>JBBBDQ010001370.1:1242500-1460000 GCA_037127315.1 Ascarosepion bandense
CCCGTCAGCTTCCGACGCGGATATACTCAATATATTAAGGCTTCACATCCAGAGACTTGTACATATACTTTTTACTAACACGCATTCCTGGACTACTAATCTTCATTCAAGTGTATATCCTTACGTTAATACATTTATTTTCTATCTAAACTACTGGTCGTTGTTCATTTATTTGTGCGGGCCCCATTCCATTCCCGAGATCCACAACAATTGCTGACCTGTATGCATAAATAGTCGAGCGAAAATACGACGCATATGACCTGACGATTGCGTATAAGCATAAATCAGACTGTCACCACTCGGTGGGTGTTGACTTTAATGTCCACTTTTGTATTGATATATGCTCTAACCTTGATATGGAGCACTTTAAACAGTACAGTATTCGACTGTCGGTCTGGAATTTTCGAGAAACTTTAATAAAGAAAAACGTTGGCAAATTATTACTTTAATATACCATAATTATTTAATCATAATTATGTAATACTAACAGTATAACCCGGCGATACTCGGGTGTAATGAAAGCTTTAAAACTAATCCATGGTCCTGGAGCTCAAACCCTTTGGACGTTGGCACGAAAGACTAAAAAGCAATAGTTGTTTCTAGTTAAAGCGAAACCGTAGACTGAAAGAAAAATGAATAGATGGATGTCAAATTTTGATTTTCTGCTATCGATATCAAATTAGTTTTTTTCATCGTAAACTGAGTTTTGAAGGCTAAATAAGTCCTCTGAATAAATGGCATCATGGCTGAGACTAAGAACTACAATTATACCTACTTAGAGCCAAACCCAAAGCAAAAACTAAAATAAAAGGGCTGAAAAAATACAGACATACAGGCAGATAAACAGATACACATACAAACATCTTGCCTTTTATATATATATATATATATATATATATATATATTATCGATTTTCTGAAAAAACTAAAATAAAAGGGCTGAAAAATACAGACACACAGGCAGATAAACAGACACACACACAAATATCTTGCCTTATATATATATATATATATATATATATATATATATATATATAAATTATCGATTTTCTGCACTATTGTAAGAACTGCAACCTTGAAACCTCTGAATATTGTTTCTTATGTCTTTGTCTATGAGTGTATCAAATTTGATTAAAATCGGACCACACATTCTGTAACCCGATTTTTTCGATTATCGATTTTCGATATTTATCGGGGGTATCTCGACACAAAACCTCGCTAAGAACACTCGCAGACGCTTATAGTACAACTGTGTAAATGTTCAAAAAAATCGGTTCAGCCGTTTCGGAGTCTATAGGTAATGAACACACACACACACAGACACACACATACACACACAGACAAAGTTCCATTTATAAGTAAGTTTAGATTAGATAGATAGATGCCATAATTATTTAATCATTATTTAATATCCCATAAGTATTTAATTATAATTATAACATAAACATTTCAGCCTTTTTAAGTAATTAAGTAATTCTTTTAAAAATCCAACTTGCTGTTAAAAGTATTGACCTATTTAAGTATTATGTGTTCCTACTAGGTACCTTACTCAGACAAGATAATTTTCTTTAAAATTTAATTAATTACAATGTTTCATTTATAACGTATACTCTAACATAAATAAAGAATTAAGATTATTTTACTAAGATAAATGACCCACACAATATTAAATTGCTGTTCTTAATACAATATAACTAAGTATACACAATTATTTAATCCTAACTCTGACTTATACTCATAGATAGTAGTAAAAAAAAAATCTATTCAATAAAAAAAACCTAAAATCTAACCTTCTGATTAAAATTATTGTCTACCCTTTTAAAATATCTAAGGTCCCACTATATATCTAACCCAGACAAAATTAAAAAGTGACCTGTCTAGATCGAAGCCATCCTGCCCCCTTCCATAACCCAAATATTTAAATCTCCATGGTTACATAATTCTAAATTTTGATTGACTCACTTGAGAGACACCTAAATGCATTTCCTTCAACGACCACTCCCTAGTTTTCTAAATAACCAGAAATTCATCTAATGTTTTCAAAAATAAATCGTTTACACCATTTATTTTAACATATCACCTGAAGAGGAACATTTTTGTTCTGAAATATGAAGACTTTTGTGCAGTGATTTTATGCTTTTATAAACCATTGTAATAACAAAATTACAATATTCAGCTCTACCCTGTACTGAGCACACTTTATAAAAGTAAATGCATGAACGGTGGGTTTTTAATCTACGTGTTCTTTCACTTTTCTGTAATATATACCCAATAATTAAGGATTCATTTAAGGATTGACTTTATGCCTGACGAGACCTCACGGTTGAAACCCGGATAGCTTGGTGTTGAATCCTTAATTATTGAGTACACATTTTTGCTCTACTTTCTTTTTATTGTATTTTGTATCGATCATTTTTTTCATTATTTCATACCTTTGGGAGCGGTTGTTTACTGCCTTCCTCTGCATTATTGTTATGATAAAAGTCTAATTCTTGAAGAAGATAAGTTTACTCAATGGAAAGTTTCTTTATTGATCTATAAAGATATATAAGTTCATATGCCTGTATCATTCACGCCACATTATTTGTGAGTTGTTTGATTGAATGAAGCGAACAATTATATTTCCAGGTCTATATCGTCCTTCTTTCCGGGTCATAGGATTAGAGTGACAAGAAGAAAGTAAACAGAAAATTCCTAGTTGGGAAGAAGATAAGAACGAGAGGAAAGAAGGGATCCAAGTCTTACTCGACAAGCAATCCGCCATCATGATTTTTTTTTCCTATGTGACATTGTCTGCTGCAGTTCATGGTGGCAACTAACGCACGGTTGAACACAGTTCGGTGGGAAGACTTCACACCATTTATGCAACATCCGTTGTATTAGTTGAGATTGTGGTGTACTTAAGAGGAATAGACGAAGATTCAAACTCTATAGATAGATTCCGAAGGGTTACGTCAGGATCTACAAAGCAGAAAAGGAAAACAGCGGGACATGTAGAAAGTAATTTCAAAAGGTGATAAAAGAAGATATATGTAAAAGGTTTACAAGACAGTAGATGACTCATGGTGTGTCCGCGCGTAAATGCAAATTCAAAATTGAGAGAAAAAGAAAAAAGAAAATTTGGAAAGAAAGAAAGAAAGAAAGAAAGAAAGAAAGAAAGAAAGAAATTCTTTCACTCAGAAGAACTAAAAGAAAGAATGAATGAATTACGGAAACAAACTAACAAACAAACAAACAATGAATGAGTGAATGAATGGCTGAAAGAAAGAAAGAAAGAAAGAAAGAAAGAAAGAAAGAAAGAAAGAAAGACATTTTTCAGTCATCAGGACTGAAAGAAATAATGAAATAATGACTGAAAGAAACTAACAAACAAACCAACAATGAATGGCTGAAAGAAAGAAAGAAAGAAAGAAAAAAAGAAAGAAAGAAAGAAAGAAAGAAAGTAAGAAAGAAAGAAAGAAATACTTTCAGTCAGAAGAACTCAAAGAATGAATGAATGACTGAAAGTAACTAACAAACAAACAAACAATGAATGAGTGAATGAATGGGTGAAAGAAAGAAAGAAAGAAAGAAAGAAAGAAAGAAAGAAATTCTTTCAGTCAGAAGAACTCAAAGAATGAATGAATGACTGAAAGTAACTAACAAACAAACAATGAATGAGTGAATGAATGGCTGAAAGAAAGAAAGAAAGAAAGAAAGAAAGAAAGAAATTCTTTCAGTCAGAAGAACTCAAAGAATGAATAAATGACTGAAAGTAACTAACAAACAAAAAATGAATGAGTGAATGAATGGCTGAAAGAAAGAAAGAAAGAAAGAAAGACATTTTTCAGTCATCAGGACTGAAAGAAATAATGAAATAATGACTGAAAGAAACTAACAAACAAACCAACAATGAATGGCTGAAAGAAAAAAAGAAAGAAAGAAAGAAAGAAAGTAAGAAAGAAAGAAAGAAATACTTTCAGTCAGAAGAACTCAAAGAATGAATGAATGACTGAAAGTAACTAACAAACAAACAAACAATGAATGAGTGAATGAATGGCTGAAAGAAAGAAAGAAAGAAAGAAAGAAAGAAAGAAAGAAATTCTTTCAGTCAGAAGAACTCAAAGAATGAATGAATGACTGAAAGTAACTAACAAACAAACAATGAATGAGTGAATGAATGGCTGAAAGAAAGAAAGAAAGAAAGAAAGAAAGAAAGAAAGAAATTCTTTCAGTCAGAAGAACTCAAAGAATGAATGAATGACTGAAAGTAACTAACAAACAAACAAACAATGAATGAGTGAATGAATGGCTGAAAGAAAGAAAGAAAGAAAGAAAGAAAGAAAGAATCTTAAAAGTAAATGAAACAGCGGCAATAAAATTAAAAAATGTGTATATATGGATAAGTTTAAAAAATAAAAAATGAGCAAAAATAAGAAAAGAAAGAATGAATGAAATAAATAAATAATTATAGAAAGCTAACAAAATAAAAAGAAAGAGAAAATCATTGAAGTGAAAAAATACAAAAGATCTTTTGAAAATTCCTTTTATTCACGAATGGCTGATGCTCTTTCTTGACACATGATTCCATTTTCCAAAAACGTTGTTTTTTGTTTTGTTTAGTTTTGTTTTTTAAGAAATGATAGTTATGAAAAGGACAAGACCTGCAATCTTTATTCTTTTTCCATCCGTCAAAAACAGCTTTATTTAAATCTCTAATGTCGAACTGAAATTATTCGCATCTTATGACGAAGGTTAACATAGAATCGCTGGCTGCTTTGAAACAAATGAAAAAAAAAGAGATAAAAGAATGACGGATTAAAGGAAGAGAAAAATAAAAGAACAAAGGAATAACAAAAAAGGTGATAAAAAGAAATGGGAATAAAAGAATAGACAAATGAAAATTCGTACAGTATCGAAAGATCAAAGCCTATCATTTCGAATTTTTAAAGAAAGCAACATAATATTAAAAGAATCCCGAAATGCATTAAAACAAACATTGTTCTTTTTTTTATCAGTGTTGCATTTGTCTCCATAATAACTTCTGACTTCTGTCTATCAAAGAAATCGATCAACTCATCGTTCGATCTATCTCAATTCTGTCTGTTCATATCTTGTTATTTACCTTTTCATTCTCATAATTACTCGAATAACGGATAGTGGCTCGGATTGAAGAATCGGAGAGCCGAGTTCGAATTCCAGTTGAATTCGTTATATTCACTTATGTGCAAATGCCCTTTGGATAGGCATAAATTCATCTCTTCTCTTCCTTGCTATAGGTTAAATAACAAGACAGACTATATTCTATACCCTTTGGTCTAAAAGGGCAACTCTGAATTTAAACCTCCAAATATGGGTGAATAACTCCTAATCAGCAATTGACCAAGTGTGGTTAGTATCGCTCGACCAATGACGACATCGTCAATCACGGAGAGGCTCCTCAAACAGGAATAAGCAGGCTCTGGATTTGGGAACTGGGATTCGGCATAATCTATTATATGGATCTATATCCTGGCCTATCATTTGTTAAAGGAGTTATTTTTTGATGAAACACTTTGGTTGAAACCTTATAGCGACCTTACTTAAGATATTTCTATGCAAGCAACGTACGATTTTAAATTTAGAATCGGCCTACACCTTGACTGATTGCGGGCTACGGCCAAATCAGGTTGACACATCGGTTGTCGTAGGATTACCAAAGTTAAGCAACGTCGGGCCTGGTCAGTACCTAGATGCGTGACCGCTATGGAATGCTTGTAAGGTGGGATGTGGGAGTGGTGTAATAAATAACTGCTCGGAATTGTTAATCAGAGAGCTTATTTCCAATTCCAGTCGGGTTCATTTTATTCACTTACGAGCAAATACCCTTAAGAAAGGTATGAATTCATCTCTTCTCTTTCAGTTAGAAATTTGGGTCAATTATTAGAATTTGTAAAAAATATTAATATCTCTAAAAAGAATTCTTACATTATACAAGAATATATTCTGGCTTTAAATAACCTGAAAAAGGTGGTTAAACCGTAAACAAAAAAAAAACAAATCAATAAATAAATAACTAATTATCAACCACGATTAAAGAACCCAGTCTTCCCAGCTATATAAATCATTGTTTTAATCATTTCACCCCAAGCAAGGCATTCCACTGCCACTATTGCGCAGGGGGTTACATAGGGAAAGGTGGTGAGAAAGAGTGGTTAGATATAGAAAATGTCAGAAGGAGGGTAATAGACAGGTAAGGATGTAGACGGGAAGAGTGTCTGAGAGAATGGATGCGTGTTAGTGTGTTAGAAGGTGTCTATTGACCTTATATTTAAACTCCTGGAGATTGTAGCTGTCAGGGAAGCAAGTATGTGGAAGGGAATTCAACAGGCGGGAAGTGCGAGAAAAGAAGCTGTTGGAGTAGAAATTGCGGTTACATTTTATCGGTTTCACTGTAAAAGGGTGGGACCTAGTTGCTAATCTAGTATCTCGTGCAAATTCGTATCTAGGAGGCACCAGTGAACCAAGCTCATCGGAGCAGAAGCCGTGAAAGTATTTATAGAAGAGGCACAGGGAAGCCACGTCACGCCGGTGAGAGAGTGACTGCAGGCGGCCAGCCAAGTCGGTATCGATCACATTACAGATTCTCCGTTGTATTTTGTCAAGAACCCCGAGAAGAATAGCAGGGGCACCCGACCAGATGTGGCAGCAGTATTAAATACAAGGGCGGATGGTAGATTTATATATCTGGGAAGATTGATGAGGTAAGTCCATAATTTTCCCGATTTTATTTGCTTGTAAGTAAATGTAACGAACTCGATTCTAGAATTCGAACTCGTATCTCTGATTTCTTGTTCTGAGCCGCTATAAATTACATCACCCGCGCATCCCTATCTCGTTATAACGGCTATAAAGTCTAGAGGTTGAACAGGTCGATTCGACAGTTTGAGATAAATATGCGGGATTTTCAAAAAGTTCATGGTTAAATAATGTTGTGGATTCCGGGAATGGGAACTGCACAAAATAATGAACAACAAACCAGATATTTGAGATAGAAAAATAAGTATATTAAACGTAAATATACAAACTTGAACGCAGGTTAGTAATCCAGGAATACGATTAGTATAAAATATATATAAAAGTCTCTGAAGTGAAGCCGTAGTAGAATTAGTATGTCCACGTCGGAAGCTGACGGATGCTGCGTGGTAATCTTCTGTCTGAGTGGAGCTCAGAGCTACTATGAACTACGGACGCTGTATCCTCCGTGAAACTTCGGTATCTGACGGTATCTGTCGGACTCTTACGGTATCTGTCGGACTCTTACGGTAACTCACTCGGATCTAACGGTAACTCCCTGTATCTCACTATGGCCGGAGTATATGTATACTCAAGTCGAGTCCATTATCATGGAAAAAGGAAAAACCCCACAACAAATAGAATTAAAAGCAAATATTTGTTCAATATAAGCTTTATTTATTTTCATTAATGATGTAAGCGATAATAACAGCTATTTATAGCATTCCTGATCGAAAATGAGGACAAAACTTGAAGCAGCGGAAATGTGGTTCTACAGAAGGATGCTGCGGATATCGTGGACAGAGCATGCAAGCAACGATGAGGTTTTGGAAAGAATAGCAACAAAAAGGAAATTGATACTGAGCACCAGGAAGAGACAACTGAAGTTCCTGGGACACGCAATGAGGAAGGAGAGCCTGGAGAACCTGATATTGACTGGCCAGATAGAAGGAAAGAGAGACAGAGGAAGGCAGCGGATAACATATATGCAGGGCCTGATCAGGTGGTTGACGGAACGGGGGTTGCCAGGAGTAACAGGAGCAAACATACTAAGAGCCACAAGGAATATGGAGACGTGAAGAAGAAGAAGAAGAAGAAGAAGAAGAAGAAGAAGAAGAAGAAGAATATTTGAGGTTCCTCGAATTTTAACCATGTCAAAGCAACCTGTTTTGCATAAAGAACATTTGCAAGAAGACAGAATGCGTGGTTGTAGGAAAAAGGCATGAGCCCAACGTGCAAATTACAAACTGGAGATACTAAAATCAAGCAAGTGCAACAATTTCAATATCTAAAAAGTGTTTTAACAGAGAACAAAATGTGTGACACTCAAATCCGAATGAGCATTAGGATACCGAAAGACGCGTAAACAGTCTTAAAAAGCACGAACATTTCGTTAGAAACAAGGAAAAACATACGGAACTGTTATGTAATTCTAGTCAGTTTGACACATCAGTTGTCGTAGGATCACCGAAGTTAAGCAACGTCGGGCCTGGTCAGTACCTAGATGCGTGACCGCTATGGAATGCTCGGTGCAGTAAGTCCTCCTATATAGTAATTCTAGTCAGGTTGACACATCGGTTGTCGTAGGATCACCGAAGTTAAGCAACGTCGGGCCTGGTCAGTACCTAGATGCGTGACCGCTATGGAATGCTCGGTGCAGTAAGTCCTCCTATATAGTAATTCTAGTCAGGTTGACACATCGGTTGTCGTAGGATCACCGAAGTTAAGCAACGTCGGGCCTGGTCAGTACCTAGATGCGTGACCGCTATGGAATGCTCGGTGCAGTAAGTCCTCCTATATAGTAATTCTAGTCAGGTTGACACATCGGTTGTTGTAGGATCGCCGAAGTTAAGCAACGTCGGGCCTGGTCAGTACCTAGATACGTAACCGCTATGGAATGCTTGGTGCAGTAAGTCCTCCTATATAGTAATTCTAGTCAGGTTGACACATCAGTTGTCGTAGGATCACCGAAGTTAAGCAACGCCGGGCCTGGTCATTACCTAGATGCGTGACCGCTATGGAATGCTTGGTGCAGTAATTCCTTCTATATAGTAATTCTAGTCAGGTTGACACATCGGTTGTCGTAGGATCACCGAAGTTAAGCAACGTCGGGCCTGGTCAGTACCTAGATGCGTGACCGCGATGGAATGCTTGGTGCAGTAAGTCCTCCTATATAGTAATTCTAGTCAGGTTGACACATCGGTTGTCGTAGGATCACCGAAGTTAAGCAACGTCGGGCCTGGTCAGTACCTAGATGCGTGACCGCTATGGAATGCTCGGTGCAGTAAGTCCTCCTATATAGTAATTCTAGTCAGGTTGACACATCAGTTGTCGTAGGATCACCGAAGTTAAGCAACGCCGGGCCTGGTCAGTACCTAGATGCGTGACGGCTATGGAATGCTTGGTGCAGTAAGTCCTTCTATATAGTAATTCTAGTCAGGTCGACACATCGGTTGTCGTAGGATCACCGAAGTTAAGCAACGTCGGGCCTGGTCAGTACCTAGATACGTGACCGCTATGGAATGCTCGGTGCAGTAAGTCCTCCTATATAGTAATTCTAGTCAGGTTGACACATCGGTTGTCGTAGGATCACCGAAGTTAAGCAACGTCGGGCCTGGTCAGTACCTAGATGCGTGACCGCTATGGAATGCTTGGTGCAATAAGTCCTTCTATATAGTAATTCTAGTCAGGTTGACACATCGTTTGTCGTAGGATCACCGAAGTTAAGCAACGTCGGGCCTGGTCAGTACCTAGATGCGTGACCGCTATGGAATGCTTGGTGCAGTAAGTCCTCCTATATAGTAATTCTAGTCAGGTTGACACATCAGTTGTCGTAGGATCGCCGAAGTTAAGCAACGCCGGGCCTGGTCAGTACCTAGATGCGTGACGGCTATGGAATGCTTGGTGCAGTAAGTCCTTCTATATAGTAATTCTAGTCAGGTCGACACATCGGTTGTCGTAGGATCACCGAAGTTAAGCAACGTCGGGCCTGGTCAGTACCTAGATACGTGACCGCTATGGAATGCTCGGTGCAGTAAGTCCTCCTATATAGTAATTCTAGTCAGGTTGACACATCGGTTGTCGTAGGATCACCGAAGTTAAGCAACGTCGGGCCTGGTCAGTACCTAGATGCGTGACCGCTATGGAATGCTCGGTGCAGTAAGTCCTCCTATATAGTAATTCTAGTCAGGTTGACACATCGGTTGTCGTAGGATCACCGAAGTTAAGCAACGCCGGGCCTGGTCAGTACCTAGATGCGTGACCGCTATGGAATGCTTGGTGCAATAAGTCCTTCTATATAGTAATTCTAGTCAGGTTGACACATCGTTTGTCGTAGGATCACCGAAGTTAAGCAACGTCGGGCCTGGTCAGTACCTAGATACGTGACCGCTATGGAATGCTCGGTGCAGTAAGTCCTCCTATATAGTAATTCTAGTCAGGTTGACACATCGGTTGTCGTAGGATCACCGAAGTTAAGCAACGCCGGGCCTGGTCAGTACCTAGATGCGTGACCGCTATGGAATGCTTGGTGCAATAAGTCCTTCTATATAGTAATTCTAGTCAGGTTGACACATCGTTTGTCGTAGGATCACCGAAGTTAAGCAACGTCGGGCCTGGTCAGTACCTAGATACGTGACCGCTATGGAATGCTCGGTGCAGTAAGTCCTCCTATATAGTAATTCTAGTCAGGTTGACACATCGGTTGTCGTAGGATCACCGAAGTTAATCAACGTCGGGCCTGGTCAGTACCTAGATGCGTGACCGCTATGGAATGCTCGGTGCAGTAAGTCCTCCTATATAGTAATTCTAGTCAGGTTGACACATCGGTTGTCGTAGGATCACCGAAGTTAAGCAACGCCGGGCCTGGTCAGTACCTAGATGCGTGACCGCTATGGAATGCTTGGTGCAATAAGTCCTTCTATATAGTAATTCTAGTCAGGTTGACACATCGTTTGTCGTAGGATCACCGAAGTTAAGCAACGTCGGGCCTGGTCAGTACCTAGATGCGTGACCGCTATGGAATGCTTGGTGCAGTAAGTCCTCCTATATAGTAATTCTAGTCAGGTTGACACATCGGTTGTCGTAGGTTCACCGAAGTTAAGCAACGTCGGGCCTGGTCAGTACCTAGATGCGTGACCGCTATGGAATGCTTGGTGCAGTAAGTCCTCCTATATAGTAATTCTAGTCAGGTTGACACATCGGTTGTCGTAGGATCACCGAAGTTAAGCAACGTCGGGCTTGGTCAGTACGTAGATGCGTGACCGCTATGGAATGCTCGGTGCAGTAAGTCCTCCTATATAGTAATTCTAGTCAGGTTGACACACCAGTTGTCGTAGGATCACCGAAGTTAAACAACGCCGGGCCTGGTCAATACCTAGATGCGTGACCGCTATGGAATGCTTGGTGCAGTAAGTCCTCCTATATAGAGGTGTATGCTGGAGAGTCTCTTTACAAAAGACGAAGAAAGCAATATAAATGTGGCTCTACAGAATGATGATGAGAATACTATAGACTAAATATGTGAACAACGACGAAGTTTTAAAGGAAATGGAAACAAAAAGAACAGTTTTACTTAACATCAGGGAAAAATAGTTACAATTTCAATAGGGCACATAATGAGAAAAGACGGTATGGAACATTTGACACTCACAGGATAGATCGAAGTTAAAACGAATAGAGAAAAACAGCAGTTAACTAACTTGACTAATTTTCGGAAATGGATGGCAGGACAGGATTTAGTATTTGTCTGTATTTCTGAGATAAGACAGTATTTACATTATTCGGACTATTGTCCTCATCTTTGTTACCATTTGTACGACTTTTCGGTCGTTGTACGCTCCTGCCTTCTTCGGGTGCTAGGAATTTCGAACCGAACCCTTTATTACAATCACTGGGGTATATGAACTCCAGTCCTTGCGTAAATACTCGATTGAAGTCATGAGTTATCTCCCTCTAACCCTGCAAGTTACTTTTTCACCATGTAGCCGGGTATTGAACTCGAAACTCTAAGAGTCATGTCAGGAACTAACCCACGTCTATATCCACTGAGCCATGTGTCAAGAACCACTAAATTTTGGAGACTTATAAACCGAATGTCCAATAACCCTTTTTTACCAGAGTCCATATTGCAAGTTTTTTAATGTTAATGGTTTTCTCTAGTATTTCTGATGTTTATGGTTTTCTTTAGTTTCTTTCTTTTTTTTTTTTTTTTTTTTTACCAGAGCTCATTGCAATCTTTCAGCCCTAATGATTTTCTCCGGCACTCCATATTACTGGTTCACATATTGTGTTCATCTCTGTGATTGTTTGGCTTAGGATATTTTTAGCACCAACTATGGGAAATAGCCCCCAAACTGGGGTCATGTAAATGATTGCATGAGGCTTTTTAAGAAGATGACTTGGTCCTGGATATGACGATAAACTACTTCCGGTAGCGAAGCCTCTGATTGGTACTTTTTGAGAAGCGTGGAACCGCTTCTTAATTGCTATTGTTCTTAGATTCATCCTCACCGGCGGCGGTAGCACCAACTATGCGCAAATAATTAACCCACAAACTGGGGTCATTTAACAGATCTGATGAGACTATCTAAGGAGATAACTTGGTCATGGGTATGACAATAAACTACATCCGGCAGCTAGGCCTCTGATCGGGAGGTTTTGAAAAGCGTGGTACCACATCTTAATTGCTATTGTTCACATGTTCATCCTGACAGATCTGGGGTGGTAGCACCAACTATGGACAAATAATTAACTCACAAACTGAGGTCATTTAAAAAATCCAATGAAGCTATTTAAGATAACTTGTTCCTTGCTATGACGATAAATTACAAGGCCTCTGTCCGGGAGATTTTGAACAGCGTGGGACAACTTTTCCATTGCTGTTGTTCCCAGATACATTTATCCAGACCCGAGGTGGTAGCACCAACTATGGTCAAAGAGTTATCCCCCAAACTGTGGTTATTCAAGAGATCTGATGAGGCTATTTAAGAAGATGTCTTGTTCTTTGGTATGACGATAATCTCCATCCGGCAGCAAGCCTTCTGATCGGGAGGTTTTGAGCAGAGTGGGACCATCTCTTAATTACTGTTGTTCCTTTGGTCCAGCCTGACACTGAGTGGTAGCACCAACTATGGGTTAATAGTTAACCATCAAACTGGGATCATTTAAAAGATCTGATGAGGCTATTTAAGATGACTTGTTCCTAGGTATGACGATAAACTTCATCTGGCAGCAAGCCCTGTGATTGGAAGGTTTTTATGTGCGTGGAGCCACCTCTTAATTGCTGTTGTTCTCCGGTCCATCCTGACCCGGGGTGGTATCAACTTTTAGTGTCCCAACTATGGGTAAATACTGAACTCCAAAACTGGGGTCAAAAAACTGAAAATAAGTTACCAGTCATAGATTTTGTAAGAGAAAGTAAAATACCAGTAGTAAATTTTTGTAAATAGAAAATAAATCAAGCTTCCAAGAAAATTAGATTTCGGCATTAAATGACCCATAAGGAGTTGATATGCCGTTACATAAACAAACCAACCTTTGGGCAACCACTGTTTTGACTGAGCTGTGTTTTCATGATCGTACGAGTAAACCCAATTTTCATCACAAGTTCCAATTTGCCTCGGAAATGCTTCACAATTTCGATTCCATTTACATCACCTGCACGTCGCAACTTACATACCTTGTATTTCCAAGCAGACACGCATCTATGTACGGACCAGGCTTGATATTGCTTCACTTTGTTAATCATACGAAAACTGGTGTTTCACTGTGATATAGCCGTAAGCCCGAACATGATAACAGAAGCCATTATATATATATATATATATATATATATATATAAAATCACCAAAAATAATGTAAACATGAGGCTTTTTATTAAACCATAGCTGCGTGGAGAAGATTTGGATTCATGCCTTTTTTATAATCGTATCGCCCTAAACAAGGCATTGTACTGCCACTGTTGTGCTGAGGGTTAAATAGGAAGAAGGAGTGACAAAATATAGGGGGTGTCAGGAAGCGGATAAAACAGGGATGAGAATACTGCAGAAATGAGATGAGATCATGAGAGAGAGAGGATGCAAGTTAGTGAGTCAGGAGATGACAATTGATTTTACATTTAAATTCTTGGTAGATTATAGCTGTCGGGGAAGCAAGTAAACGGAAGGGAATTCCACAAGTGGAAGGTGGGAGAAAAAATGCTGCTGAAGTAGAATTTGCATTTATAACTTATTGGTTTCACAGTAAAAAAAAATGGCACCTACTTGTTAATCTTCTTGCTCGAGGAAATTTGGCACCAGTGAACTAAGTTCATCAGAGCAGAAGACGTGAAAGTAATTGCAGAAGACACACAGGGAAACCACACTGCGACGGTGAGAAAGTGACTGTATCCGATTACATTGCTGATTTTCCGTTGAATTTTGTCAAGGACACTTAGCGGAAGAGTATTTGCTCGTAATTTAATATAATAAACCCAAATGGAATTCGAACTTTGCTCTCCGATTAACAATTCCCAGCCATTATCTATCACACCTTCTGCAATGCTGTAAGCACCTGGCATTCCACAGCGGTCAGTTATTGGAACACTGCTCTCCGATTATCCATTCCTAGCCATTATCTATCACACCTTCTGCAATGCTGTAAGCACCTGGCATTCCACAGCGGTCAGTTATTGGAACTCTGCTCTCCGATTATCCATTCCTAGCCATTATCTATCACACCTTCTGCAATACTGTAAGCACCTGGTATTCGACAGCGGTCAGTTATTGGAACTCTGCTCTCCGATTATCCATTCCCAGCCATTATCTATCACACCACCTGCAATGCTGTAAGAACCTGGAATTCCACAACGGTCAGTTATTGGAACTCTGCACTCCGATTGTCCATTCCTAGCCATTATGTATCACACCTTCTGCAAAGCTGTAAGCACCTGGTATCGACAGCGGTCAGTTATTGGAACCTGCTCTCCGATTATCCATTCCCAGCCATTATCTATCACACCACCTGCAATGCTGTAAGCACCTGGCATTCCACAGCGGTCAGTTATTGGAACTCTGCTCTCCGATTATCCATTCCAGCCATTATCTATCACACCACCCGCAATGCTGTAAGCACCTGGCATTCCACAGCGGTCAGTTATTGGAACTCTGCTCTCCGATTATCCATTCCCAGCCATTATCTATCACACCACCTGCAATGCTGCTAAAGAACCCGGTGATTCCACAGCGGTCAGTTATTGGAACTCTGCTCTCCGATTATCCATTCCCAGCCATTATCTATCACACCACCTGCAATGCTGTGCGAACCTGGCATTCCACAGCGGGTCAGTTACTGGAACTCTGCTCTCCGATTATCCATTCCCAGCCACACTCATCACACCACCTGCAATGCTGTAAGCACCTGGCATTCCACAGCACGTTATTGGAACTCTGCTCTCCGATTATCCATTCCCAGCCATTATCTATCACACCACCCGCAATGCTGTAAGCACCTGGCATTCCACAGCGGTCAGTTATTGGAACTGCTCTCCGATTATCCATTCCCAGCCATTATCTATCACACCACCTGCAATGCCAGCACCTGGCATTCCAGTATGGCCGTTATTAACCCTGCTCTCCGATTATCCATTCCCAGCCATTATCTATCACACCACCCGCAATGCTGTAAGCACCTGGCATTCCACAGCGGTCAGTTATTGGAACTCTGCTCTCCGATTATCCATTCCCAGCCATTATCTATCGCGCACCACCTGCATGCTGTAAGCACCCGGCATTCCATGCCAGCGGTCAGTTATTGGAACCGCTCTCCGATTATCCATTCCCAGCCATTATCTATCACACCACCTGCAATGCTGTAAGCACCTGTGCATTCCACAGCGGTCAGTTATTGGAACTCTGCTCTCCGATTATCCATTCCCAGCCATTATCTATCACACCACCTGCAAGCCGCGCTGTGTAAGAACTCATATCTGCCAGTGTCAGTTATTGGAACTTCTGCTCTCCGATTATCCATCTCCAGCCATTATCTATCACACTCCACCTGCAATGCTGTAAGAACCCGGCATTCCACAGCGGTCAGTTATTGGAACTCTGCTCTCCGATTATCCATTCCCAGCCATTATCTATCACACCACCTGCAATGCTGTAAGCACCTGGCATTCCACAGCGGTCAGTTATTGAACCTGCTCTCCGATTATCCATTCCCAGCCATTATCTATCACACCACCTGCAATGCTGTAAGCACCGGCATTCCACAGCGGTCAGTTATTGAACCTGTTTCCGATTATCCATTCCCAGCCATTATCTATCACACCACCTGCAATGCTGTAAGCACCCGGCATTCCACAGCGGTCAGTTATTGGAACTCTGCTCTCCGATTATCCATTCCCAGCCACACCCATCGGCACCACCCGCAATGCTGTAAGCACCTGGCATTCCACAGCGGTCAGTTATTGGAACTCTGCTCTCCGATTATCCATTCCCAGCCATTATCTATCACACCACCCTCAGCAATGTAAGCACCCGGCATTCCACAGCGGTCAGTTATTGGAACTCTGCTCTCCGATTATCCATTCCCAGCCATTATCTATCACACCACCTGCAATGCTGTAAGCACCTGGCTCCATAAAGTGGTCAGTTATTGGAATCCTGCTCTCCGATTATCCATTCCCAGCCATTACTCATCACACCACCTGCAATGCTGTAAGAACTCCGGCATTCCACAGCGGTCAGTTATTGGAACTCTGCTCTCCGATTATCCATTCCCAGCCATTATCTATCACACCACCTGCAATGCTGTAAGCACCTGGCATTCCACAGCGGTCAGTTATTGGAACTCTGCTCTCCGATTATCCATTCCCAGCCATTATCTATCACACCACCTGCAATGCTGTAAGCACCTGGCATCTCACAGCGGTCAGTTATTGGAACTCTGCTCTCCGATTATCCATTCCCAGCCATTATCTATCACACCACCTGCATGTTGCAAGAACTCCGGCATTCCACAGCGGCTTCAGTTATTGGAACTCTGCTCTGATTGATTCATTCTTCAGCCATTATCTATCACACCACCTGCAATGCTGTAAGCACCCGGCATTCCACAGCGGTCAGTTATTGGAACTCTGCTCTCCGATTATCCATTCCCAGCCATTATCTATCACACCACCTGCAATGCTGTAAGAACTTCGGCATTCCACAGCGGTCAGTTATTGGAACTCTGCTCTCCGATTATCCATTCCCAGCCATTATCTATCACACCACCTGCAATGCTGTAAGCACCTGGCATTCCACAGCGGTCAGTTATTGGAACTCTGCTCTCCGATTATCCATTCCCAGCCATTATCTATCACACCACCTGCAATGCTGTAAGCACCTGGCATTCCACAGCGGTCAGTTATTGGAACTCTGCTCTCCGATTATCCATTCCCAGCCATTATCTATCACACCACCTGCAATGCTGTAAGCACTGAGACTCCACAGCGGTCAGTTATTGGAACTCTGCTCTCCGATTATCCATTCCCAGCCATTATCTACTACACCACCTGCAATGCTGTGCAGCACCGGCATTCCACAGCGGTCAGTTATTGGAACTCTGCTCTCCGATTATCCATCTCAGCCATTATCTATCACACCACCTGCAATGCTGTAAGCACCTGGCATTCCACAGTGGTCATACAACTCTGCTCTCCGATTATCCATTCCCAGCCATTATCTATCATACCACCTGCAATGCTGTAAGAACCTGGCATTCCACAGCGGTCAGTTATTGGAACTCTTGCTCTCCGATTATCCATTCCCAGCCATTATCTATCACACCACCTGCAATGCTGTAAGAACCTGGCATTCCACAGCGGTCAGTTATTGGAACTCTGCTCTCCGATTATCCATATCTCCAGCCATTATCTATCACACCACCCGCAATGCTACAAGCACCTGGCATTCCACAGCGGTCAGTTATTGAACCTGCTCTCCGATTATCCATTCCCAGCCATTATCTATCACACCACCTGCAATGTCAGCACCTGGCATTCCACAGCGGTCAGTTATTGGAAATCGCTCGATTATCCATTCCCAGCCATTATCTATCACACCACCTGCAATGCTGCTAATCTGGCATTCATGGTCAGCGGATGAACCTGCTCTCCGATTATCCATTCCCAGCCATTATCTATCACACTACCTGCAATGCTGTAAGCACCTGGCATTCCACAGCGGTCAAAGTTATTGAACCTGCTCTCCGATTATCCATTCCCAGCCATTATCTATCACACCACCCGCAATGCTGTAAGCACCTGGCATTCCACAGCGGTCAGTTATTGGAACTCTGCTCTCCGATTATCCATTCCCAGCCATTATCTATCACACCACCTGCAATGCTGTAAGCACCTGGCATTCCACAGCGGTCAGTTATTGGAACTCTGCTCTCCGATTATCCATTCCCAGCCATTATCTATCACACCACCGCAATGCTGTAAGAACCTGGCATTCCACAGCGGTCAGTTATTGGAACTCTGCTCTCCGATTATCCATTCCCAGCCATTATCTATCACACCACTGCAAATGCTGCTGTAAGAACCTGGCATTCCACAGCGGTCAGTTATTGGAACTCTGCTCTCCGATTATCCATTCCCAGCTACGTCTGTACTATCACACCACCTGCAATGCTGTAAGAACCTGGCATTCCACAGCGGTCAGTTATTGGAACCTGCTCTCCGATTATCCATTCCCAGCCATTATCTATCACACCACCTGCAATGCTGTACACCTGCATTCACAGGCGGTCATATTGGAACTCTGCTCTACGATTATCCATTCCCAGCCATTATCTATCACACCACCTGCAATGGCTGTAAGAACCTGCATTCCACAGTCAGTTATTGGAACTCTGCTCTCCGATTTATCCATTCCCAGCCATTATTCATCACACCACCCGCAATGCTGCCAGCACCCGGCATTCCATGTCAGTTATTAACTCTGCTCTCCGATTATCCATTCCCAGCCATTATCTATCACACCACCCGCAATGCTGTAAGCACCTGCATTCAGCGGTCAGTTATTGGAACCTTGCTCGATTATCCATTCCCAGCCATTATCTATCACACTACCCGCAATGCTGTAAGAACCTGCATTCCACAGCGGCTGTGCGTTATTGGAACTCTGCTCTCCCGGATTACATTCCCGCAGCCATTATCACACCACCTGCAATGCTGTAAGAACTGTACATTCCACAGCGGTCAGTTATTGGAACTCTGCTCTCCGATTATCCATTCCCAGCCATTATCTATCGCCACCCGCAATGCTGTAAGCACTATCCACAGCGGTCGGTTATTGGAACTCTGCTCTCCGATTATCCATTCCCAGCCATTATCTATCACACCACCTGCAATGCTGTAAGCACCTGCAATTCCACATGGTCAGTTATTGGAACTCTGCTCTCCGATTATCCATTCCCAGCCATTATTACCGCTACCCGCAATGCTGTAAGAACTCCGGCAGACCAGTGGTCAGTTATTGGAACTCTGCTCTCCGATTATCCATTCCCAGCCATTATCTATCACACACTCGCACGCTGTAAAGGAATCCGCATTCCACAGCGGTCAGTTATTGGAACTCTGCTCGATTATCCATTCCTGGTATTGGTCTATCACACCCGCAATGCTGTAAGCACCTGGCATTCCGACAGCGGTCAGTTGAACTCTCGTACCTGATTATCTATTCCCAGCCATTATTCATCATGACCACCCGCATTGCCAAAGCACTCATCTCCACAGTGTCACTGCTGGAACTCTGCTCTCCGATTATCCATCTCCAGCCATTATCTATCACACTGACCAACAAGCTGTAAGAACTGGCATTCCACAGCGGTCAGTTATTGGAACCTGCTCTCCGATTATCCATTCCCTGCATTATCTATCATCATCACCTGCAATGCTGTAAGAACCTGCAAATTCAACAGCGGTCAGTTATTGAACTCTATCATCCATTCCCAGCCATTATCTATCACACCACCCGTACTGCCAGCATCTATATCTCGTACAGCGGTCACATGGAACTCTGCTCTCCTGGATTATCCATTCCAGCCACCACACCACCTGCAATGCTGTAAGCACCTGCATTCCACAGTACCGCTGGAAGAACTCTGCCTGATTATCCATTCCCAGCCATTGCTCATCACACCACCTGCAATGTGCTGGCGACCCGGCATTCCGTTACCTGTCGGGTTATTTTCAACCATGTCTTCCACGATCCATTCCCAGCCATTATCTACTTCCACTGCCCCGCAATGCCGCTGGTAAGCACTTCCGGCATCTGCGCGGTCAGCGAACTCGCTCTCCCACGCCATCCATTCCCAGCCATTATCATCTATCACACCACCTGCACGTAAGAACTCTGCATTCCACAGTGGCATTTTCACATGGGAATTTGCCTTCTCCTACTATCCACCTGCGCCATTATTCATCACACCACCTGCAATGCCGTAAGCACCTGCTATTTGTTGCTGAACCCTGCTTCGGATTAACCATTCCCAGCCATTATTCATCACACCACCTCTTAAATGCCACCTTCCATATATCCAGCAGGACAAAGGCCAGCTGCTGGAACCTGCTCTCCTACTATCCATTCCCAGCCATTATCTGTCATGACCACCACCTGCAACAAGCAACAACCCGCATTCCGTAATAAGTATTATTGGAACTCTGCTCTCCGATTATCCATTCTGAAAGCCATTATCTATCACACCACCTGCAATGCTGTAAGAACCCGGCATTCCACAGCGGTCAGCGTTATTAACCCTGCTCTCCTGATTATCCATTCCCACATGGCTCATCACACCACCCGCAATGCTGTAAGCAATTCCCGCATTCTTCCACAGCGCTTTCGGGTTATTAACCTCACTGACTAATCACATTCCCCAGCCATTATCTATCACACCACACCTGCAATGGCTGCAAGTCATTCCCAGCATCTACAGCGTCAGTTATTGGAACTTGCTCGATTATCCATTCCCAGCCATTATCTATCACACCAAGGCCTGCAATGCTGTAAGCACCTGGCATTCCACAGCGTCGTTATTGAACTCTGCTCGATTATCCATTCCCATTATCTACTTCTCCACCACCTGCAATGCTGTAAGCACCTGGCATTCCACAGTGGTCAGTTATTGAACTCTGCTCTCCGGATTATCCATATTCTGTTACGGTCATCACACCACCTGCAATGCTGTAAAGCACCTGGCATTCGCCAGCGGTTGCCATTGAACCCTGTCGATTATCCATTCCCAGCCATTATCTATCACACCACCCGCAATGCTGTAAGCACTGGCATTCCACAGCGGCTTTCGTTATTGGAACCCCGCCTGATTATCCATTCCCAGCCATTATCTACTGACCACCCGCAATGCTGTAAGAACCTGCATTCCACAGCGCCTGCTATTGGAACTCGTTTCGATTATCCATTCCCAGTTATCTATCACACCACCTGCAATGCTGTAAGCACCCGGCACCTACACAGCGGTCAGTTATTGGAACCTTTCCGATTATCCATTCAGCGTCATTTTCACTCTCATTTGCCACCACCTGCAATGTAAGAACCTGCATTCACAGCGGTCAGTTATTGAACTCTGCTCGATTATCCATTCCTCATTATCTATCACACCACACTCGCAATGCTGTTCCGGTATCTGTAGCGGTCGGGTTATTGGAACTCTGCTCTCCGATTACATTCCCAGCCATTATCTATCACACCTTCTGCAATGCCGCAAGAACCTGGCATTCCATACAGCGGCTTTCTCTTCAGGTTGAACTCTGTTTCCGATTATCCATTCCCAGCCATTCATCACACCTTCTGCAATGCCAGAACCGGCATTCCACAGCGGTCAGTTATTGAACTCCGCCTTCTGATTATCCATCAGCCAATATTCATCACACTTTCGTAAGAAATCCCGGCATTCCACAGCGGCCGTTTATTGGAACTCTGCTCTCCGATTATCCATTCCCAGCCATTATCTATCATTAACACCTTCTGCAATGCTAAGAATCTGGCATTCACAGCGGTCGTTATTTTTCGGAACTCTGCTCTCCGATTATCCATTCCCAGCCATTATCTATCACACCTTCTTCATCGCTGTAAGAACCTGCATCTCCGACAGTTGGTCAGTTATTGGAACTCGCTCGATTATCCATTCCCAGCCATTATCTATCACACCTTCTTCATCGCCAAGAACCTGGTGATTCCATAGCACGTCGTCATTTTCAACTCTGTCGCTGGATTATCCATTCCCAGCCATTATCTATCACCTTCTTTCAATGCTGAACCTGCATAGCTAGGCGGTCACATTAACTCAAGTTCTCCGGATTATCCACACCCTAAAGCCATTATCTATCACACCTTCTTCAATCGCCAAGAACCTGGCATTCACAGTTGCTCATTATTGGAACTCTCGTTCTTCCGATTATCCATTCCCAGCCATTATCTATCACACCTTCTTCAATGCTGTAAGAACCTGGCATTCCAGCGGTCATTATTGGAACCTGCTCTCCGACATCCATTCCCAGCCATTATCTATCACACCTCTTGCAATGCCAAGAACCTGCATCAACAGCGGTCAGTTATTGGAACCTCAGTTCTCCGATTATCCATTCCCAGCCATTATCTATCACACCTTCTTCAATGCCAAGAACCGGCATCTGAAGCGGCTGTGTTGGAACTCTGTCGGATTATCCATTCCCCGTTATTATCTATCACACCTTCAACACTGTTGCAGAACTCAACAGCGGTCAGTTATTGGAACTCTGCCTCCGGATTATCCATTCCCAGCCATTATCTATCACACCTTCTGCAATGCTGTAAAGAACTGGCATTCCACAGCGGTCAGTTATTGAAACTTCCGTTTCCGATTATCCATTCCCAGCCATTATCTACCACACCACCTGCAATGCTGTAAGCACTGGTATTCCACAGCGGTCAGCAAGGTTATTGGAACTTCGCCCATTTATCCATTCCTGCTTCGTCATCTATCACAACACCCGCAATGTTGTAAGAACCTGCATTCCACAGCGGTCATATTGAACTTGCCTCCGATTATCCATTCCCAGCCATTATCTATCACACCTTCTGCAATGCTGTAAGAAACTGGCATTCCACAGGCGGTCAGTTATTGGAACTTGCTCTCCGATTATCCATTCCCAGCCATTATCTATCACACCACCTGCATCGCTGTAAGCACCTGCATTCCCACAGCGGTCAGTTATTGGAACTCTGCTCTCCGACGGTCCATTCCCAGCCACATTATCTATCACACCACCCTGCAATGCCGTAAGCACCCGGCATTCCGCCAGCACGTTGGTTGAACTCTGCTCTCCCGCATTAACTACTCCCCAGCCATTATCTAATACACCTGCTTGCACGTTGCAAGCACCTGGCATTCCGCACACAGCGGTCATGGGTTTTCTGAACTCGATTATCCATTCCCAGCCATTATCTATCACACCTTCTGCAATGCTGTAAGAACCTGCATTCCACAGTCAGTTATTGGAACTCAAGTCGATTATCCATTCCCAGCCATTATTCACCACACCACCCGCAATGCCGTAAGCACCTGGTATTCCACAGCGGTCAGTTATTGGAACTCTGCTCTCCGATTATCCATTCCCAGCCATTATCTATCACACCACCTGCAATGCTGTAAGAACCTGGCATTCCACAGCGGTCAGTTATTGGAACTCTGCTCTCCGATTATCCATTCCCAGCCATTATCTACCACACCACCTGCAATGCTGTAAGCACCTGGTATTTCACAGCGGTCAGTTATTTAGGTACTTACAAGTTTCAACATAGCTTCATTTCTGTTATCCCACGAGAATCTGTGGTTCAATGTGATATGTTTGTGAACCTTTTTTCTTAAAAGCAGTTTACTCGCTAAACAAATAAGATGCAACACTAAATTCTTAAACGTCGTGTTTTATTTTGTTGTTGACAATACATTACGTCAGACGAGCAATCTCAGATGAGAGGTCACTCGAAGTTGGGCTTTCCATATACGTTTTCTTTTTTTTACGTCTCACTTTTTACGTCCGACAATGGCGAGTATTATTTCCTCTTTATCGAACACTGCTAATAAGATTTACTTACTCTGCTTATCCACTGACCCCATCTTACATTACATCGCCTATTTCTAGCAATTTGACAAAACGCCAACTAGTTTCTAAAAAAAATCTTCTTGCCTATATCATTTTAAACAAAACCCATAAATCTTTGCAAATTCCTATTTCTACCATATGGCGAGTTTATCTCAAGTGACCTTACTGCATTGTCGGCCATTTTAAAGAATATCATAGAATTCCTCTGACATAAGCATGAAGTACTTTTCTAAATCGGGAGTTAATCAAGTGAAAATGTTTTTCTAGTTTTCGTTTCTATTTTTGACACTTTCATTTTTTTTAATCGTATCACCCCGAGCAAGGCGGTAATGCCACTGATGTGCAGGGGGCTACATAAGAGTAATAAGATTAAATAGAAGAGAGTGAAGAGGAAGACGAACCAGTTAGAAAGGAGCAAGAGAAGGATGGGAATACAAGTGTGATGACAGTTGAAAAGATGGAGAGAAAGGAAAGGATATACGGGGCGGTGAAAGAACTAGAGTCAAGTGGTTAATAGACGAGTATTGCCATTGCATTTAAATTCCTGTAGGTTGTAGCCGTCAGGAAAGCAAGAATATGGAAGCGAGTTCCACGGGCGGGAAGTGCGAGAGAAAGCGAGTTCCACAGGCGGGAAGTGCGAGAGAAATCTCTTAATTCGATCATTATTTGCTTTTGCACAGAAACTTGGCAGCTACTTCTTCTTCTATATGCCTTGTACTTTCAGGACGCAGGCCTTGCGCGTCTCCCTATCCCTGAAGGCACTTAGCAAGCTTCCTCCTGTAACATCTAGCAACCCCCGTTCTGTCATCCACCTGCTCAGGCCCTTCAAATATATTATCCGCTGCTTTCCTCTGTCTCTTTTTCCCTCTATCTGGCATGTTAGTATCAGGTTCTCCAACGCTTTCTCCTGTAACATCTCGCAATCCTCGTTCTGTCATCCACCTGATGAGGTCCTTCAAATATGTTATCTGCTGCTTTCCTCTGTCTCTTCTTTCCTCCATCTGGCCTGTTAGTAACAGGTTCTCCAAGTCATCCTTCTTCATTGCATGTCCCAGAAACTTCAATTGTCTCTTTCTGATGCTCAGTATTAATTTCCTTTTCGTTTCCATTCTTTCCAACACCTCATTGCTCACATGTTCGGTCCATAACATCCGCAGCATCCTTCTCTGGAACCACATTTCAGCTGCTTCAAGTTTTTCCTTCATCTTTGATGATATTGTTCAACATTCACTGTCATACTAAAATTGTTCCTAAAGAATAAATTTCATGATTTTTTTTTAATGCAGGTTAAAATATTTTTTATATATCTGATCTCTTCTTTTTCGGTTGAAGATAAATTTATTCCTTGGGTAAAATACTTTACCAGCGAGCAACGGAAGTTCTGCTGCCTAAAACCGTAACTACTCCAAAGAGAGAATGGTACAATTTATTACAAATGATTTATGACTTCATCGATGCTTTTATCATTGAAAAATAGATTTGTCGGAAATTCAGGAACCAATCATAAGAACAGATACAAGAACCAGATCAGCTGATTAAGTCACATTAAATAAGGTTAGCAGATAGAGAAAATTAGTGGAATATTTGTATAGATAGATAGATAGATAGATAGATAGATAGATAGATAGATAGATAGATAGATAGATAGATATGAAAAGAATGAGAAAGTTGTTGCAGTATTATAGTATGCATGCTTACTCAAGTATATTTTTCGTATTATTCCCATGGAAATTCATTTCAGACTTCAATATCTGTAACTCGAGATTTCATTCATCGGTTTTCTCCGTGTGCAAACAAGCGAATACAGAGGTTTAGTTTGAGTTGGTGTATTTTATAACATCAATAGTTGTTGGAATAGCACATCACTTTTATAGAACGATTTGTCTTTGGCCTCAAAATACGCCTCAGTTTCCCATATCACTTCTTCACTGGAGCCAAATCTCTTTCCCTGGAGCATTATTTTGAGGTCTGCAAACAGTCAGTAGTCACTGGGGGCCAGATCTGGAGAATAGGGTGGATGCGGAAGTGCAATTCATGTAGTTTTGCCGTCGTTGCAATCGACTTCTGACACGGTACGTTGTTATAGTGAAAAATCACTTTTTTCTTCTTCATTTGTGGCCGATTTTTGGTGATTTCTTCATTCAAACGCACCAATAATGCTCTGTAATATTCGTTATTGGTGGTTTTACCTTTGTCAAAGTAATCGATGAACCAAATACCTTGCGCATCCCAAAATATGGAGGTCAAAATCTTGCCCGCTGATGTTTGTGTATTTGGTCGCTTTGGACGGCTTTCACCTGCTGCTGTCGACTCAGCTGACTGCTGATTTGACTCCGGAGTAAAGTAGTTGATCCATGTTTCATCTATTATCAAATATTTACGTTGAAACAGTTGCAAACAACGCTCTGAATCGTCGACGCATTGTTGCTTCTGATTGGCTGTTAGCAAACGCGGCATCCACTTTGAACACAGCTTTCTCATTGACAAATGTTCATGCAAAATGGTGAATACACTGCCTTCTGATATGTTTAACGCCTCTGCTATCTCACGCAACTTCAATTTATGATCGGCCAAAACGTGTTTGTGGAATTTTTTTTTTTGTATTATCCAGGACAACTGCCGATTTGGGGTAACCTGAGCGTTCAGCATCATTTATGAAATTATGCATTTAAAATCAGTATACCACCTCTTAACCGTTGTTTCCAACAGAGCAGAGTCTGAATAACACTTATCAAGTCATTGCTCTGCTTGAACAGTATTTTCCCATCAGAAAGCAATGCTTCATCAACACACGAAATTCAGATTTTTCCATTGTTTTCCATTTGCAACAGCAGTTTCACTTAAATAACTGTAATTTGTAAACTAATAATCCGATCGGGCCCAAATTTTGTCACGTGCCGTTTGAAGGTCCGTACTACTTTTTAAAAAAGTCATGTGGAATTTTTATATGTGTCACCATATATATGTCAAGCCCGGGACTTAGTGAGTGATGTGTTACATAATATCGAAATCTTTTTATTATGCTTCATTTTGTTGATAAATATTCATTCGATATATATTTGAGTTTGTCAATAGACGCTGGACGGGTTTATACACAGGTCGGCTTTATATTTTAGTCTATAACTAAACATTGGTCAGATTTATAGTTAAGTTTAAAAGTAAACATTTTTTATGTGTACGTTTACACTTCAGTCACAAGATAAATTTTTATACTTGTTTCTATAGGCAATATTTGGTTGTTTTAAACGTGAGCCGATATGTAAACACATGCTTAAACTTGATCCTGAAATACCCCTTTCATTGGGATTTTATTTTTCTACAATGAATACAGTCGACGTATTCTTGGCTACCAACGTGTTACGATGGCTAAAGATAGAACAGTAATTTTGGAACTGAATGCCCTCAAGCAAGCAAGAATTTCTTGCCAATGTCCTTAAAGAAAGTATTTCCAAATTATAATTTTGCACTATTGATTATGCAAGATACCACAAGTGAGAAGTCTGAAAGAAGAAACTACAACCTGTCTTAATCAAAAAGTTTCGAACCAATATTTGGTAAATTTAAACTCGTCGATTTTCACCCACAGCATAAAAATATCTACCCGCTAGATGGTTGGCGGGTAGGACCAGCTAGAATAAACCAGCTAAGAAAAGCTTAGTACCCAGTTATCGCGTGGGCCGAGTAAATTTTGACCAGCGGACCGAGCATACACGCTCGTGGTCCCCAGATAAAAAACCGACCTTGTGTCACAACTCACCTCCGTGGGGAAGCAGGGTAGATAAATCCACCCTCAGCAAAATGCTCACTCGCCAGCTGGCGTGTATGCAGGGTTGGCTGGGGAACGACAAGCTAAGTCAAGCTATTACCTGCTACGAAAGGCTTAGTACCCAGTTACCACGTAGCGGGGGCTGGGTAAATTTAAACCAGTGACGCGGGTGTACACACTCGGGTTCCCCACATTAAAAACCGACCTTTTGTCACAACTCACCTCACTGGGTATGGGTAACAGGATAGCTAACTACATCACTAGCCAAATACTAACCCGCCACATGATGGCGAGTGTGTAGGATTAGCTAGAGAACGACCAGTTAAGACAAGCAATGACCAGCTAGGAGAATTTTGACCAGCTAATACAAGCTGAGTACACCGTGTCCCAACTCGCCTCAGTGTGAAGGTAGGGTAGATACACCTTCAGTAATACACTCACCCACTACCTGGCGAGTATGTACGACCAGCTTAAGACAAGCTTAAATACAAGCTCATACAAGTTTCGTACCCAGTTGGCGGGTACTGGGTAAATTTTGGCCAGCAACAAAAGCGTAGCAGGTTACTCACATTAAAACCCAACCTTCTGTCACAACCCACCTCGGTGTGGGAGGGGTAGATAAATAATAATTAAAATACGCTCTCTCCAGCTGGTTGGTGTGTAGGACTAGCTAGTGGACAAACCAGCTAAGACAAGCTTAGACCAGCGAAGACCAGCGAAGACCAGTTTAGTACCCACTTACACGTAAAGGCTGGGTAGATTTTAACCAGCAGCCCAAACATACGCGCTAGAGTTCTCCATATTAAAAACCGACCTAGTGTCACAACTCGCTTCATTGGGGAGGGCCGGGCAAAAAAAAAATTTTGGTAAGACATTTATCCGACACATGGCGGATATGTACAACTAGCTAAGGTACGACCAGCTAAGACAATTACCAGTTACCGTGCATGTGGGGTCTAGATAAATTTTAACTAGCGGCCCGAGTGTACACGCTTGTGGTCCCCACATTAAAAACTGACCTTGTGTCACAACTCACCTCAGTGGGGGAGGCTGGGTAAATAAACCCTTATTAAAACACTACCCCGTCAGCTGGCGTGTGTGTCCGACCAGTTAAAGTACGACCAGCTAAGACAATCTTCGTACCCAGTTCCGGTGTATACGGGAGCTGGGTAGATTTTTGCGGGAGCTGGGTAGATTTTTGTAGGAGCTGAGTAAATTTTTACCAGTGGCCCGAGCTTATGCGCTTAGTTTCACCACATTAAAAACGGATCTTGTGTCAAAATTCGCCTCACTTAGGTGGTAGGGTAGATAATAAACTCCTAGTAAAATATTTCACAAAATTTCCTGCCATTTTCAATGCTTAGATTTTGAGATATTTGAAATTTACGAAAATGAACTGTTAGTATGCATATTAAACTAATATTAACTTCTGAATTGTAATAAAAAGTATTTTTTTCATTTTGTCCATAATATATGTTGAAACATGGGTAAAGGGGAGGCTCTAACAACTGCTGAAAAAAAAATAACAATGTCGGTCCTGGGTATGACAATTAACTGCATCCGGCAGCTAGGCCTCTGCTTGGGAGGCTGTGAGGAGCGTGGAACCACCTCTTAATTATTGTTGTTCCAAGTCCACCCTGACCTGGGGTGGTAGCACCTGTTAGTGTTATAATTATGGGCAAATGGTTAACCTCCAAACTGGGGTCAAAACACTATGAAAGTATAAAAATAGATTTTTATAGAAAAATATACATTTTTAAATGAAAAATATTACCAACAATACATTCTTGAAGGAAAAAATATTTATTGCCATAATCCATTTTTAAATACAAGACTGGACGACATTTTCAGTTTTCTAAAGTAAAAAAAAAAATAATAATAATTTTTTTTTTATCAAACTGTGACTAAATCAACCTTCTCACTGTAACTGAACACTAAAAACATATTTTAAAGCTCTACCTTTTTGGAATTAAATAATCCACAGAGGTTGATATGCCGTTAAACAATAAAACAAACTAAAACAAATAACAAAGTTATTGAGCGAAGAAATGGCTACGTTAGAGATATCAAGGCTGTTAAAAATTTGACTCAGTTGAAAACTCGAAGTCAAGGAAAGGGCTTTGAGAACTTGCTTCCTCGAGATGGACATAAACCGAAGCAAAGCGAAGTGAAACAACCACTTTTAATCAGCGCTCAGATCTTTGAAATGCCGGGAATTGAGGGAGTCAAGAAGGACAAAAGGTGCAGTTGGTTTTTTATGTGCCGCTTAGAAGTGGCACAAGGCCGAAAGTACGGGGTACCCAGTGAAGATCGAAATCACTACTCAGTTGTAATAGGCTTTAGGGAGATCAACTTGTTAACCATTACACCATTTCGAGGTGCCCAACGACAAAAGGTGTAGAATACTTTGTGAATTCTTCTTCTTCTATGTGCCCTGTCCCTTCAGGACGTAGGCGATCATGTATCTCCATGTCTCCCTATCCCTAGTGGCTCTTAGTATGTTTGCTCCTGTTGCTCCTGACAACCCCCGTTCCTTCATCCACCTGATCAGGCCCTGCAAATATGTTATCCGCTGCCTTCCTCTGTCTCTCCTTCCTTCTATCTGTCCAGTCAGTATCAGGTTCTCCATGCTCTCCTTCCTCATTGCATGTCCCAGGAACTTCAGTTGTCTCTTCCTGATGCTCAGCATCAATTTCCTTTTTGTTGCCATTCTTTCTAACACTTCGTCGTTGCTTGTATGCTCAGTCCACGATATCCGTAGCATCCTTCTGTAGAACCACATTTCGGCCGCTTCCAGTTTTGTCCTCATTTTCGATTATATTGTCCAGCATTCACGTATTGAAGAACTGACATCACGTAGCAGTCTAGCACTCTTTTCTTCGTTTCTATTGAGATTTTCCTGTGTGTTAGTATTTTGCTCATCTTCTGGAACGCGTCCTTTGCCATGCCAATTCGCCTTCGGATCTCCGTGTCGCACTTTCCATCCCCTGTTAGAACAATTCCTAGGTACTTAAATTCTTGGACTTGTTTGATTCTGTTATCCCCCACCTGTATTTGGCATTTTGGGTTGTATCTTTTGCTGATGACCGTGCACTCAGTTTTCTTAAAGTTTATTTGTAGTCCCTTCTTGTCACTCTCCACTGCTACTTTCTGTATGAGATCTTGCAGTTTCCTTTCCGTGTCCGCAATCAGTACTGTATCGTCCGCGTATCTTATGTTGTTCAGGTTGTGGTCTCCAATAACAAATCCTGGTGTGTCATCTAGGGTCCTCAAAATATTCTCGCTGTATAGGTTGAACAAATCCGGTGAAAAGACACATCCTTGTCTTACGCCTTTTTCTATCTTTGTGTATCTACTGAGGTCGTTACCTGTCCGTATGCAGGCCGTTTGCTGCCAGTAGAGATTCTTGATTATTCTTATGTCTTTCTTTGTGAATTAGGATCTGTAAAAAGATCTCCGAGGCAACCTATTCTCACTAATGCCAATATTTTAAAGCGTCAAAATTTGGAAAATACATAGGAACTGACTTTTCTAAAGTAATTTTCACGAAAGAATCTCAAAGGACATATGATGGCCATAATCAGTCAGTCAGTCAAGTGCCATACGTGATACACGCTTGCGACGATCATGTCTCGAAAGACCCCCTATATATAAATTTCCTCGAGCCACAAGATTAGCAACTAAGTTCCACCCTTTTACTGTGATAAAAATAAATTGTAAACGCAAATTCTACTCCATCAGCTTCTATTCTCGCACTTCCCGCCTGTAGAATTCCATTCCGCTTATTTGCTTTCCCGACAGCTACAATCTTCAAGAATTCAAATGTAAAGTCAATAGTCATCTCCTGTCTCACCAACTTATATCTTATTGATCGTTTAGATATTTCTGAATAGGTTTAGTGCCATGCAGAACATCAATATATTTGGTTTTTGCCAAAAGAAAAGTGAATTTTTCCATAGAAATAGAATATCTTCACTTTACTGGTAATCTCTAATGCTGAGCTAATTTTTCCTTCTCTTGGTAACTTCTCCGCCGGCCTAAATCCTTTACTGCATCAGTAATGGATCCCTGACTTTCAGTCAGTTAAGTGCCATACGTGATACACGCTTGGGCGATCATGTCTCGAAAGAGACATGACTGACTGGGCAGAAGATTATCCCGCACTAGGTTGCCATTGCTTTCTGCGATAAACCTGATGAATTATATCATTATATTAATAAATAGTAATAGGGGGGTGATTAGTTTATTACTTCACGACAATAGAAAAACGATCCCCCACTTTATGCCCAGTAGAAGCTTTAATTGTATTTTCAACTATTCAGTCAGTCAGTTAAGTGCCATACGTGACACACGCTTGGGCGATCATGTCTCGAAAGAGACATGACTGACTGGACAGAAGATTATCACTCAGTAGGTTGCCATTACTTTCTGCGGTAGACTGGTTGCTGTCCAAGTCTATAGAACCCAATCTGTCCTATTATTTAACCCATAACTGGAGGGAAGAGACTGATTAATACCTTTCCCAAGGGTATTTGCGCGTAAGTGAATGGAAGGAATTCAACTGGAATTCGAAATAGCCTATCTGCTCCAAATTAAAAAAATAAGAAAGAAAAGAAAATTACTGTTTTAAGTTAGTTAAAGTCAGGGATGTGCGTTGTGGTGCAGTGGATATCGGCTCGGAAAGAGAAATCGGTGAGCCGAGTTCGAATTCCAGTTGAATACCCTGCATTCACTTAAGCACTGGTACCCTTGGAAAAGGTATTAATCCGTCCCTTCCCTCCAGTTATGGGTTAAATAACAAGGGCAGGACTTGGGGACCCTCCTCTTAAAAACAAATCCCAATGAATCTTGATACTTGAAAAGAAAAATGTTGTAAAAATAAAATAACCTTACACAAAATCATTTGTTATGACCTTAAATGATCCCATAATGATTGATAGGTCGTTATAGCTTGAAACAAAAGATCAAAAGGTACCATTTTGTCTCTGCTCGTAATGAATACAAGCGTCTTCTAAATGATGCTAAGCTGTTGTTTGCTGATAGAATGAAGCAGTGTTTAGCATTCCGCAAGTTGGGCGGCTCTGCAAAGATAATTTTGAGGTACCCACATTCACAGCGGACAAGGCTGAGTACTTTTCCAGCAATTTATCTTCCAACTCCACCCTTGACTCGTCTGGAGTTTCCACACCCGACCTCCCCCTAGAACTGAGGTCCAACTGAGTGATGATTGTATATAACCCCCTCTCTGGTCTCTAACATTATTTCTAGGCTTGATTCCCATAAAGAAAATGGAGGTAATGGAATTCCAGTTATCGTCCTAAAGAAATGTGCCCCTGAACTTTCTCTTGTCCTCTCAAAATCTATAACTACTGCATCGTTTGTTCTTGCTTTCCTACTTGTTGGAGGTCCCCCTCTGTAGTTCCTGTTTTAAAAATAACTCTGGAGAAACCTCCAACCCCTCTAACTATCACCCTATCAGCTTCTTACTGCTTTTTTATCAATGCTGAAATGATTCATCATCTCACACCCAACAACCTATTCTCTGCCAAGTAGTATGGCTTCCGCTTCACCAGGTCTACTGCTGATGTGCTAACCACCATCACCGAATATATTGTATATATATATCAGGCTCTTGATAAGAACGGCGAAGCTCCAGCTGTTGCCTTGGATATCGCGAAAGGGTTTGACAGGGTTTAGCATGCTGGCCTCATGCGCACGTTACAGGGCTACAGGATAACTTAACGATTGTTCTATTTAAATTAATCATTTCTGTCAAATCGTAAAATGGAGTTTGTTTTGAACGGGCATGCTTTCAAATCTTGTGAAAATGGGTGTAGTTCAAGGCTCTAGGTCATACGCTTTTTCTGATCTTCATCAATGATCTTCCTGAAGTAATCATTTCCCAAGTAGGCATCTATGCAGATCACACCAGTATCTACTCCCGTATCAATAAGACCAAAGTAAACCACGCGTCTGCTCTTTGAAAGAACCTACAATCTGTGATGGACTGGGGTAAGAAATGGCTCGTAAATTTTAATGCTTCCAAAACGAAGCTGTTCTTTAACCACTAGAGAGAAGCTGTCCTATTTTCTATCTGTATGGATCACGCTTGTCCGCAAGAAAGCAATGCACTGCGCCTCATCAGCCTCACTTTCTCAACCGATCTCAAGTGGAATGACTACATTGAATCAATAGCTACACCTACTGCTAAGAAAGTTGTATCACTGTGCCGGACCAGGACGTTTTGTTTTTTTTTTTCGCCAGAATCCATCTCTCACATTTATATATCTACAAATCGTCTGTGCATTGAATATCTGGTTGGGTGCTCCTACTATTCATCTCGGGGTTCTCGACGAAATCCAAAGGAGGGTCTGCAATATAATCGATCACGATTTAGCAGGTCGACTTCAGTCACTTTCTCACCGACGGGATGTGACTTCCCTCTGTCTTTTCTACAAATATTTTCACGACTTTCAAACCGGCTGCCTTTGATGTTAATCGATTCCTTCTTTATGTTTTCTGCCTTTGATGTCGGCTATACTTTTTTCGGCCACTTGTTTGTGTTTTCTGCTTTGAGGTCGATCATATTTCTGTCGGGTCACAGAAATATATTACAATAAGACGAACGTATGCCATGTGCCAAACTTTGAGTTGGAAGATAAGTTTTAAGATTTTGCTTAATGTTTTATTTCTTAATATTCCTAATTTTATTATCAAAACATTCGTAAAATATTCATCGTCTAGATATACACTTTTAGTGTATCGAGGCAGCAGATAATATTCTAAACATATACTGTTAAATATAAGAGACAATGAATGTCTATTATGTTTAATCATGAGCCGTTCTAAACATCGTATTTTCGCTTTAATTTCAGGTGAAAATAAAGACAAAAATTTGCCAACATTTGGATATTTTATTATGTTGGTTCTAAGCATTTGGCACACATGAACCATCTTCAGAGAGGTTACAGGGACGTTAACATGAAGACATCCACCATCAAAGATGATTTTGTCTTGCGTTGGCATAAAACATTGTTAATCAACGATAACAGTCACCGAAAAGAAGATGCAGTTCGTAAATTTGTAATGCGGTTCTATGACGTCACACCGCTTGAGAGACCGAAATGTTAACAGAACCATATGTCTAAATACAATGTAATGTGTTATGATCAGATTAAAAGTGTGGGTTGTTTTAATTTAATGTAGATGGCCTCCAATATCTGAAGGTTCTTTTTACTGTCTGCATGAGTGAGTATTATTATGTTATTGACTAAAATCTGTCTAATATTACCTACGTGGCTATGTTTTTCTAAGAAATGTCGTTTAATTGAACTCTGATCAGAAAGATGACAGGTAAGTCTACGGGAGAGCGTGGTTGTAGAAAAACCAATATATGTAGTGGGTTTATTATTAGTATTGGAGATACAATCTCTGAACGGGCATGTAAATTGATACACTACATTGATTTTCTGTAGAGGATTTATACACTTTTGTCTAGATATACATCTTCTTGTTGTTGTTGTTGTTGTTGTTGTTGTTGTTGTTGTTGTTGTTGTTCGTTTGTTTATTTTTCCGGCGTGGGGGAGGACACAGCCTTTGTAATTATTATTAATAATTCAAAGAAAGAAAAAAGATGTTTTAATTTACGCTAATTCATATTATAAGCAATATAGTCAAAAATACCTAAAAAAAAAAACAAGAAGATTGTGTACCGTCTAATTAAAGAGAAACAGTTTCATTCGAATAAACTATATATTCGGTAGTTTTATATGTGACCTGGTTATCGAAAGCAATATTCTAAATAATTTGTATTTTTGTTTTTGTTATTTATTTTTTTCGGTGATTTTCTTGACACGATGTCATTGATTTGTATTCGACGATAATTTGCGTTCATCTCTATTTTCAGATAACTGAGGATTGGGGAGGACAACAGTTCGAACAGATCGATCTTCAGCCTATATTGATTATTTTTGTAAACATGAAAACAGAAGATTGTGCATTTATCGACTGATTATAAACAATGTCTCTAGTAAAAAAAACAAAACAAGAAAGGTTATTTAAGTACTCAACGCAGATACGCGGGAACGTAAAGCGGAGGAAAGAAGAATATTTAAACTTATTATTATTATTATGTCATTTTTCATCATATTTAGATTTCTGCATTGGTCTCACTACCAACCAAGTCTGCGGGGAGACCTAAGGCAGGTAGTGGCGTGTTGTTATGACTCCATTTCATGTTTTTCTATCCTCCCTATCATCCCCAGCATTACATAGATAACGTTTTCCTTAGTGTGTGGGCTGTACTTAATAATACAATTTTTTGTATATCTCTTAAGCTGGGGTTTCCAGGGATTCTTTCAATGTGTTGTTTTGTTCCATTTTTTATCATTCCAAGTGCACCTACTATCACTGGCACAACTCTTGTTTTCAATTTCCACATTTTTTCTATTTCAATTTCCAGGTCTTTATATTTTGACAGTTTTTCAAATTCCTTGATTGCTATGTTACAATCCGCTGGACAAGCCATATCAATTAATAGACAAGTTTTCTCCTTCTGGTTTTTAACAATAATGTCTGGCCTGTTTGCTTCAATTTTTCTGTCTGTGTAGATGGTGTAATCCCATAGAATGGTTACATCTTCTATTTCTGTAACCGGTGCTGGATGATGTTCATACCAGTGTTTGTTTACAGCTTTTCCATAATGTTTGCACATTGACCAATGTAAATATTGCCCAACTCTATCGTGGCGATTTTTATATTCGTTTGGGGCAAGCACAGAACAGCCTGAGATTAGGTGGTCTATTGTTTCTTGGTGTTTATCACAAAACCTGCATTTTGGATCCATATTATTATGCATAATATTTGCCTGAAAGTTTCTCGTGAAAAGACTTTGGTCTTGTGCTGCAAGTATAAATCCTTCAGTTTCAGACTTTAATCCAGATGCACGTAACCATCGATGAGTATTAACTTTGTCAACATTGGATTTATTGGCACGTACTGGATATTGGCCATGCAGAGGTTTGTCTTGCCAGCGCTGTTTCATCTTTTCAAGAGCTTTATCTTTGGCTTTCATTTTCATATTTTTTGCCGCAATAGTTGGTTCTTGGCTACTGTTTTGCTTTTCTACAGAATCTACTAACTGTAATTCTTGTTTGTATTTACTGCCTTCTTTTATTATTGAATATTTTTTCTTTCTTTCTTCATGTTGCCTTACTAATTGTATCATCCAATCCTTTGTTGTTTCTATGTATGTTAGTAAGCCAATAGTTGTTGTCTTGTATGACAATTCCAGCTGAATAAGACCCCTTCCACCTTCTTTACGGGGTATGTATAGACGGTCTACATCAGCCTTTGGGTGATGCATCCTATGCTTAGAAAGAAGCTTTCTTGTTTTAGCATCCATTCGCCTGATGTCGTTTAGAGTCCAGTTTAAGATGTTGAAGCTATATTGGACAACTGGGATTGCAAGGCTATTAATGGCCATAATTCTGTTCTGTGAATTTAATTCAGTTTTTAATATCATTCATAGCCTTCTCTAGTACTCTTTACGTACGATTACTTTCATTTTTTTATGGTGAATTTTTTCACTCTCATTTACACCTAGGTATTTATTAGCTTCTTCTGGCTTTGATTCTTTTATTGTTACAGCAGAGTCTAAGCTAATTGAGGAGGTTTGTTGTAGCGATCCACGTAAAACTAGATTTAGCACATTCATTGAAATTGAATTTCATTCCAATGTCTTCGCTGAAGCATTTTACAGTTTGCAGAAGTCCTTCCAGCTCGTTATCATTCTTAGCATACAACTTTAAGTCATCCATGTAAAATAGATGACTTATTTTTTTTAGCTATTTTATAACCACATTCTGTCTTGTTAAGTTGACTTGTTAATGCTATTAATGATATGCAAAATAGTAAAGGAGACAAAGAGTCACCATGAAATATTCCTCTTTTGATGTTTATTTTACCAGATTTATAGTTTCCATATATATGATTGTGGTAAAGGGTTGCTTTTCATAACGACATACATTGTTTGATGAAATTGATGATGACGGGTGATATCTTGTATATTTTTTCTTAATCATATCACCCCAAGCAAGGCGAAAACGCCACTGATGCGCAGGGGGCTACGTAAGAGTGAAAAGACTGGAAAAGAGAAAAACTGGAAACCACATCCTAAACAGAAAACAAGGGATGAGTCTCTTCACCTGTTCAATAGGCGTGGGTGGAGCGTGAACCGGGCGATAGTTTAGTCTATCTACTCCAATTGAAAAAAAAAATAAGATAAAAAAAAGAGTGAAGATTGGAAAAGAGAAAAACCGGAAATCACAACCTAAACAGGAAACAAGGGATGAGCCTCTTCACCTGTTCAATAGACATGGGTGGAGTGTGAACCGGGCGATAGTTTAGTTTATCTACTCCAATTTTTACGCGCAAATACCCTTGGGAACGATATTAATCCGTCTCCTCCTTCCAGTTATGGGTTAAATAACAGGACAGATTGGGTTCTATAGCCTTGGCTAACAACCAGTCTACCACAGAAAGCAATGGCAACCTACTGCGGGATAAAGTTGATGATGACGGTAATACCATGTATATATTTAAAGTATTATTATTATTATTATTATTATTATTATTATTATTATTATTATATGGGTTGTACATCAGAAAATTTAGATAAAAGATTCAATGTCCACAGATATGATGTCAGACAAAAGAATTTGTCATCAACTGAGACTGCGGAACATTTTATTACAAACGATTGTAATTTCGACGAATATCTGCCTTTTCTGAAAAACATGCACCAGCCATACCACGCTTAAAAGGCAGAAGGATAGTTACGTATGCTAACTAAAGACTTCCTGTTTCGAGGTAATGAGGAGAATTTCAAGAGAGTTCCAAAGGAAAAATTCCGGGATGAACAAGATTACCATCATATTAAGCAGGTTTCAATTCCATGCCAATCACTCTGAGATTCATTCGTTTTGATGCGTTCATTAAAAGTATAGCCGTTTTTCTCAAGACAATCAGAACTCAACCGTTTTTTTCAAGGAATTTTTTTAGAAATCCATCATATTAAACAGGTTTCAATTTCCATGCCATTCACTCTGACTGGGTTTTATTCGTTTTGATGCGTTGATTACTAGTAAAACCGTTCTTCTCAAGACAAGTGAAACTTTGTACAAAGTTTTATCATGTTTTGTAATTTTTCTTTATATTTTTATACTTGTATGCTAGTGGATGTGCGTTGTGGTGCAGTGAATATTTTCATTTTTTTAATCATATCACCCCGAGCAAGGCGGTAACGCCACTGATGTGCAGGGGGCTACGTAAGAGTGAAAAGATTGGAAGAGAAAGCCGGAAACCACATCCTAAACAGAGAACAAGGGATGAGCCACTTCACCTGTTCAATAGACGTGGGTGGAGTGTGAACCGGGCGATAGTTTAGTCTATCTACTCCAATTGAAAAAAAGAAAAAAGAAAAGAGTGAAAAGATTTGAAAAGAGAAAGCCGGAAGCCACATCCTAAGCAGGGAACAAGGGATGAGCCTCTTCACCTGTTCAATAGACGTGGGTGGAGTGTGACAGTTTAGTCTATCTACTCCAATAATAATCCAATTAACTCGGAACGAGAAATCGAGGAGCCGAGTTCAAATTCCAGTTGAATTCCTTGTCTTGAATTTTTTCTTTCGATTTTTTCAATTCGTTGAATTGCCAATTTAAACCGAACATGATCTTCAAAAGCTGATTCGTCAGTTCTGACATGCCTGTATGAGATTTTGAAACGCTATTTTCTGGTACACAGGCAATGAGAATTAATGGATTTAACGATAGGCATGCCAAGAGAAAGAATGGGGATTTCTCAATAGATATAAAGATAGATATACCGAGGAAAAAAATTGAAGATTTTCCTTGTCAATAATAACCAAAGACATAATGAGAAATTTCCAACGGAAAAACAAAATCCAAGAGAAGTCATGTGCTTTTGAGCTTACAGCTGATTTATGAGTGTCCAGAGAACTGATTATCAAAATATAAGATTCGAGAATTTAGGAAATCAAGCAAACATGGGTTGTCATTTTTAAGCAACATCGGAAATGATAGAAATTATTTAATGACTCAAAGAGAATCAACCCAAAGGCAAGTTGTACTATAAGCAGATTTCCCTTGTTATTGTGGAAATTTTACGATCCTGATAAAAAGTACAGAGTAGAAACAGAGAAGGCATATGGTGTTTTTACGATTTTAAAGCAGATAAGTTTGGGTCACTGTGTCGGGCCAGGATGTTTTTTCCATCCGAATTCATCCTGCATATATACAAATCAAACATTTGTCCGTGCATGGAGTACTGCTGTCATATATGGTCAGGCGCCCCTGCTGTTCATCTCAGTGTTCTTGACAGGCTCCAAAGGATAGGTAGCGACTTGGCGGCTCGACTCAAGCAACTTCTCCATCGACGAGATGTGGCTTCTCTTTGTCTGTTCTATAAATATTTTCATGGCTTCTGCTCCAACGAACTTAAGTCACTGGTGCCCCTGCAACAGGTGTTTACTCGTGCAACCAGACTGGCAACTGGGTCTCATCCATTCACAGTTAGATCAACCAAATGCAGATGACAATTCTACTCCTGCAACTTCTTTTTTTGCACTTCTCGCCTGTGGAACTCGCTTCCATATTCTTGCTTTCCTGACGGCTACGGCCTCCAGGAATTTAAATGCAATGTCAATACTCATCTCTTAACCACTTGACTCTAGTTTTTTCCACACCAACCTGTATATCCTTTCCTTCCTCTCCACCTTTGAAACTGTCATCACACCTGCATTCCCATCCTTCACTTGCTCCATTCTAACTGGTTCGTCTTTCTCTTCACTCTCCTCCTCTCTAATCTTTTTACTTATCATGTAGCCCACTGCACATCAGTGGCGTTACCGACTTGCTCGGGGTGCTACGATTAAAAAAAAAGATTAAAAATTATTTTCTGAAACTAAAGATTTGGGATTTGAAATAACAAATTCTAATTTATAAAATGTTAAAGAGGGAGAAAGAGAAAATTCCAAAACCTCGAAGAGCGTAGGAAGAGATGCCAATTATAGAGAGAAGGAGAGCTGCCAGTCAAAGGGTAGCGCAAGGTGGCGGGGGCAGTAGAAATACTAATAAAGAGAAAGGAGTTGTCTGCAACCCCTAACAAGTGATAGTGCGAGATACCAACAAGAGAAGGAGGGAGTAGTAAGGCGGCCAGTGCCTTTAGCCGCACCTACCATAAAGGGGAAATTCCCTTCCCAAAAGAATGATGGATTACCTAGTGACAGCAACAAAAAAATCTTTGTGCATGGGGTTCATTAAAACGAAGACACAAATTGACGAGTAGCAGTTCTAGCCGTTTAAGAGAGATATTACAGACGTCGAGACGAGAGAGACGTGTTAGGCATGTGGCCAGACCGGTTATTTTATTGCAAACTGTCAGGGAAGAAGGTGTTGGTTTTACGGGAAAGCAGGGCACCTGTAGAGAAGCTGTCCTTATAAGAATAAAGAGAGGAAACCCTGCCAAGGGCACCCCGTCGAAAAAAAAGACGGTTGGGGCTAAGCACCTGAGGAAAAGGGGTCAGATGAGAAGGCCTGATATAGAAATTAGTCGGGCAGATAGTAAACCTATAAGAGTAAAAGGAATGGTGAAGCTCTCAGTGAGAATAGGAAGGAGTTGGGATGTTCATAACTTCTATGTGACCCCCGGCCTCTGTGAAGAAGTCATTTTAGGAGAAGACTGGCTATATCGCTATAAAGCACAAATTAGGTTCAACCACCCCACACATACACCGTGTTAATACAGTGGACAGAGTAAAATATATCTTCATTAGCCACTACTGCTACTGATCTATCCGGGGTACTTCTCGATAGCGTTTCTACTCTGTCCACTGTATTAACCTCTGTGAAGAAGTAATTTTGGGAGACGATTGGCTATATTGCAATAAAGCACAAATTAGGTTCAACCACCCCACACCGTATTAATACAGTGGACGGAGTAGAAACATTATCGAGAAGTACCCCGGATGGATCAGTAGCAGTAGTGGTTAATGAAGATATAAAGTTACCTCCTAGAACTGCACAGACAGGCAGAGGTAGACTAGTGAAGGAGAGAAAATGAACAGAGAAGTTTTCCATTTGATCCCAGTAGGTGGGGACAACCCTGAAGAAAATTAATTAGCCTTATATGAGACAGTAGTCGGTGGGACAGAAAGCATGCCTACTGTGTTGTCTAATCAGGCATTAAAGACAATAAAAGTTAAGAAAGGAGAGAGAATAGGAAGAGCTCTACCGTTGAAGACCATTTAATGGATGAAGGTTAATAAAGAGAGAGCCAAAGGAAGTAAAAGTGATGGGGAACGAAAAGATAGTTGCACCCGATAAGTATAGGGCTTACCAAATAGGAGTGATCAACTTGAACAGACTGAAAGACCATCCTGTGTTGGAGATGGATGCTGAAGAACTCACACAAGTTATGAGTGAATGGCGAAGATAGAGAAGAGTCAGGTGAACAGTGAGATAGCTGCCCTCATGGCAAAAGTGGAGGTAGGAGAGACCTCCGAGTATATGATACACGAAGAAAGGCTATATTATATCTCGGGTAGAGATGAAGAAATGAGGCTCAGATTATATGTGCCTAAGGATCGGAAAGGGGAAATATTGGGGCAGTGCCATGATAAGCTAAGTCATATGGGAATCGATAAGACCTGCAACTTAGTGGCGAAAACTTATTACCGGCCTGAACTGTATACTGAGGTTACCAGCTACGTTCAAAATTGCGTGGTATGTAAGACCCATAGTAGAAAACAGGAGAATGACCCCTCTGGAAGAGACAGATGTCCTTAATTTCCATTTCGAAAAATTTAGCATGTCAGGACTATACGAGGAAATCCACATGGGAGAACATGTACATAGTGAGCTTTGTAGACTGGCTAACAAATTGGTCTAAGGCGTATGCCGTGCAAAATTTTAAAAAAAGCTTAGACTGTAACTGCCATTACCACACAAAACATGCGTGAGAGAACTGACAACTGCGGGTATATATTGTAAAAGGTTTTATTTCCTTTACAGTACCTGTGAAGCTATGAAAACTGCAATTAAAACAAGCAAATAACATGAGCACATGGAGGAAGAATGTACACAAGGATAGATAATTACAAAATTCGAAAAAATAAGAAAATAAACAATGAAATTTACATAAATAATTATGACAAAACAAGGGAAATTATAACAAGTGTTTAAATCAACAGGAATCGTTTGCGTCGCCAAAGCAATAAATTTTCACAAATTAAGAAAGGGTCTAAAAGGCAATAAAAATTTAGAAGAATTAAATTCTATTAACTATAAAATTTGTCTAGGGTTTACTGGAAAGTGAAATGAAAAAATGTTAATTACCACGCTGGCACCTCGTGTGGTCTATGGCAATATAGTTACTCCCTAACAGTACCGAAAACGAATGTGCTGCCACTGGAGATAACAAATTTAAGTCTGATCTCTTAGAAGGCTGTTAAAGAGGGTTTGTATTTCTTACGTAGAGGCCAAATCTTATATTCTAGAAAAGGTTGCCGTAAAAACAGCTTATTTGTTATATTTTTACTTACTTATTCTAACTTTACTGTTTCTGTTTCATACTTTCTATTTAGACCTCATAATTTTTTTACGTTATCCTAAAATATAAGCAACTATATTTTCTGGCAACATTGTCCCAAGGGGTGACAAGGCCGCCGGTCAAGTATACAGGGCTGACTTCGGCGAGAAAACGAACCTGCTGATTTTACATTGTTTCGTAGCAAATGGTGCCTGGCGGCAGCTACACAGACAGTGGCTGATTTAATAATGAACGAGATATTCCTTAGATATAGTGCCCCTGTGCATCTGGTCACAATCAATAGACCAGAAAATGTGAGTAGAATAATGGCTGATTGTATTAAGCTGGTAAGCCTTAATATAACATATATAACCACTTCTTCTTATCATCCCCAGAGTAATGAAAAGGTTGAAAGATTTCATAGGACCTCAGAAGATGAGTTGGACAAATTAGCGAGAGAATTGAGGCCTGTACTTAGCAAAAGATATACATTGTGGTGCAGCGGATATCGGCTCGGAACGACAAATCGGGGAGCCGAGTTCGAATTCCAGTTGAATTCCTTGCATTCACTTACGCACAAATACCCTTGGGAAAGGTATTAATCCGTCTCTTCCCTCCAGTTATGGATTAAATAACAGGACAGATTGGGTTCTATAGCCTTGGCTGGCATCCAGTCTACCACAGAAAGTAATAGGAACCTACTGCGGAATAACCTTCTGCCCAGTCAGTCGAGATACGATCGCCCAAGCGTGTATCACGTATGGAACTTAACTGACTGACTTAGCACAAGCCTTGGTGGACGTGAGATTTACAATAAATGAAACCTTTAAGTTCTCACCATACTATATATTGTACGGGCGAGATGTGGTCTTGCCAGTATATAATTTGTTAAGACCCCGTAGAAAATATATGGGAGAACCATCATCGGATGATAACCGAACAACAACATAAGCTGTTCACTCAGGCTAAAAGGAAGATAAAGAAGACATAGAAGAAGAAAAGATAAAAGAGTGAATAGAGGGAAAATGAGGTAGAATTTAGATTTAGGGATCCCGTGTTCTATAAGACTCACCAGAGAGAAGGAAAATTGGATCAGAGATGGGAACCCTATTATAGAATAGTGGAACAAACGGCTTCAGTGTCATTTATAATCTGGGGTCATATGGCAGGGTGAGTTAAGATCTGAAGTAAACTCAGATTTTACGAATGGGAAATTGGTAAATCAAGGACAAGGAAGAGAAGGATGAAAAGAGCAATTCTTGTTGCCCCAGAAGAAATGGAAATGGACGAAGAGAAATGGAGATACCACAATTTTAATTCCACAAAAAAAATTTTTCTTTCTAATTATTCAATGTGACATTTTACCCCATCGTTGGACCACTCAGACAGTGAACTTCAGTGGTTGATGACCAAATCGACCTTGTGATCAATAAAACACAACGTGGGACAAGACCGAGCTTGGATCAAAATGTTCAACCATCGATCGACCACGAAAATCGGGTATCATTGTAGTGTCCGGGACGGATAAACGTCACAGTTTGAGCCAACTATTAACATAAATTCGTTGCATTGACTTACGCGCAAATACCATTGGAAAAGTTATTAATCCGTCTTTTCCTTTCATCTATGGGTTAAATAACAGGACAGATTAGGTTCTATAGGTTTGGTTGGTAACCAGTCTACTGGAGTCTCCTCGAGGATTCATGATCCAGTGGATAAAAGCGTTGGTTGGAGTCAGTGACTTGACCCTAAATAGTTGTGAGTTCAATACCTAGCTACAGCAGAGGTGAATAAAATCTTCGGAGAGTTGAGTTAAAGGGAGATAACTGATAGTGAGACATCTGGAAGAGGCATGACTTATAGAAGTAGAACAATATATCCCAGGGAACGAAATAAATGGTTCAGTTTGAAATTCCAATCATCTGAAGAAGGTCAGAGCGTACAACGACCGAAACGTCGTGAATATATCAACAAAGACGAGAACACCAGTCCAAACGATGTAAACAGTGTGAATGATATATTTATTATTGATATTGTAGCTATAGAGAGGTGGTTAATGTGTGTTTGATTCGGCCTTGTGTCATACTTAACCGAACTCCCAACAGCTTACAAGTTTTATCCAGAATTATGATCAGAAAAATTATCAAAATGTTTTCATCATTATCAGAAGGTTGGTTGTGGAATTCTGTGGAATAGTGTAAGAATATACATTTTGCATTTTAAAATAGAAATTTATTAAAAAGGAAAGAATAACACAAGTTGTTAAAGTTAATGTCCAATTAGAAACATTATTAAGAAGTTAGGGGTAGGGTTCGTTTTCAATGATAAAGTTATGGGTATCAAGATTTGAAGAAAATGTTCATAGTAGTAATTGTTCAAAGAGATAAGGAGAAAGAGAACAAGGTGCGACCTGACCTTATCTCCGGGTCGATTTGAAGTTGAAGTTGCATTTTAGATGTTTCGTCTCGCGGCTCCCATCTGACTATGTTGACCGGTCACAGAATGTCCTTAAGTAATTAAATCTGGTCATGCGACCTGCTCCAGCGAGCATTTTCGCTTTTAGATGTGAAATTACGTCATTATGAATTTTCTGTTTTTAATCCAATCAGGATTCAGAATTTGCTTTTCGCACTAACTAGTGAATTTTTCTTAGTTGGGTTTTTCCACAACGCTTTTAGTTCTTAATTTCTTGTCCCTACAATATATTTGTATAAAAAACACAATAGGTTTGTATGCACGTTTTGTTTTTCATTATTGTGGGTAATTTCACACATTTGCTGAAAAGGTAGCATAGCACGATGTTAAAAGGTTTCAAACTTAATAAAAACAAAGTTTTATCGTCAAAATGTTCGTTATTATTAAGAGGAAAGATCAAACTATTTTTTAATTATTTTATTAATTTTTTTAATCCTTTCTAACACGTTCGAAATTTTTATTAAATATCTTGTTTGTTTTTTCGTCAGTGAGTGACGAGATTTTTAGCTGAGTTTATTATGCCACATGCAATATTACGCAACTCATTTTTTGTAGGTGAAAAATAAATTAATTTGGAAATTCTTGCAAAAATCAAGTAATCGTCAGATTTTTATGAAACTTTCAAAACTTATTCACAAATGACTGAAATTATTTTTAAAATCATTCTTTTTATAAAATTTTAGTAAATTTATTTTACATATATTACTCCACTTATAATTAATTTCCTGAAATTTCTAGAAATTGACTACTGTTCCTAAACATTGTTTTTTTTTAGTTAAATGCAGAACTCCTTGAGGAATATAAATCCCCTTTTTTTCTTTTTTTTTTCTTTTTTTTTTCTTTTTTTACAGCTGCTTGTGTGAGAATGAAAATTAAATAAATAATAAACTAGAAATAAATTAAATAAATAATTTCATTTTCCCATAATGCAAATGGAAACCAAACAAAGGATTTCCGGTCATGCAAAACGTTTGTGACCCCACTTCCGGAAAGGAAATCATCGATCTCTTAAGAACACCGAATCATTGAATTCGAACGTGTTTTGTAAACGCTCCGAGAAAAGGGAATAGTCTGCCTTTCTCAATGTCGTTTTGATTGGATGTGGACACACTCTCTCTCTCTCTCTCTCTCTCTCTCTCTCTCTCACACACACACACACACACACACACACACACACACACACATCCGAGTTAGCCTACTCACGTGCGTCAATAAAAGTTGACCCTTAATCTTTCAACAGCGTTCTGCGATTTTTTTTAGTTTTAATCGACATTATCAACTTCTGATACCAACGAGAAACCCAAGTACCTAACACACTACAGCTCCTTTTCAGACAATCTGCTTCGAGCAGTGAAAGAAAATGCAAACTTTTAATTGCTTTTATAAACAATATATATAAAGGATATCATAGTCTAAAATGAAAAACATTTTTAATGAATAATGATTTTTTACAAGAACTGTTTTCGTTTTTATCTTTTAAGTATAGTAATATATGAAGTTTCAAAAATCTTTTAAAATTTCTTCTAATCCCGATGCCCATTAGGTTATTAAGTTAATAAGTGAAGACTATAGTTACTAATCGAAAATTGAAAAGTTTAATACATATTTTTGCGAACTAATATTTTTAAAATAATTTTAAAATTTTAGGGAACAGATATTTTATTTTATTTTATATGGTAGGGCATTAGTGACATATCATAAATTATTGAATTACCACTTTCATGCAATATAATTTCATTCTCTCAGTTATTAAATTTTGAAACTTAAATTTAAAAGAAAGTTTTATATTATTTCATTTATTTTAATTTTCAGAAGGCATCTTTAATGGTAAGGCTATAAACTTAAACTAACTAAAATTCTATAAAATATTAGTTAATTGCTGAAGATTTTTCATTTTACTATGTAGTTAACAACCAAAAGTGATGTGTTCACATAGATTACATAAATTTGTCAGTTCTGCTCAACTATACTTGGCATTTTTTGACAAATCCAGCTGTCACTAATCAATTAACGCCTCAGAAATACGAGACCACCGTGATTAAGAAACGCTTTTAAAATACATTTCAGGCAGTAAGCAAGTAATATTTGTTTCAAATCAACTTTAAATTTGCTCATTTTTCTAAAATAACGTGTCAGCGATGTATATTTTATTTTGGCAAGATTTTTAAAACCGAGAATTAACTTTTATTTATAAAATGTCGATCGCTCAAAAATGACCGAAAAATTGAATTTTTTTTAAATTTCAAAGTTTTACATTCCAATAAATATAATTTTTTTTTTTAGAGTATTTTTCTTACTGAAAATTGTAAATTGCAAAAAAGTTTCTTTATTATTATTATTAAAATCATTCAAAAGGTAGAAATCGAAAATGAGTGGAGGTACCTACATTTCTGTTACCTACTTTTGCATTTTTGGGAGATGTGCGTTGTGGTACAGTGAATATCGGCTCGGAACGAGAAATCGGGGAGCCGAGTTCGAATTCCAGTTGAATTCATTGCATTCACTTACGCGCAAATACCCTTGGGAAAGGTATTAATCCGTTTCTTCCTCCCAGTTATGGATTAAATAACAGGACAGACTGGGTTCTATAGCCTTGGTCGGCAACCAGTCTACCGCAGAAAGCAATGGCAACCTACTTCGGGATAATCTTCTGCCCAGTCAGTCATGTCTCTTTCGAGACATGATCGCCCAAGCGTGTTTCACGTTTGGCACTTTGACTGACTTTTGCATAACCCTAAATGATTCACTTAACTTATCAATGTCATATTAGATGTTATTTAGCCTCGCAAGTCCTAATACACCGAAAGCCGTTTTGAAGCATTGACTCTAAAGAAGAAGAAAAAACAAATACGCAACACACTTAGTAAAAAAATATAAAGTTTCTAATAAGTCAGAAGTGCCAAATACAATTATTTTTTATTACAAGGGATTATTTTGCCATGGGAGATAACTCTAAAATTTATTTCCTAAGTTATCTACCTTTTACTTTTTTTTTTCTTTTTTTTTTTGACATATCGATTAAAAAAAATAAAATAAATGTTTTTTTTTATCCTTTCACCACAAACAAAGCAATAAAGCCACTAAGTTACAATGGGGTGACTGTGTATGAGTGAATAAGAGAATATCAGAACACGAAAACATTATTAATGAGAGAAAACACTAAAAGAACAGGAATTATGAAAACAATATTGACGATTCATTTTACTTTTGCATGACCCTAAATGATTCACTTAACTTATCAATGTCATATTTAGCCTCGCAAGTCTTAATACACTGAAAGCCGCTTTGAAGCATTGACTCTAAGGAGAAAAAAAAAACATATATGCAACACACTTAGTAAAAAACTAAAAAGTTTTTAATAACAATGTCAGAACTCTCGACAAGAATGGTGAAGCCCGAACTGTCGCCCTGGATATCTCTAAAGCATTCGACAGAGTATGGCATGCCGGCCTTCTACGGAAACTGCGAAGCTATGGCATTACTGGACTTTTGTTGGACTTAATCCAGTCATTCCTCTCCAACCGCACACTGAAGGTGGTTTTAAACGGACATGCCTCCCAGAACTACCCTACAAACGCGGGTGTCCCCCAAGGCTCTATCCTAGGTCCTACGCTCTTTCTAATCTACATCAATGATCTCCCCGATGCCATAAGATCACAAGTAAGCATGTACGCCGATGATACCACAGTATACGCTCGCCTCGATCAAAAATCTGGTGTTGATGATAATGCGAACCTCGCGGCTGAGCTAGAAAAGGACCTCCAATCCGTGGTGGATTGGGGTAGGAAATGGCTCGAAAATTCAATTCTTCCAAAACGAAGCTGCTGTCAATTAACCACCACAGACGACCGCACCTCCCTCCCATTAGCATGGAACAGGCATGCCTCCCAGAGAGTAAAACACTACGCCTGCTTGGCCTGACACTCTCAGCGGACCTCAAGTGGAATGACTACGTCGAATCCATTGCTAAATCCGCTGCTATGAAAGTTGGCTCTCTGTTCAAGGCCCGGAAATTCTTTCCGCCTGAATCTATCCTTCACTTATACAAATCTACCATCCGCCTGTGTTTTGAATACTGTTGCCACATCTGGTCGGGTGCCCCTACTACTCTCCTCGGGCTCCTTGACAAAATACAGCGAAGAATCTGTAACGTGATTGATACCAACTTAGCTGACCGCCTGCAGTCACTCTCTCACCGGCGTGACGTGGCTTCCCTGTGCCTCTTCTAAAAATACTTTCATGACTTCTGCTCTGATGAACTTAAATCACTGGTGCCCCCTAAGTGTGAGTTTGCACAAGATACTAGATTGGCAACTAGGTCCCACCCTTTTACAGTGAAACCGATGAAATGTAACCGCAATTTCTACTCCAACAGTTTCTTTTCTCGCACTTCCCGCCTGTGGAATTCCCTTCCGCATGCTTGCTTCCCCGACGGCTATAACCTCCAGGAGTTTAAATGTAAGGTCAATAGACACCTCCTAACACACTAACCCACACCCATTCTCTCCAACTCTCCCCCTATGTACATCCTAACTCGTCTATCGCCCTGTGTAACCCCCTGCGCTATAGTGGCAGTGGAATGCCTTGCTTGGAGTGACATGATAAAAAAAAAAAAAAAGTGACAAATACAAAATATAAATTCAGATTATTTTTCTATGGGAGGTAACTCTAGAATTTATTTCTAAAGTTATCTACCTTACCTCTTTTTATATATATAGATATATATATATATATATATATATATATATATATATATATATATATATATATATATATATATATATATATATATATTAATGCAGGTTTCATTGAATAATATAGACAAGTTTTGTCTATTAATTTTGTGTAGGATCCGTTCATACCGTCTGATATACTTGATGGTGATGTCGTTGAAAGACAACAAAAAATCACAGTATTTGTTGAATTTTTTATCGGGTCTAAGCTTTCGGCTCACATAAGCCATTATCAAAGAGTAAATATTAACACACAGTATATTTGAATTTTTATTTAAGTGCAACGTCAGACGCCGTGAGAGCGAATTTGTGGTGTGGCCGATGTAGATAATTTTATCTTTGCTAAGTTCATAAGTAAATTTTAAAACTGAGTTATTTTGAAACTGTTTTTGAAGTTGTAAGATTTCATCAGTATTTTAATTGATAGTAGGATATCATCAACATATCGTAGATATATTGATGGTTTTGTAAATTTTGCAAAGGTAGTATTTTCAAGGTTAGACATGTAGATATTACTAAAAATCGGACCAAGCACTGAACCCATGGAGACTCCGTCACGTTATATATATATAGTGTTGTTTGGATCAACAAAAGACACTTCAGTAGTACAAGCTAGTAGAATTTTTCTTAGGATATTGGGATTAATTTTGAGTGGGGGTAACCTGCATTAATGAAAAAATGCTGCCAAAATACACACAATATATATATATATATATATATATATATATATATATATATATATATATATATTAATGCAGGCTTCATTGAATAATATAGACAAGTTTTGTCTATTAATTTTGTGTAGGATCCGTTCGTACCGTCTGATATACTTGATGGTGATATCGTTGAAAGACAACAAAAAATCACAGTAATTGTTGATTTTTTTTATCGAGTCTAAGCTTTCGGCTCACATAAGCCATTATCAAAGAATAAATATTAACACATCTGATCTTATCTGATTACAAGCATTTGAGTACGTTATTGGAAATATCAAAATTGATTGTATTCAAACCAGGTTTAAATTCCAACAAAAGTATTAAGTTTATTATATGTTACACTAAATCCACTACATCTAATTCATTCGTCCGCAACGACTCTTCCCCCACCGTTAGTGATTTGCAAAAAACCAATGTAGTATATAAATTCATATGTCCATTTAGAGAATGTATCTCTAACAACCTCAATAATATCTACATTGGCCACACTACAAATTCGCTCTCACGGCGTCTGACGTTGCACTTAAATGAAAATTCAAATATATTCCGTCATTTAAAACAACACGGTTATCAACGCACACTTCTGAGAAAAACGCTTGTTGATAACACGTACATACTTAAACAAGAAAATAATAAACAGAAACTAAAAATCCTCGAAGCAATCTACATTAAACAATTTAAACCTGGTTTGAATACAATCAATTTTGATATTTCCAATAACGTACTCAAATGTCTGTAATCAGATCAGGGACCACAACGCCACTATTTTGTGACTGTCTTCGGCCATCCGCCATGGTAGGGATGGACTTATATTTTCAATTTAATTCTCTTTATTGTTAAATACCTTAAATGTTCTATGTTTACTGTGTATTTATTCTTTGATAATGGCTTAGGTGAGCCGAAAGCTTAGACCCGATAAAAAAAATCAACAATTACTGTGATTTTTTGTTGTCTTTCAACGACATCACCACCAAGTATATCAGACGGTACGAACGGATCCCACACAAAATTAATAGACAAAACTTGTCTATATTATTCAATGAAACCTGCATTAATGAAAAAATGCTGCTAAAATACACAATATATATATATATATATATAAATTTTCTTTAAAACAACATTTAAAAGTACTATTAGAGATAGGTTTACGTTTACAAATATTAAAAAACTATCGCTTTCTACGTCACGTGATGTAAACATCTCTCGACGAACGCTCTCGCGACAGACACTTCTAGTTTAAATTTTAAAATCATTTATTTCTGGTGAAAGGCCGAGGAGGTCGGTCTGAAATATATTTAATAATCGAAATAAATAATAAATACTGTCAAAAAAAACATTTTTAAACTTACTTTTTAGTAGTTTTTCCTATATAGATTAGATCGTGACATTTGTTTTTGTTTCTTATTGTTAATGGATTTGTGAAATAATCACATTTAAATGAACCTGTTACAGAAGGTTTCAGTGCATTAATTATCTTTGAAGTAAAATATTTTAACCAGATAATCAGGGATTTATTTCCGCTGTAAAAGTATGAGGTAAATTTTATTAAAATACAAAAAAAACTTTTCTTTATGAGTTTGTAGCGGCCTAACTACTTTTTTATTTGTTATGAAATAATTTTAGCTTCTCAATTTTACGTGTACCAAAAAGTGAACAAACAAGACAGATGACAGAGTAAATAAATTTTAATTTTAATAACAATGGAGAATATTAAAATAAAGGGGTAAAATAAGTTACCTCCCTTTTACTGTTGTAGACAATAATTTGACACAGTTCAAAGATGTTGAGTTGGAAAAAAAATAATCTGTGTTTCTCAAATAGTGAAATAATTCACAATGATGAGTTGGAAGAAATAATCTGTATTTCCAAACAGGTGAAATAATTCACAATGATGAGTTGGAAGAAATAATCTGTATTTCCAAATAGGTGAAATAATCTACAATGATGAGTTGGAAGAAATAATCTGTATTTCCAAATAGGTGAAATAATTCACAATGATGAGTCAACAAACACCATTTCAAACAGGTGAAATAATTCACAATGATGAGTTGAAGAAATAATCTGTATTTCCAAATAGGTGAACACCACAATGATGAGTTGGAAGAAATAATCTGTATTTCCAAATAGGTGAAATAATTCACAATGATGAGTTGGAAGAAATAATCTGTATTTCCCAAATAGTGAAATAATTCACAATGATGAGTTGGAAGAAATAATCTGTATTTCCAAATAGGTAAAATAATTCACAATAATGAGTTGAAGAAATAATCTGTATTTCCAAATAGGTGAAATAATTCACAATGATGAGTTTTAAACAAAATAATCTGTATTTCCAACAGGTGAAATTAATTCACAATGATGAGTTGAAGAAATAGAATTGTATTTCCCAAATAGTGAAATAATTCACAATGATGAGTTGAAGAAATAATCTGTATTTCCTAAATAGGTAAATAATTCACAATGATGAGTTGGAAGAAATAATCTGTATTTCCAAATAGGTGAAATAATTCACAAATGGATGAGTTGAAGAAATAATCTGTATTTCCAAATAGGTGAAATAATTCACAATGATGAGTTGGAAGAAATAATCTTACTTCCAAATAGGTGAAATAATTCACAATGATGAGTTGGAAGAAATAATCTGTATTTCCAAATAGGTAACACTCCAGAATAATGAGTTGGAAGAAATAATCTGTATTTCCAAATAGGTGAAATAATTCACAATGATGAGTTGGGAAGAAATAATCTGTATTTCCAAATAGGTGAAATAATCACAAGGATGAGTTGGGCCAGAAATAATCTGTATTTCAAAATAGGTGAAATAATTCAAATAAGAGTTGAAGAAAATAATCTGTATTTCCAAATAGGTGAAATAATTCACACGATGAGTTGGAAGAAATAATCTGTATTTCCAAATAGGTGAAATAATTCACAATGATGAGTTAAAGAAATAATCTGTATTTCCAAATAGGTGAAATAATTCACAATGATGAGTTGAAGAAATAATCTGTATTTGTACAATAGGGTAATGACCTACAATGATGAGTTGGAAGAAATAACTGTATTCTAACAGGTGAAATAATTCACAATAATGAGTTTTGAAGAACAATCTGTATTTCCAAATAGGTGAAATAATTCAAGGTTGTAATGATGAGTTGGAAGAAATAATCTGTATTTCCAAATAGGTGAAATAATCACAATGATGAGTTGGAAGAAATAATCTGTATTTCCAAATAGGTGAAATAATTCACAATGATGAGTTGAAATAATCTGTATTTCCAACAGGTGAAATAATTCAAAATGATGAGTTGGAAGAAATAATGTGTTCTGTTCCAGTTCAAAGTGAGAGTTGTAAAATAATATGCAATCAAAGTGTGTGCATAAAAGAATGTCAAAAAAAAAAATACTTGCAGTTTACCAGGAACAAAATGTTGAATATGAAACTTAACTTCTGGTCAAGTAAAGAAGCCGGCTTACTTTCTTTTTACGAGTAGGCAAAAACAAGTATTGCCTTAAAAGAAAAGGTGAGCACGAAAAATAGGTCCTGTGTCTTCAAAGGAAACTTTCCAACTGAAGCTTGAAGAGCGGGAAGATTCCCGCTTTTTCGAAAAAGAGGCAAAATGCTGCTGCTGATGGAGAACGAACCAATGAAACGTTTGGTTTCAAAAAGAAGATGGTTTGAATTATTTTACAAATTTCCTTCTCTCACTTTTTATAAATGTAGGTGATACGAGGGTATCGTAGAGAGCTCGACAAATACCCCCCACCAAGATTCTTAGTCCAAAAATAAGAATCTAAAGAAAAAAGAAAAAAAGAGAGAGAAAAGAAGAAAAAATATTACTTGACAAAATCAGTTTCAAGTTTAGCAGGCCAATGGACCCGTCTTCCTGAACGAGTAGTTGAATGAGGTTGAGCATCATATGACTTCTGCTGAGTAGGCACCGCTTCGGTCGGCGGAACAGGAGAAACATCAGACTTATGCAGGAATGCAGGCTTAAGACGATCTATTGCAATTGTGTCAGTGCGGCCATTAACCGAAACAGTAAAATATTTATCATTCCGCTGTAATACCTTATGAGGTCCAGAGTAAGTTGGTGTTAAGGGTTTACGCACTCCGTCTCGACGAATAAAAACAAATTCGCAAGACTGTAAACTCTGTGGTAAATAAACTGTACGATCGGTTGAGCGAGAAGGAGTATAAGATAAGCTCGACATTCTCCGTTTTAAATCTTTTACAAAATCAGATGTAGGAGAAAAATTCTTAGGGTCAGAAATTAGCTGACCAGGTAGTGTAAGGGATGTACCAAAAACTAATTCAGCCGTCGAGCAACGTAAATCTTCTTTGACAATATTTCTCAAAGAGAGCATAACAAGGGGTAATTTATCAATCCATAGACGAGGATCGTTATTGTCAATAAGGGAAGATTTCAAAGATCTGTGGAATCTCTCAACAACACCATTTGCGGAAGGATGGTAAGCAGAAGTACGTATCTGTTTGGCACCTAAAAGTACCAAGAATTCCGAAAATAATGCAGATTGGAATTGCGCACCACGATCAGTAGTAACTACAGAGGGACATCCAAATATTGATATCCACTCTCTGAGGATAGTTTGAGCTATAATATCTGCTGTCACAGACCGTAAGGGAACAGCTACAGGCCACCTTGTAAATCGATCTATGACAGTTAAGAGATATTGAAAACCATCCACAGAGGGGAGAGGACCAACTAAATCAATATGGATATGGGAAAATCTACCATCGGGTGGCGGAAAATTACCTATAGGGGACTTGGTATGCCTATGCACCTTGGATGTCTGACAGTGTAGGCACGACTGAACCCAAGTCTTAATATCTGAATTCATATTAGGCCAAACAAACCTGTCGGAAATAAGCTTGACGGAAGCTTTCCGACCAGGATGGGATAATGTATGAAAATGCTCGAAGAGGGATCTACGCATAGACTGCGGAACAAAAGGACGGGGGCGTCCCGTGCTGACATCACATGCAATAGTGGTAGTAGAGAAAGGGAGAGGATGCTGTTCGATCCGAAGAGATGAATCGGAAAGAAATTGATTCTCTACATTATCATTTTGTTGTTCCCGAGCAAGAGTCTCTAAATCCAAAGTATTTGAACAAATATTATGCAGCGTAAATCTCGAGAGTGTATCAGCAACTGTATTGTCATCTCCCTGGATGTATCTAATATCCGTAGTAAACTGGGAAATATAATCCAGGTGGCGACAGTCTCGCGGATTGATTTTGTCGGCCTTGGAATGGATAGCATACGTAAGCGGTTTATGATCTGTAAAAACTACAAAATTCCGTCCTTCCAACAAGTGACGGTAATGTCGAATAGACATGTATATGGCCAACAATTCCCTAGAAAAGGTGCTATACCTCTTTTGGGCAGCCGACAGCTTATGTGAGAAGAAAGACAAAGGTTGCTTAGCTCCCTTGGTTGTTTGATGTAACACAGCTCCGATGGCATCAGATGAAGCGTCCGTTGTAAGGGAGAGAATAGAGTCCTTGTCATCAGAAATATACGTTAACTTCGTAAAGTTAACCAAGGCATTTTTAGCGTCATTAAATGACTGTAGTTGTTTATCCGTGAAAGATATGCTAGCATTTTTTTTCTTTTGGTTTTGAAGTAAATCAGTCAAAGTTGATAAAATGCTAGAGCAGTGAGGAATATATTGACGATAGTAATTAACGAGACCCAAAAAACGACGAAGTTGTCGAAGAGACTGTGGTTGAGGAAATTTACTGATGGTCTCTACTTTAGTAGGCATCGGGGTGATGCCACTTTTATCCAAAATGTGTCCCAAGAATGTCAACTGAGAGGCAGCGAAAATACACTTCTCAGGGTTAATTTTTAAGCCGAAATGTTGTAGGCGATCAAAAACTTGTTTAACATGGGAGCGATGCGTAGCCATATCGCTGCTGGCGATGAGGACGTCGTCGATATAGGCGAAAGTAAAATCAAGACCACGCAATACTTCATCTATTAGTCGCTGAAACGATTGGGCAGCATTACGCAAACCGAACGGCATTCGCAGAAATTCGAACAACCCAAAAGGTGTGGTGATGGCTGTCTTAGGAATGTCTTCAGGAGCTACGGGAATTTGATGGAAGGCTTTTCGCAGATCCAGCTTAGTAAAAACACTGGCTCCTTGTACCGACGTCACAAAATCAAGTAAATTTGGTACTGGATAGCGGTCAGGGACAGTCTGGGCATTAAGTCTTCTGAAATCACCACAAGGACGCCATGTTCCAGGCTCCGATTTAGGGACCATATGTAATGGGGAAGCATAAGGGCTGGACGACGGGCGTATAATACCCAGGTCAATCATGTGCTGAAACTCACGCTTAGCTATTTTGTATTTATCAGGGTGCAGACGTCGAGGGTTTGAATAAACAGGAGGACCTTTTGTCTGTATGTGATGTTGTGCATAATGCTTTATAGGCTCTGTATAAGAAAAAGGTTTGACAAGATCTGGATAGCCACTTAAAATGTCTTCTAATCCGGTAACGGAAGGCATGGCAGTACTGATGCCTAAAGAAGAAATATTCGATCTAGTGCCACGAGCATGTATTTTGGTATTGTCGTCTAAAAGCGACCTAGATGCAAGGTTCACACTTAAATTGTAGTGCGAAAGAAAATCGGCACCTAATATAGGAATTTTTACTTGCGCAATGGTAAAAATCCATGGGAAACTCCGGCGAAGACCTAAATCAAGTGTTAAAGAGGCTTCGCCGTAGGTATTAATTTTAGTGCCGTTAGCAGCCTGTAATGAAAAATCCATTACCTTTAGTTGTTGGCTAGTATTTGGCGGGATAACACTTACTTGGGCACCAGTATCGACTAAAAAAGACATGCGTGATATCTTGTCATATATGAAAAATAGGCGGCAAATAGATTTACTGTTGGTGGTAGTAGCCGCGTTCATGGGCCCAGCTAACTCGTTTCCCACGTCTCCCGAACGCTGGGCGCCATGATCCGTAAAATATCTACACGGTTTGATACATTCTTTTGCTTTAGACGCATACTTAAAGTGGTACCAGCAAAAATCACCATGTGGCCGTCCGTGGGAAAGTGATCTGTTACGTGACAAGCTTCTATTTTTAGTGCGGGACCTGCGTTCTAAGTTGTCGACGCGCAGTGTAAGGGCGTCTATTCTTTTAATTAAAGCATCTACACTGGTAGAGTTCACTGTAGTCGGGGTAAGAGAAAGGTTAGTTTGATGGTCAGGCTGATTTTCCAAAATTTTATCAGCCATGTCCGCTAATTCAGTTAGTTCAATTCTCTCCGCAACACTCATTAATATTTGAGCTATCTGTGTGGGAAGTTTATCCACCCACAGCTTCCGTAAGACAGTGTCGGACATAGTGTTGCTCCCTAGCAAGGTCTTCATACGTCGCAACAACTGCGACGGCTTATTGTCTAATAACTGTAAATTATTGAATAGTTCATGTAGACGTCTATTTTCAGACTCACCAGTCCTAGCAATTATTGTGTCACGTAGCAGATCGTAAGGTTTATCTGCTGGTACTTGGTTTAGGAGGTCGACAATGTCGACTGCAATCTCTGGTGGCAATTTTTCAACCACATATGCAAATTTGTCACGCTGTGACGTAATTTTTTTTGCACAGAATATGGCATCAAGCTGGGCAAACCAGACTTGAATGTTTGACCTGCTAAAAACGGGCAGGTTAAGGAGAATTGAACCCATTGCAGAGCTGTCTACCATTAGGAATAATTATCTTATCTTGTTCTACCAATGTCCACACGTACACACAAAATTGAGAAGAGAGAGAGGAGTCACCAAAAATTTTAATATACCCACGCCGGGATTATCCAATTTGTATTGGATCGGTAATTTCACAGGTCGGGGTCATCCAATTTGTAGCGGCCTAACTACTTTTTTATTTGTTATGAAATAATTTTAGCTTCTTAATTTTACGTGTACCAAAAAGTGAACGAACAAGACAAGTGACAGGGTAAATAAATTTTAATTTTAATAACAATGGAGAATATTAAAATAAAGGGGTAAAATAAGTTACCTCCCTTTTACTGTTGTAGACAATAATTTGACACAGATCAAAGATGTTAAGTTAGAAAAAAAATAATCTGTGTTTCCAACTTAACATCTTTGAACTGTGTCAAATTATTGTCTACAACAGTAAAAGGGAGGTAACTTATTTTACCCCTTTATTTTAATATTCTCCATTGTTATTAAAATTAAAATTTATTTACCCTGTCACTTGTCTTGTTCGTTCACTTTTTGGTACACGTAAAATTGAGAAGCTAAAATTATTTCATAACAAATAAAAAAGTAGTTAGGCCGCTACAAGTTATCAAGTTTGTATTTATCGCATCTTAGTGGGGGTGTAGGGGCCTTTTAGCACTTAATGACTTTCTCCTACATCGTGACATTTCAAAATGACTTGGTTACTTTTAATGTTGTTTTGATTCAATTGGGTTTTTTTTCTTTCCCCCTATATCAACACTTTCTGACACTCCTCTCCATTTGTAAAATAAACTCCTGAAATGAAATCTAATTTTGGATATTTTTGGATCTGTATATCAAACTTTCTGCAGCAAAATAGTTTTGAAATTTAGGTTTAAATTGTTTGAAAATTCTTTGGAAAAACTTGTAGAAGATTGAGAGCCAAAACGCACTGAAATGGCTATAAAAATAGGTAGAAAATACCAAAAAGTAGCTAAAAGTTGTGAAACCGTTAGCTTCAAAACCCCAATTCTACGATTTCTTCTGTTTTTTCGTTATCACCAAATATATGCGTTCCGAGGGTATTTTATTTTGTTTAAAGTACCATTTATTGTGGGTTCAGTATGTTGGGGGGGGGGGCGCAAGTTGAATTTTGTGGGTAGGGGGGCAGCGATGTTCTTAAGCACGGCACTGCTTTTACCACAAAGAAAGCAATAAAAGCCACTCAGTCACAATGGGGTGACTGTGTGTAAGAGAATATGAGAATATCAGCACAAGAAAACATAATGAGAGAGAACAGTTAAAAGAACAGGAATTATGAAAGCAGAATAATATATTGATGTTTCATTTTAGGTACTTCCACTAAATCGCTGAAAAAAGAGCATAGTTATGAATTAAAAAAAAAGGCCCCAAACTTAATAAAAACGTACTTTTTTCATTAAAAATGTTCATGTTATTATTAAGAGGAAACACCAAAGTATCATTTAATTATTTTTAAAATTCTTTTATTTCTTCTAAAACGTTCGAAATTTTGGTAAACATTTTGTTTTGATTTATCGGATAAGCGTATGCTATATGCTATGCCATAGTTACGAAAGTTTACGATGGAAGACGTAAAAATTACATAACTCAGTTTTTTCCGTTGACAAACACAAATATTTGGAAATTCTTGCAAAAAATTAAATAATTGTTAGATTTTAATGAAACTTTCAGGACTTATTCACAAATGAATGAAATTATTTTTGAAATTATTATTTTTATAAAATATTGGCAAAAAAATTTTTCACGGAAATTTATGAAATTTTAAGAAATTAAATTTTGTTGCGAAAATTATTCTTATTAGTAGTTTCTTACAGTGTACTTTTGTAGGGGCCTCGGTGATGCTTGGTAAATTGGCCTTGTGCCAAACACAACCGACGTCCCCACAATTTATCAGAAAGTTGAAGATTAGATGTTGAAATGTGGAAGGATAAAATATTTTGTGTCGACATTAAAGTCAAATTTTTATTAACAGAATAACAAAATTGTAAGAAAAATATAAGTGAAATTTCGTTAACTGAACACTATGACATATTTTTGTGAGAAGAAAAATGTTCATTGAGAAAATGCATAAGGTTCGAGTGATAGATTTTCCCCAACCACAAACTCAAGCAATTTCGCAGGTTCATAGGGATAATAAACTATTATAGGAAACTTATCCCCAACTGTGGCAAATTGTTAGTATCGCTAACGAACAAATTGAAAAAACAAAGAGGAATGCAAAAAAGCTAAACCTCAAGTTAATTAAAAATCTTGTCGACATATTTTCGTAGAACTTTCCTGTAAAGGACTTATTTTATATTTCATATCACATTCACCTTCCGCACGTGTATACCTTTGTTGTTCATTCGTTAAAGATTAGGTTTTTTGTCAGTCAATTCTTCATCATAATTCTTACTTCTTTAATGCAAAAATACAAATTGTTTGTGGAGGAACAATTACACGCAGAGACTTCTATTATTTTTTTTAACATTTTTATTTCCCAAAATCTGCTCCGAATAGTAAAATAAAAAATGCAATATAACTATGGCATTATTTAATTAGATAAGCTTTTAATTAGTTTCATAAATGATATAAATTAAGGATATGATAGTCTGAAACAAAAAATTTTCGATTAATAATGAAATTTTAAAAGAATTGTTTTCATTTTTTTTTTTTAATTATAATTTAGAAAGTTTCAAAAATATTTGAAAAATACTTCAAAGATTTGTTGGGATTAGTTTATAAACTTATTAAGTGAAGATTGCATTTACTAATCAAAAATTAAAAACTTGCCTTCGTATTTTTAAAATAATTTTTCATTTTCGTTTTTTTTTTAGTTGTATTTGAACTATTTTGTTTTTTGTTTTGTTTTGTTTTTGTTTTTTTGTTTTTTTTTTGTATAGTAATTTCTATGTGTATATTAAAAAGACATGTATCTTAGGGTTTCTTCCCATTACCGGAAAAAAATTTGTACAATTATGTCACTTGTGATCGCCATACACTTATCTTATCGCGTTATTTTCAGGTAATCATTTTTGTTCACTTTTGGTAGAAGATTGGATCAAACAGACACACGAAATCCTTTCTCAGCTCCTTAATGAGAATTCAGCTGTCGAACAAATCTATGTCAGTTGAAGATGCGCCCTCACTCACATACAGACATGTTAAACTCCCACATACAACTTTACTGGGAGCCCAACGGCAGAAGGCACTTGCGGGAACATGTGACAACCTCCAATACACACTTTCAAACTTTCTTCTAGTATTTTCACAACGACATACTAACTCAACATATGTTACAGAACATTTTCCAGGGACATCTCCTGAGAACATTTTCCAAAGACATTACCTAAGACCATTTTAAAATATATCTAAAAGACAATCTCTAGAATTATTCACTTTTGATTGAAGTAAATCATAGCAGTCCAAGAGAAGCAACTGTTGACTATTTTCCATGATTCATTTAAATGCATGCTTTTCTCTATAATTAATATAAAATTGTTAACAGACATTTCTTGTTACAAATTCTCGTTGGTTTTGTTTCTGCACGAGTCTTGTGTTTATGTTTTCTAATCATAAATTTAAATAATATGTGGCAGACTACCCGTCAGCCCGCTACAGGTCTTTTGTTGCGGGCAGAAATGTTAAAGGTTGACGATTTTCTATATATAAGTCTTATTATTTGATCCATATATTTCTCAAAGGTATCTCTATCCAGAGTAAATAAATGCAACGATCTCGACTGGAATTCGAACTCGGCTTTCTTATTTCTCATTTAATCTGTTACACCACTTTGTAATAAAAAAAAAGACAAACTCCTTTAAAATGCGATGTGCAGATAAGTTCGTATTTAAATATAATTCTCGCCATCGTTCAGAAAGGGAAAACATTTACAAACCTCTAATACGTTGTGGTGTAAAGGTCAACGTCTCGGAATGAGAAATCAGTTAGCCGAGTTCGAATTCCAGTCGTGTTCGAGACATTCACTCAAGCAAATACCCCTGAGAAATGGATGAATCCATCTTATCTTCCTCCAGTTATGGGTTAAATAGCAGGACAAACTGAGTTCTGTTGCCTTGGGTGACAACCAATCTACCACAGAAAAAATAGCGATTGACTGCGCTAAAATCTTTTGCTAAGTCTGTTATGTATCGAAAGAGACATGATCACCCAAGCGTGTATTACGTATGGATTTTAACTAACCGAATACAAGATCAAATTGTTATTGGCACCTCCTGAAGTAGCCTCCCTGTCGAATATTCCCACACGTAAACGAAAACGGAAGTTTTCACCTCGACAGCCAAATAGAACAAACTGGCTTAATTTTTAAGCAGACTCTGAGCATTTATTTCTGAAAAAAAAATAAGAATTAAAAAATCATAGAAATATTTTGACAATTCAGAAAAACTTTCTCTCTGAATTTCTGGGGTGAAGAATGATCATTATTTACACTATTTACATTCTGACTTTGTTGCTGTAATCGCAACGTTTCGACCATTTTGCTATCTGGTCTTCCTCAGATGTATATCTATCTGGGTACCTACAGAGAACTGCGAACTGAAATCTTTATTTAATCTACGGGGGTAGACTCTACTCGTTCCATTGCCCATGTCTAAGGATATCGTCTAGTTTTTATTCTTATTTAGTACAGCTCGGTTATTACTTGCCCGTTTCCAGTGGATGCAAGTACACACTGCCGGACCCAGGGATCGAACTCACAAAAATAAGTCACCAAATTCACAAACAAAGCTTTAATCTTCCAGGACAATTTGCTGTAGTAAAATTGGCGCCTTAAACCTAACCTGCCTGCTGATTAAATTTGCAACTGCTACTTGCGTTGTGGTGCAGTGGATATCGACTCGAAACGACAAATCGGGGAGCCGAGTTTGAATTCCAGTTGAATTCCTTGCATTCACTTACGCGCAAATTAGTGCGAGTGTGTGAGAGAATTATATGAGATTGAAGAATGCGGGCAGCTGTGACTATCAACTGCCTTGCTTGGTGTTCAAACCGGAACTGTTACCAACTACTGTGTGCAGCACGTGTCTGCTATTTATGCATCCCGGGAAAAAGCAAGAAAGCAAGATTATAGCGTGATTGTCGCGTGTGTATGTACACTGAGTGAATGCGGATGTGGATAAGCTGTATTGAAATACATGTGATTCCACAACCTAAACGATACCGTATTGTGTGGGTTGTTTACAGACACGCACGTATCTCTGGAGGAGAAAAAACTGAATAAGGTCAGGTCAGGTGACATCACAAACAACAGCTAAACACAAATCCCTAAAAAATATGAGACATAACGTCTAGTTTCTAGAAGATGAAGTTGATCGGATTCACTTGAGCCAGTCTGATTTCGGTGGACGTAGCAGAAAATATCCCCCAACACAGCAAATTACGACAAAACTGAAGCATAACCTGAAAACTCAAGTCGTGTTCTTAAATAATCTCCCCAAATCAAAACCTTCATATGGATGTCATACGTGGCTGTAGGCACCATAAGGAAAGATTCAGTTTCTCGTTGCTAACAAGCCCTAATGTAAAATCAACAGGTTCGTTTTCTCGCCGAAGCCAGCCCTGTATTCTATGACCGGCGGCCTTGTCACACACCATGGCTTCTGCTCCGATGAGCTTAGATCACTGGTGCCGCCCAAGCACGAATTTACACGAGATACTAGATTAGCAACTAGGTCCCACCCTTTTACAGTTAAACAAATAAGATGTAACCGTAAATTCTACTCCAACAGCTTCTTTTCTCGCGCTTCCCGCCTGTGGAACTCCCTTCCACAAGTCTGCTTTCCCGACAGTTACAATCTCCAGGTGTTTAAATGTAGGGTCAATAGACACCTCCTATCACACTAACTCCCAACTATTCTCACAACACTCTCATCTACCCAACCCTCATTCTCGGTATCCTCACCCGCCTATCACCCACCCTCTGTTATGTCCTATATTTAACCAGCTCCTCTCTACGTAGCCCCCTGCACAGTAGTGGCAGTGACATGCCTTGCTCGGGGTGAAACGCTTATAAAAAAAAAAAAAAAAATGTCACCAGAATAAATAGTTCCTTATATTTTAGGACAACGTTGTAGCGGGGTCGTCAAAGCAGGTGCCGTTAACCCCGCAAGGAGTTAAAGTAATAAGATCGGATCAAGGACAACGAAGACGAGGATTTATAAATTCAAGTCAAATTTTATTTACAAAATCTCGCAAACGTGTGTACAGAATGATTGTTAAGTCGGGCAGTGCCAATCGAAAGGATCGCTTGGTTTCAGGGCGGTAGACCAGCGGTTGGCAGAGCGGTGCAGAGGTAGCCACGGGGTGATGGTTGCTAGAGGTTCTGCTTGGTAGTTCCATAAAAGACTGTTGCTGGTGGCTGCTGCTCCTACTGGTGGCTGCTGCACCTGCTCCTGCTGGTGGCTGCTGCTGGAGACGGTTAATCCTTAGAAGAACTGTCGCATACGTAACCAGCTAGTCCTAAAAAGGACTGTTGCACATGTAATCAGCTAGCCCTTAAAAGACTGTTGCATATGAAGCCGGGACTGCAGCTTCTGCTGGTGCCTGGTGCTCCTGCTGGTGCCTGGTGCTTCTGCTGGTGCCTGGTGCTCCTGCTGGTGGCTGCTGGTGGCTGCTGCTGCTGCTGCTGCGAGAGTCGGTTAGTCCTTAGAAGGACTGTTGCATATGTGGCCGAGTAGCCCTGAAAAGGTCTGTTGCATATGTAGCCGAAGAGTCCTTAAAAGGAGTGTAGCATAAGTAATCAGAAAGTTCCTAAAAAGGACTGTTGCTGGTAGAGGCTGCTGCTGGAGTTGGCAAACTAGGCTGGTTTCGCTAGGGCTGCTCCTGCTGGCTGCTGGTGGCGGCCGCTGCTGCTGCTATAGTCTTCGACAAGGATCGGCCAGTCGCAGGTGGTAGGGGAGCACGTTGCGCTACCCTGGTGCCAAAGTGATATTTACTATTCTCCCCCACTTGAGAGAGATATGACACAAGGTCTTTTTTTAATGTGGGGAACCTGAGCGCGTACGCCCAGGTCGTGGTCAAAACATTACCTATCCACTGCGGTGGATAGGTTCAAAACCGGTCTAAACTGTCTTATTCGGTCTTATTTGGTCATTTTGGACCCCAGCCCAAAGGCCGGGGGCCAAAGTGATTTGGTGGAAAAAATCGGCCATGTTTCTGTCAGCTGCGGTTAGCAACGTTGCCCAGTTAATAATGTCTTCTTTTTTTTTTTTTTTTTTTTGTCTATGGAAATTTTCCTTCCACTTTTGAATGTACACATAGGCTTTATTTGAACACCATGTGTACATAGATTAGTTTCAAGTCATTGTTTTTCGGTACGAGTGCTTGTGTGTGTTTATGTTTTGTTTTTGTTTTTTTTGTTTTTTTGTTTTTGTTTTTTTGTTGTTTTTTGTTTTTTGTGTTTTGATTTTTGGAAAACGCTGAGTCACCGGAAATTAATGGCTTCGCTCTATTTTCAGTGGTGACGCATTTAGACATTTGAGTAGCCGGCAGTAATTTCCGGTCGGGTGCGATAACGTAAAACAATTATGAGGTCTAAATGGAAAGTATGAAACAGAAATAGTGAAAATAAGTGAGTAAAATATAACAAGTAAGCTGTTTTCAGGGCAACCTTTTCTAGAACCTAGGATTTGGGCCTCTGCATAAGAAATACTAACCCCCTTAAAAGTCTTTTGGATTGAGACCTTCTAAGAAGTCAGACGGTAGATTGGTTATCTCCAGTGGCATCACATTCGTTTTCGTACTGTTAGGGAGTAACTCAATTGCCATCGACCCACACGAGGTGCCAACGAGGTAATTAACGTTTTTCCCTTCACTTTCCAGCAAACTTTAGATAAATTTTATAGTTAATGAAATTTAATTCTTCTAAATTTTTATTGCCTTTTAGACCCTTTCTTAATTTGTGAAAATTTATTGCTTTGGCGACGCAAATGATTCCTGTTGATTTAAACTGTGGTGATAACCGAGCAAGGCGAGGGGCCGGATGTTTGCACTCTCAGGACCAGAAATCAAATGATCAAAACTGGTCTGTGCGCACCCGGCTCCACGCATATGTTCCGGCAGAAAGCCAAAAATTAATAAATATCAAATTCCAGTTCGCGAGCCTACGCGAATGTTATTCATCATTCAAAGGGAAGCCTAGAATTAAATACGGGTATGAATTCCCAAATGACCTGCTGGGATCCACAAAGACGAAATGAAAAGCTGACACAAAAAGCATCACCAGATAGTTGAGAAAGTGCGAGCATAATTAGGACGTCCCTTGATCTCGTCAAGCGATCCACTATGCTCGCCTCGCCTTTCCCTCTCATCTTCTTCTTCGCTGTCCCCTGAGCTACTTACGCGAGCAAAGGAGCGGAAACATCAAAGACATTCCTAACTGACAACGCTTCCACATACATACGCACGAACTCTCTTTTCGGCATTTATTGCCATGAACATTTTAACGTCCTTTGGAACCATCCTAAAGCATTACTTTATTTGTAAAAACCGTAATTGATATATGTGTATATATAAAATGTTGTTTCTAGAATCAATTTGGTTTTCTTGTTTTATAACCCCATTTATAACTTATAGTGGGCTACCTATTAACGAGGCCAAATTCAGTTAATCCATTTCAACACACAACTACATTTCACTAGAACGGATAACCCACTATAAAACACTTGTTATAAGTTCCCTTGTTTTGTTATAACTGTTTATGTAAATTTCATTGTTTATTTCCTTATTTTTCTCGGATTTTGTAATTGTCTATCCTTGTGTACATTATTCCTCCATGTGCTCATGTTATTTGTTTGTCTTAATTGCCGTTTTCATAGCTGCACAAGTACTGTAAGGGAAATAGAACATTTTAGAACATATATCCGCAGTTGTCAGTTCTCTCACCCATGTTTATGATCGCCCAAAATGTATACCACGTATGCACTTAACTGACTGATTAAGTTACAATAAAATTTGAGATGTAGTAAAGTGGGAGACCCTTGCACCCTGAGTAATTTGATCTTGTATTATTTCTTGAAATTAAATTAACCCTTCTTTTATCTTCTTATTGAACAAGGAAAATCCGTCTGGAAATTACCTCTTGATTTCTGATTGGTTCGCGGGACTGTGACGTCGCATACTTGTTGAAAGTAAATTCCTGTTTTTAATTGACTCATGGTTGGAAATCTGACTTCGCCCAACCGTGTATCACGTATGGCACTTTAACTGACTGACTGACTCTCTAGTAGTCCAGGGAGGTTATTCCTCTTCAGTTAGTGTTTCTTCCATGAGAAAGATAGCTACAGTTAACCCCTCGCTAAAAGACGAGGAAGCTTGATTCTTTTTTTTCTGCTTTTAAACATGTGCTCGTAAATCGTTAAATTTTAATGATTCAAAATCAATCTTGTGATATATAAGTTCAAGATGTGCGGACAAAAAAAAAAAACCTTCTCGCTTACCTCCCTTACTATAATTGTTATCTCCCTTGGCTAATGTGGGTAGATAGGGAGTTGGCATCATTCTTAATGGATATTCCGCTTCTGGTTAATAAAAGTAAAGAAAACGTATGTACCGTTTTTCCAGTCTATTTCGCTAAATATTGAAACTGATTTATTCATGAGCAAAACGTTTTATTATATGTAAAAAAAATAATAATAATTGAAGCATAGAATGGCATTAAACTCAGTTTATGTTTCCAGCGAATTTTCATGCTTTTAGGTTTTTTTGACAATAAAATATTTTTATGACATTCATGCTAAAAACATTTAATTTATGCAATTTAGACTAGACAACATTTAGAGAAAACTTACTAAAATGATGAATATAAATTTAAATTCTAATTAAAAATAAGTTATCTGCCTTTTAAACATAAAAAGGAATGCCTCTCTACGTTTTTAAAGTTACATTTTTCTTTCTTCAAAAACTAAAAAAACTACAATTTGTTGATCCCCTCTTAAAAAATAGAATGCAGTAAAATTCCTATTATTTCTGAAGAATTAATTAAAAGGTTTCCCCGGTTTTTGTAATTCTGTCCTCGTAAGAAAGCATGTGTAGAAAAGAAAATTACTTGAATTAACAATAAAACCAAAAATCGTTTAAAAATGGTTTCTACTAATAAATTTATTAATAAAATATTTGCGTGGAGATAAATAAAAATAAAAATTTTATAATACTCCATAAACTTTGATATATTTGTTTATTGATATAACAAAAATATCAACAATGAAAAAACTTTAAAAAGTAACAATAAAGTTATATAAATTTTATTAGTGTTTCTCTATTTTTCTATTGTTGATACCGCCATCTTTGTCTCTCGTCTAAAAGGTTTTTTGTTGGTCATTTTTTTTATTAACATCACAATGGGATGATTTTAAAAAAAAAAACATTGCATTATACAGCGTGATAAATAAGCGGACATCATTTGCGAATTTTAAGTTTTCGTGGGTAGAGGTCAAATTTATCCAAAACAAAAAAATGTCGAATCCACTTTGCAAAGTTTAATTTTTTAAAAAAAAGCATAAACAACAATTTATACATTGCACTTCTCATAAAAAAAATTAATTTCGATAAATGTTCGTTTTAGGTGCCGACGACTTTTCCCCCTTCAAATTTATCCAAAATAGCATTATTTCTGTGCTGAACTCAAATCAACAATTAGTGATTGAAGAAACCTACTTTTTTTGCTTTGAAAGTCCATAAAAAAAAAAAAACGAACTATATCTCGCACTTTTTCTCTCCCGTAACTCTCACGAAGTCATGTAATTAACTGTAGAATGACGTTCTACGTAGGCAGCAATTTTCTGTCGAATTTTGGTCGATTTTCTTCCTTTACTGAATCTTCCGGCGATGTACTTCCTGTTATGAAAGTAATAAGCGTAGAAATACAATAGCACATTACTTTCATTACCGGAAGTACATCGCCGGAAGTATCAGTAAATGAAGAAAAATCGACCAAAAATCTGCCAAAATTCACTGCATATGCAGTACGTCATTCTGCAGTTACTTACATGACTTCGTGAGAGTTACAGGAGAGAAAAAGTGCAAGATATAGTTCGTTTTTTATGGACATTTAGATAAAAAAAAAAGGTAAGTTTCTTCAATAACTAACAGTTGATTTGAATTCAGCATATACATTTGCACAGAGATAATGCTATTTTGGATAAATTTGAAAGGGAAAAGCGTCGGGACTTACAACAAAAATTTACCAAAATTTCTACATTGGATTGAGAAACGTATTGGAAGCTCGCGTTAGTTTTCATTGATTGGCTAATAAATCAAAGACACATGAAAACGCGTCAGAACATGTTTAATTCCACCAAAAACTTACAAGTGTTCTTGATCCACTTTGACACTTTAAGAAGAAAACTCAGCGAAAAAACTTCACTTTGGGCCAGGAAACCACAGACATCTATTCAAGTTGCCATGTAACAGACAAGAAGAAGCACAATCACCCACCTTATTCATAATGCAACATGAAGCCGAAACCAAGTGAGGATTGTACTTTTCAACTCTCTCATCCACTTACTTCAATTTTAATTCTTATTTACTCATTCAATAATTAATCCTCGGTAAGAATTTTTTTTTTTTTTTTTTTAATCATATCACCCCAAGCAAGGCGAAAACGCCACTGATGCGCAGGGTCTACGTAAGAGTGAAAAGATTGGAAAAGAGAAAAACCGGAAACCACAACCTAAACAGGAAACAAGAGATGAGCCTCTTCACCTGTTCAATAGACGTGGGTGGAGTGTGAACCGGGCGATAGTTTAGACTATCTTATCAACCTATTTCAACAGAAAGAAGTTAAATTTTGTTAAGTAACTCTTAACGCAAAAACCAAAATTGCAACTCACGCACTCATTTTAATTCATTCAAAGGAACCATCATTCAACATTTTCTACAGATACCTTTGAACTCACTTTCAACCAACCTTTTTTTTTTTAACAAACTCCAGTGTACGTGCTTTTTTATTGAACACATAAGAAGAGAGAGAATTTATTCTTACATCAATTCCTCAAGAATTAATTTTAAAGTCACAATTATTTTCTCTCGTCATATATTTTCACCTTTGTATTTTGTACATCTTATGAATATAAATATTATTTGTTTTGTTGTTACCAAAATCTGGAATTTTCTTCGGCCATTATTTGTCCATGTGTTTGTTGTTATTCACCTTAGCTTCAAAATTAAAAACAAGTTCGATCACCACAATTTGATGACCACAACTAGGCTTTGGTGAACTTGATTAAGTTCAATCACCACAATTGTTAATCCCGACGTCTAAAGAAAAACAATTTGGTGACTACGACGATGCTTTGGTGGCATACCCAATTGTGAATTTTAGCAACAAGACAGCTTGAAAATAACTACAAAGTAAAAATCTTACTAAATCTTGACCACTAAAACTGAAGCACTTTAAACAATATCGAAAGAACCATTCCAACAGAAAAATCTATTCAGCGAACCTTACAGATAAAACAAATAACCACATGATGTTTGAAAAAAAAAAAAAGCACTAATGAACATCATCACTATGGCCGAAGCACAGATAGACTCAATCATCACTACATATAATGGCAACATTTCCAAACCCCGATGTCTGCAATAAAACAATATGGCAACCCGATTTTTAAAAAGAAAAATACTCCTGTTACAACTACAACTTGGCACCCACCAGCCAACCAACTAGTCAAACACCAGACTCACGAACTGTTTTCTCTTACTAGACACCTAAACAAAAATGCAATTTTTTGTTTCTCACAAAATGGCAAAACTATTTCTACCAGGCTTTCCAAACAAGATGAGACGTTAACTCAACATTTATTCAGTAATGTTTTTCAAAACCTTTTTCAAGAACGATTATGACATCTGCAAATCCAGTTTATTGATACTAGAGACAGCAGCAACTTCAAGAAAAATCGACATTAATTCCAGATATCTTCTACAGTTCTTATGAAACGTTCTTCGACATTTGACATCATTTCACCAGTATATAACTCAACTACTTTGCAGACCAAAATTTTCAATCGCTGTATTTTACAGAGCATGGTATGACGATTTTGACTCACCACTCTGATGACAAACTTAACCTTTCACATCTCAGCTACACCACGACGCAACAAGCAATGTCCAGTCCTTTTCAGTGCGACACACACACACACACACACACACACACACACACACACACACACACACACACGATGGCAACTCGTGACTACTGAATCTGATTAACAAAAGCAAATTTACCCTGTGTGATATGCTATAAATGGCATATTTGTGCATACATACATGAACATATCATTTCAACCAAAGAGAAGCAATTCCCTTTTTAAACACGTGGCATTGAAAACATTTAGTGATGTACCAAATTCACCATGCGTTATCACTTATAAAACCTTTCTGACAAGCACAGTGCAGATCTCTATACAATACTCTAGACATATTGAACGTCTTTACTAGTCAATGGAAAAGAGATAATGGTCAGTATTGACCGACTAACAACTGCTTTTCTTGACACTACAAAGGCTACCACACTCTATTAGTATCATTTCCTAAAAAAACTGTTTTAGGAACTTCCAGGGCAGTATTGTAAAATCCACCTTGCAAAGTTTAATTAAGAAAGCAGATACAACAATTTATTCATCGAATTCGTCATGAGTCCATATAGAAAAAGTTACATACACACAAAACTTATTTCTGAATGATAACTCATATTTGTTTAGCACAGACATCGGATTGATAAATATAAAATTGAAATCTCGCGTTAGTTTTTGTTGGTTGGCTAATAAATCAATGGTACAAGAGAACGCATCAGAACATGTTTAATTCCGCCAAAACTTACAAGCGTTCTTTGATCCACTTTGACACTATTTAAGGAGAAAACTCAGCAAGAAACATCACTTCAGGCCAAGAAACTACAGACGTTCATGTATGTCTCCATGTAACAAACACAATTGCCCACTTCATTCATAACGTGGCACGAAGCCAAAACCACGTGAGGAATGTACTTTTCAACTCTCTCGTCCACTTACTTCAATTCCGTTCTTATTTACTCCTTTAATATTAATCGTCAGTGAGAAATCAAATGTCAACCTATTTCCACAGAAATTCACACATAAAAGAACAGTTAAATTTTGTTAAGTAACCCTTAACACAAAAACCAAAATTGCAACTCACGCACTCATTTTCATTCGCTTAAAGGAACAATCATTCAACATTTTCTACAGATACCTTTGAACTCACTTTCAACCAACCTTTTTTTCAACAAACTCTTTTGTGTACATGCTTTTTTATTGAACATAAAACAGAAAATTTATTCTTACATCAATTCATGAAGAATTTATTTTAAAATCAATTACTTTCTTCAATCACTCTCTCAGCATATATTTTCAGTTTCATATTTTGTGCATGTTATGAATATAAATAATTTTTATTTTGTTGATACAGTTTAACCCCGTATAAGAGAGTTGTCGGGACCGGATAAAAGTTATCTTATATCCGGGTTTGGTCTATTTTATATAAATTACCACAGGCTCTAATTTGGGACCAGAGAAAATCTCTCTTATATCCGGGTTACACTGGAATTTTGTTCATTCATTATATGTCTGTGTGTTCATTGTTATTCACCTTAGCCATAAAATTTAAAACAACTGGGATATTAGGCCATGTCCCACTACAAAGGGAAGAGAAAATTTTAATAAGTAAAGTTTTGCTTAGTTATACTAAAAATTAATGTATGGAGGACAGTAAATGAAAGTAAATTAGTAAAGTATTTTTATTTAATTTTGTAAATACTTAACTGAAAAAACAACAGTGGAAATGAATTTTATGACTTAATGTAAATTGCTCATAACGTTCAATGGTTTAAGTCTTTGTTTGTATTTCAAAATGGAAAGAATAAAAGATTTGCTTGTATGCAAATGTGTGCTTCAATCTGTCTTTTTTAATATCTCTGTTCACATGTGTGTTTTAATGTCTGTCTACTTAGAAACTACAGCCACCATGTGTCTGTTCGTTTATATGTATCTGCATCTATCTTTCACAAGTTGCCCATATGATAATCTAACAATATGGTACTCTTCCTTTGGGCACTTCGACGTGGTATAATATGGCTAGAAAGCGTGTCTTGATAAATCAGCTACAAGTGAGTACTGAGTTAAATCGTCACTAGGTGCTCTGTACATTCAACCTTGTGTCACATTTAAGCTATGCTTGGTATATCACTATAGTTCTCTTTATATTTTTTTATCCTGGCTATTCCTATCTATCTATCTCTGTGTCTGTTCCGATCTCTTGACCTATCTATCTTTTTATTTATTTATTTTTTTCTCATCATTTCATCCCAAGCAATGTAAAACTGCCACTGGTGTGCAGGGGGTTACATAAGAAGAGAGTGATAAGAAAGAACAAGTTATAGGGAGTATCAGGAAGTGGGTAAGAAAAGGATGACAACACTGGTGGGAAGAGGGCTGCATGAGAGTAAAATGGAAAGGAAGAAGAACATGATCCGAAGGTTGTCAAGGAAAGGATGTCATGGAAAGGAGATAAGAAATGGCAATTGGCTTTGCATTTAAAGTCTTCGAGATTGTAACTGTCAGGGAATTCCACAGGTGAGCCAAGAAGCCGTGAAAGTATTTGTAGAAGAGACTGAGGGAAGCCACATTACATTAGTGAGAGTTGGGCTACCACGTCAAAATCATTTACATGGCACATTCTCCATTGGATTTTGTCAAGAAGCCCAAGATGAATAACAGGGGTACCCAACCAGATGTGACGGAAGTATTCAATGCATGGATGGTAGATTTATATATGTGCAAGATGGATTCAGACAAGAAAAACTTCCTGGCCTGACACAGAGAACCAACCCTCCTAGCAGCAGATTTAGCTATGGATTCAATGTAGTCATTCTGTTTGGTAGAGAGGTCGAAGAGGCACAGTGTTTTGCTTTCAAGGAGACTAGCCTGATCCATTCTGATGGGGGTGGGTAGCAGCGACTGTCTATGGTGGTTAAAGGATAGCAACTTTGTTTTAGAAGCATTAAAATTTATGAGCCATTTCTTTCCCCAGTCCACCACAGATTTGAGGTCCTTTTCAAGATCAACAGTGAGGTTTGCTTTGTCAGCCTCGGCAGATTTCTTATCGAGACAAGAGTAAATGGTTGCGTCGTCAGAATATATGTCTACTTGGGATCTGATTACATCAGGGAGATCATTGATGAAGATCAGAAAAAAACGTATGATCTAGAATAGATCCTTGAGGGACACTTTCGTTCGTATGATAGTATCTGAAAGTATGCCCATTCAATACTACCTTCATTATGTGATTTGCAAGGCAAGACTGCATTAGGTCAAACAATTGTCCAGTTATACCATAGCCCTGTAGCTTGTGTAGAAGGCCAGCATGCCACAGACTCTGTCAAATGCTTTGGAGATATCTAGTGCAACAATTCAAGCTTTGCCGTTATTATCAAGAGCCTCGTATATATACTCTGTGATGGTCATTAACATATCAGCAGTAGACTTGGTGAAGCGGAAACCATACTGTTTATTGGAGAAGAGGGTCGTGGGCTGTAAGATGTTGAACCATTCAACATTGATAATAGCCTTGAGCACTTTATCAAAAATCAGTAGGAGGATGATAGGGCAATAATTAGAGAGGTCTGAGAGTTCTCCTACATTCTTAAATACAGGAAGCACAGAGGAGGACTTCCAGCAGGCAGAGAAGCAAGAAGCAGAGAGGCAGTAGTTGTAGAGTTTGAAAAAGACAGAGAAGAGTTCAGGGGCATATTTCTTCAGGAAAATGATTGGGATTCCATCACCTCTGCTCACCTTTTGAAATTCTGTTAGAGACCAGCGAAGGAGTAATGTGAACATTGCTCAGTTGAGTCTCAGTTCTAGGTGGGTAAGTCGAGTGCGGATACCCCAGACGAATCAAATGTCAAGTTGGTGAGAATCTGCAAGCAAAGCATTCAGCCTTATCCGCTGAAGATGTGAGGACCTCAAATTCATTGATTAAAGGGAGGATTGATAGCTTGCTATTATTTAATACATTTTTACAGAGCCGCTAGTAGTCTTTGGAGCCGAACTTGCGGGATGCTATATGTTGTTTCATTCTTTCAGCAAGCAACAGCTTAGTATCATTTAGGATCCTCTTGCACTGATTACAAGCAGAAGCAAAAAGGTACCTTTTATGGTCAGACACGTGGCTCCGATAAAGCCAGAAGAAGTGATTCCTGTAAGCAATAACAGCCAAGCAAACAGGGAAGAACCAGGGGGACGAATAGGGTTTAAGTTGTAACTTCCTGACTGGGATAAAAGCATCTCAATTTCTCTTCTGATCTCTTGATCTATCTCAGTGTAGATTCCCATCTCTCTGTCAGTGTATGTTCCCTTCTCTCGACCTATCTATCTCAATATATGTATCCTTCTATCTACCTACTTATGATGTCTCAGTGTGGGCTTTTTCTCTCTGCCTATCTTTATTAGTATGTGTTCCCATCTCTTTACCTACCTTTTTTTTTTTTATCAATCCACCCTAAGCAAGGCAATAAAAACTACTACAAAGCCAGGGTGAACTGAGAGTGAGAAAAACAGAGGACAATAACAGAACAGGATTCAAAGAGACCAAATAATAATTGACATTTCATCTTAATGACTGAAAAGCAGGAAGCTGGAAGAGAGTTCCACAGACAAGAAGTAAGAGAGAAGAAACTGTTAGAATAGAACTTTGGCTACAGGTAGCAATATTATCACTGAAATTATAAGACCTAATCAACATACTTTCACAGCTTCTGCTCCAATAAACTTAGCTTATTGGTGCTCCCTAGGTATGAATTTACACGAGCTACTAGACTAGCAACTAGGTCCCACCCTTTTGCAGTGAAACCAATAAAATGTAACCGTAATTTCTACTCTAACAACTTCTTTTCTCACACTGTGGAATTCCCTTCCATATACTTGCTTCCCCAACAGCTACAATCTCCAGTAATTTAAATGTAAGGTCAATAGACATCTCCTATCTCACTAACTCGCATCCTTTCTCTCGCACTTCCCGCCTGTGGAATTCCCTTCCATATACTTGCTTCCTCGACAGCTACAATCTCCAGTAATTTAAATGTAAGGTCAATAGACATCTCTTATCTCACTAACTTGTATCCATTCTCTCAAGCTCTTTTCTTTATCCCCTTTCACCCCAATTACACTGGTATTCTCATCTGTCTATTACCATCCTTCTGACATTTCCTATAACTAACTCCTCTTTCTCATCACTTGTAACCCCTTGCGCAACAGTAGCAGTAAAATGCCTTGCTTGGGGTGAAATGATTAAATATATACCAAAGAGGAACACTCATCAGAACATTTTTTTTTTTTTTTATTCCTACATACAACATGTGACCAATGACCACATGTGCATTTACTTTGCCCTCATCAGCCGCTAACCAAGGGTGAATACACAGTTTCGGTGGTTTAAAGCGGGACTGCCACCCCTGGCACCACCAGCAGCAATCGCTACTGGGCAAAGTAAATGACAGAAAAATAAAATCAATTGGCACATTGAGACAGATGAAAACGCTTTAACAGTTTTTTAAAATTCAAGAGCAGAACGAGAACGGAAGAAGTAGACGACGTCATGCTTCCTTTGCGAATTTCTTCGAATTGCGCCAAATCCAGCATGACGCTTGTCGAACAATAGATTGAAGGCGACATATTTGCTTCTTTAAATCCCTTCCAGTGACGCCTATTTTCGAAAGAAATGAAATAGTGGAGTGTCCTAGAAATCCACGACAGCCAACCTCAATAGGCATCACATTACATGTCCATCCTTTTTCTATGCATTCGGCACGCACGAATTCATACCGATTTTTCTTTCGTTCATGGGCCTCTGAAAAATTTTCTTCCCAAGGGACAGTAAGTTCAATTAGAAATATACTCTTTTTAGAGTCAGACCAGAGCAAAATGTCAGGACGCTTGTCTGTCTGGAGGATGTGCACTGGAAATTTCAAAGATGTCTTCAGATCTGCTGAAACTTTCCAATCCTTTGCTCCATTTAATAATTTCATATTATTAATATTTGGTCTGTGTTTTTTCCCTGTTGGACATTTGCCTTCCTGGCAAAACTGAACCTTGGGTTCGCTAGGTCTCACAGGCTGTTTGTTGATTAGTGAGACTTGAGATGATATAACTTCTATTAGCGCTCCCAGAACTTGATTATGCCGCCACGTAAACATTGGAAGGGATTTTGAGCATGCAGATAATACGTGACGCAAGGTACCTCGATCTTTTTGGCATATATAGCATAAATCACAGTCTATATATCCCCATTGTTTGAGGATTGATGCGCATGGCAACAGGTCATATGTAGACCGTAAAAGGAATGATATCGCCAGTGGTTCCATTGATATTAAATTGGTCCATGATATTTTGACTGGTTCGATATCATTCCATGTTGTCCATGCACATTGTTTTGCTTGAGTAACAGCAATGGCTGTTCTTTTTTCCTCCTCAAACATTCTCATTTCCTCGGTCACCATTTTTCTTTTTTCTTTACTGCCCATTTTCGAAAATGGCTTATATTTTGTTGTTCCCAAACCAGCCCTGTTATGTTGAACAAAACCCATTATCTCTTTAGTTCGAAGACTGGATTCTGCTTCTTCGATTGATTTTGTTACTGACCACTTGGTGCCAGCTTTTATAGTTGGGTGCGCTTCACGGACAAATTCATCTTTGGAGTCTTTCATCAACATTTGAAGACGCGCCTTCCCAACTTTAAATTCATCTACTAAAGAGGATAATGGGAGTTGTAGGTTTCCAGAGTTTGTGTAGAGTCCTACTTTCGAAAAACAGGGAGGTACTCCAAGCCATCTACGCAGATATTTGTTTGCGTGTTGTTCTATCCGCTCAATACGAGATAGGGCAATTTCATAGATTTGCATGGGCCATGAAAGACGGGGTACCAATCCAAATTGATAACACCAGGCTTTCATCTTTCCGGGCAAAAAAGTTTTATTAATTGCCTCAAGTCCTTTTATGGCTGTGTTTTGTAATTCCATCCCCCGATGTCTGTCTGTTAGGGGAATTTCGTAAAGACGTCCTAGACTCTTCACGGGGACTTCTTTTACTGTCGGCACCATATCCTCTCCAATATTAAAGTGGATTTGCCTAACAGAACCTTTAATAATTGATAAACTTCGGCTTTTCTTTGGCTTAATTCTCATTCTTACCCTGGTAAAAAGATCGAAATACAGGTCAAGTAAGCATTTAGCAGCTGTTTTTGAAGGGACAAGGATGGTAATATCGTCCATAAATGCTCTTGATGGGGGGAGAATTATTTGTTTATCAGTTATTACTCCTGTTGTAATGTTAGCAGCACTTCTTAATATAAGTTCCATTGCTAACACAAACAAAAGTGGAGAAATAACGCAGCCCATCATAATGCCGATTTCAAGAGCCTGCCATCTTGTAGTATATTTTTTCATTGTAAATATTTATGGTAAAGGCACATGGAAGTTCTGTTATTAAAGTGAGAAAGTAAAGAAGCTGAAATGTCAAATCAAGATTTGCAGATCCTTCTTTGGATTATGTCAAGAATCTCCAGATCAGTCAATCACGTAAGTGATACATGATACATGCCTGGGTGATCATGTCTCAAAAGGGACATGGCTGACTGGCAAAAAATATTTCCACAGTAGTTTGCCATTGCTTTCTGCAGTAGACTGGTTGCCAACCAAGGCTACAGAACCAAATCAGTCCTGCTATTTAATCCATAGCTGGAGGGAGAAATGATGAATTAATACCTTTCCCAAGGGTATTTGTGTGTAAGTGAATGCAACAAATTTGAACTTGGCTGTCTGATTTCTAAGTCTGTTGTGGAGTAGTTTTTGCACTAAAAGTTATAATCGTGCTATGTCGGTTGCTAATCGACTTAACGTACCCAAAATATTAGGAACTTGGTAATCTTCCACTGAAATGCTGACTCCCTAGTATTCGGCTAACTGCCTACTAATATCAATTGCCTAGTAGTTCTAATGAGCTCCAATAGAAGTCTAAAGAACTCCCATGAACTTCCTAAGTATTCCCTGTTAACTCTTATTAATATAGGAGGGAGAGTCCATTATCTGAGGGATAGGTGTGTTTCCCCATAACAAAGTCTGAGTCAATAACCACTTGATCCATTAATCTCTAGATATATAGCAGGAACAATAGACTAGATGTGGCAGTAATATTTGATACAAGGCCAAATGATAGACTTATAAATCTGTCAGGTAGATAAGGCAATGAGTCTAATAAGTTGTCTAACTGCTTTTCATCTCACTTTTCTTCTCCCTTGAAATTCTTTTCTTTATGGATTATCTTATTGCTTTAACCAGAAAATCTCCTCTGACATAAATATTTAAATGTCACAAATGAAATGCCTTTAGTCCATGAAAGTATTCTCATATTCTCTGATGAAAAGAAAAAAAATCTCATCCCGTAATCAGTGTTTCTGAAACAGTACAGCAGAATAGGATAACTAGTGAGGTGGAATGATTGAAAGACAATCAAAGATATAGAAACAGTTTCAAAAAATTCAGTTGACAAATATGATTTCAAAATCTAAAATATTATGGATTACTTGTAATTGCATGCATCAGTCCCAGTATAAATAGTTATGAATGATTATTGACTGATTTTTATCACTGTGATATTTTTGTATTATATCATATAAAATATATTGTATTTTCCTAACACACTAACCTGCTCCTATTCTATCAAACACTCTTCCCATCTGCCCAGCCCTCATCCTCAGTATCCTTACTCATCTGTCACCTGACATTCTCTATGTCTAACCACTCCTTCTCTTTACTGTCCCCTATGTAGCTCCATGCGCAATAGTGGCAGTGGAATGCCTTGCTTGGGGTGAGATGATTAAAAAAAAATATATATATATCAGTTTCTTTACTCGCACTTCCCGACTGTGGAATTCTCTTCCACATGACTGCTTCCCCGACAGCTACAATCTCCAGGAGTTTAAATGTAAGGTCAATAGACACCTCCTAACAAACTAACTTCCATTCTTTCAAACACCCTTCCCACCCACCCAACTATCTATCACCCCCCTTCTGACATTTCCTATATCTAACCACTCTTCCTATTTACCTCCCCCTATGTAGCCCCAAGCACAATAGTGGCAGTGGAATGCCTTGCTTGGGGTGAAATGATTAAAAAAAATATCACGTATTAAGAATATGATAACTAGGGTCTGCAAATTGGAGGAGAGAGTTATTAATGATAACGTTCTGACTTCGAATCTGCAGTTATCTCCCTTTAACACTCTTCATTTTTATTTTTATTTTTATTTTTACATGTATTTTTTATCATATAAAATTTGGTGAGGAACAATCAAATTTTCCTTTTGAAAATGAGGCCCAGAGAAAATAGTTTAAGAACTACTGCTGTATCTGATAGATTTTATCACTAATACTGCCTGCAGAATTTTTTAAAATATTTTTAAAATATGAATTTCATTTCATCACTTCATAATGCATAATGGATATTTTATGAACCACAAATTTAATCAAAATTAGCTATAAAAACAAAAGTGCTTAAGTTGAGATGAAAACATGTAGCTTGCTTCACTGACTGAAATGCCTATCTGTTGCATGTATTCTCTATTGAAGATGATCAAAAAATATTGTGTGAATGAAGTGGGAAGGAGAAGAAAATGAAAGGGAGAAAAAATGAGGAATGAAAACCTACCGTCTTTCCTGTCAACAGGTTACCATTAAAGAAGAAAATGAGAGAAAACTGAAGACAGTGGGTGGAGAAATTTTATTAGATGAAAGGCAAAAGTGGGTTGCATTATGGGAAAATACTTTCCGGAATAAAAGTATATGAGAAAAGAAGCTCAGAATGCTAACTGAATGGACACCCTTGGGAAAGGTATGAATCTGCCGCTTCTTTATCCAGCTATGGGTTAAATAGCAGGACAAATTGGTTTCTATAGCTTTGGTTGGCAACCAGTCTACCACAGAAAGCAGTGGCAACCTGCTGCGGGAAAATCTTCTGCCCAGTCAGTTATATCTTTTTCAAGACATGATTGCCCAAATATGTATCACGTATGGTGCTTAACTGACGAGGAGAAGAGTGATGGCAAAGAAGAGAAAGTAAGAAAATAGAAGTGTGCAAGTGGCATTGTGTATTATTTATTTATTTTTTTTATTGTTGTTGTAAGTGTTATAACAGAAGACAGAAAGTGCGACACAGAGATCCGAAGGCGAATTGGCATGGCGAAGGAAGCATTCCAGAAGTTGAGTAAAATATTAAGAAACAGGATAATTTTGCTAGAAACATGTGATGTCACTTTTTTAATATGGTAGTGAATGCTGGACAATATCATCAAAGATGAAGGAAAAACTTGAAGCAACTGAAATGTGGTTCTACAGAAGGATGCTGCAAATATCATGGAGGTTTTGGAAAGGATAGAAACAAAAAGGAAATTAATACTGAGCATCAGAAAGAGACAGCTGAAGTTCCTGGGACATGCAATGAGAAAAGAGGGCTTGGAGAACCTGATACTAACAGGTTAGATAGAGGGGAAAAAGAGACAGGGGAAAGTGGCGGATAACATATTTGAAGGACCTAATCAGGTAGATGATGGAACGAAGGTTGCATGGTGTAACAGGAGAAGGCGTGCTAAGATCGCCTACATCCTGAGGGGTCAGGGCACATAGAAGAAGAAGAATCAAGGTGATGACCAGAAACCTAAAACTCCAGGAGAGAAAATCAGGTGGGAAGGATATATATATATATATGTGTGTGTGTGTGTGTGTGTGTGTGTGCATTTGTGTGTCTGTCTTTTTTCTTTCCTTTTTTTCTTGTCATTCCTTTTCTTTTTATTCCTCCCATTTTTTTGCTTATAGTTGACTTAGTAATTACAGAAAATCACAGGTAAGTATTGATCATGTTTCTTTTTCCTCATTATTTTTTTTTATTCAAATCAAAAAAACTTTTGTAATTTGTTTATAGCTATCTTTCATAGAGAACTCAGCACTCGGTCTGACCAGTCATAGGCAATTTGAGTGTATATAAGCTCCAGGTCTTAAGAGGCCGTCAAATGAAATTTGAACGAGATTATGGTGTTGCTGTCAATATGCTATTTGATTAGTGGTTCTTTTCTAAGACTGGTGATTCTTGGCATTATGAATCTTTACATGACGACCCTTGGCAATTGTCTATATTTTTCTGCTATAAAATGATTGACCAAATTATTTACAAATATCTGAAAATGCTTTTATACTAAACAAATTCATCTTTTCAGCTGAGTTTGTGAAAGTTTTTAGAAATAAAAAGAAATTTGCCTTTTTAATTTAGCAGGAACTGCTTCAAACACACTTTGCATAAAAAGAAATTTGCCTTTTTAATTTAGCAGGAACTGCTTCAAACACACTTTGCATAAAAAGAAATTTGCCTTTTTAATTTAGCAGGAACTGCTTCAAACACACTTTGCATAAAAAGAAATTTGCCTTTTTAATTTAGCAGGAACTGCTTCAAACACACTTTGCATAAAAAGAAATTTGCCTTTTTAATTTAGCAGGAACTGCTTCAAACACACTTTGCATAAAAACCTATCAGAAAAGCCATCAGTGAATTTAGTGAATATTTTATGATCATATAATAATTCTGCTTGTTCCTTCCTTAGTTAGTTACTTAGTTTGTTCATTCATTACGCTACTTACTCTCTATACGAGCTTTTCCTTCCTTCTTTTTAAATGCTACTCTCCTCAGCCTTTCTCTCACCTTTGCCAAACGGAAGGGTAGTAAAGAGTGAGAGAGTAGGAGGAGAAAGTCTATAGCATTACCGTAGCAGCAGCAGCAGCTTAAGCTGTGTGTATATGTGTGTGTACTGTACAATATAGTAAAAATAGGTAGGGTTGTTGTCGTACCCTGCAACCTAATAACAAAATTTCTGGCCTCTTTTACACCTTTGGCCATTACTCAGTTGGTCTTTGCTGTTTACAATGGACAGAGGAGCCTTTAAAGTAACTTTAATTATTTTTTAATCCCTCCTAACATTTTCGAAATTTTGTCCAAAAGTTTTGTTTTGATTTGAGTTAGCGGCTAAAGAAACGTTACAACTGTTTTACAATGGAAATGCAATGATTGCATCACCCACATTTTTTCGGTGACAAACACATTAATTTGGAAATTCTCACAAAAATCAAATAATTGTCGGATTTTAATGAAACTATCAGTACTCATTCATAAATGAATGAAATTATTTTTGAAATTATTATTTTTTAAAAATCTTGATTAAAATATTTTTTTTACCTCTGTTACCCACCCTCCATGTAAATGTATGAAATCTTAATAAATTTTATATTGATGGCTAACTTTTGTTTTATTTGTTCAATCCAGGACTCATTGGGGAATATAAATCATCTATTTTTATTTTATTTTAAATTTGCAATCATTATCCAAAAATCTTCTCCAAAGAGTAAAATAAAAAATGCAATAAAACTCTGATATAATTTAATTTGATAAACTTTTAATTGCTGGAATAAATAATAACTGTTAAGGACATTATACTCTGAAGAAAAAAATTTTTAGCGATTAATAATAAAACGATTTTTATTAAACTTTTCAATTTTAGATAGGCAATATAATCATCAATTCTTAACTAAAAAGTCTACTCGCAATCAATTCTTTGAAGATTTTAAAAAAATATTTTTAAAACTTTATATATTATTAAATTATTCAATAATAATAATAATTAACAAAAATGAACACAATTCTTTTAAAATTTTATTATTTCATTAATTTATTTTATTTATTAAAACATTACCATCATTTGTAGTATGATGAGTAAAATTTTTCCAGGAAATCATAATTATCCTTCCATGGAAATTCCATGGGTTCCACTAGTGAACATAATTTTGATAGTAAATTTATTTTTGGACCTGTGTCAAAAATATCCATAATAGATTCACACAAATAACAAATATGTGGACTAAAAATTATTCATTGCTCAGTATTAAATTATTCATGTATTTTAAGAAAATAAACTTAAAAATTCATTGAAAAGAAAAAATGACACTAATTAAATAGATATTTTTAAGGGAAAGAATTTTTATACATTAGCATTCATTAGACCTTCTTTATGCCACATTTATAAGAATAAAAATATATTGATGTTTTATCTAGAAAAAGAGACCTGTTCACAGTATAAATACAATGTAAAATAATTTCCTGAATTTTACAGAGTTATTGCACTTACTCATTGTTTATGAGTTTGAAACAGTGCTTGTCATTGATAGTTGTATATTTTCTGAATTTTTAAATTTTTATCTAAATTTGGTGGGAGAATTCATAAGTATATGCACAAACATTGGTAAATAATTATATATCTTAAATAAAGAATTAAACAGATGTATACTAATTTACATTATTTGGACTGTTATCCTCATCTTTGGTGTCATATTCGTGACATTTAAGACATTGTACAATTCGACTGTCTTCAGGTTATTGGAATTTCAAACTGAACCTTTTATTTCATTCCTTGGGGTAGATTGTTCTAGTTCTACAAGTCATGCCACTTCCAGATATCTTAGTATCAATTATCTTTCTTTAACTCAACATTCTAAGTTTTTGTTCACCTCTGCTGCAACCAGGTATTGAACTCACAACTCTTTGGGTCAAATCACTGGATATACCCAACACTTTTATCTACTGGGTCATGTGGCCTTGAGTTTTGCCTGTAAGGAAGTGGTCAAAAGGTTTGGAAAAATGTCATACAGTAGGCATTGTGACAAGAAATAATTATTTTTTCAAAATTTTCTTTCATATTTCTATAGACTAAGCACTCCAGATCACAAATATAAAAGAAAAAATTTTTATAAAAGTTGATAATGGGGGTTCAGTTTGATATATAAATTCATTGTAAGTTGATCCTCCTACAAAAACCAGAACAAAATATGCTGATATAACATGATTTCTTAGCATGTTAAAAAATTTTAAAGTTGTAATTTTAAATTCTTTTTTCATTTATTATCAATCAAGCACTCCAGGTTACACATTTAAAATGATTATATATTTTTAATTTTTAAGAAATCATAAATGCGCATATTTTGATTTGGTTTTCCACAAGGGAATCAATTTATATTGCAAATGGCATCACTTAGTAACTTTTATAAAATTTAAGAAAAAACATTTTTCTCATTTGAATATTTGATCTATGATGTTTAATCTATAGTAATATTGAAAAAAAAATTTTCTTTTTTAATATTTGATTTGGGATGTTTAATCTATAGTAATATAGCAAATAATTTCTTTTTTAATATTTGATCTGTAGTGTTTAATCTATACTCATATGGAAAACAAATTCTTCTTTTAATATTTGACCTGAGGTGTTTAATCTATAGTAATAAGGAGAAAAAATTTTATTTTTTTAATATTTGATTTGAGTTTAAGCTATAGTACTATGGAAAAAAAATTCATTTTTGATATTCTATCTGAGAAAGTTAATCTATAGTAATATAAATAAAAATTCTCTTTTTAATATTTGACCTGAGGTGTTTAATCTAGTAGTCTGGAAATTTTTTCTTTTTTTAATATTTGATGTGAGATTTTTAATTTATAGTAATATGGCAAATAATTTCTGTTTTAATATTTGATCTGTAGTGTTTAATCTAGAGTAGTATGGATAAAAAATTCTTTAATATTTGATCTGAGTTGTTTAATGTACAGTAATATGGCAATTTTTTTTTTAATATTTAATCTAAGGTGTTTAATCTGTAGTAATATGGGAAAAAATTCTTTTTTAATATTTTACCCAAGGTGTTTAATCTATAGTAATATGAAAAAATTATTTTTTTAATATTTGATTTGAAGTGTTTAATCTATAGTAATATGTATTTTTTTCTTTTTTAAATAGATTATTTTTTTCTTTTTTCAAATATTTGATCTTAGATTTTAATATATATGGAAAAAATTTCTTTTTTTAGTATTTGATCTGAGGTGTTTAATCTAGCAGTATGGAATTTTTTCCTTTTTTTATATTTGATCTGATGTGTTTAATCTATAGCAATATAAATTTGTTTTTAAATGACACTATAAAAACATGTTTACTTTTGTTCACTTTCCATGGGTGGTTGAGTGTTTTAAATCAAATTTATTTAAGAACACGAAAGTTAGAAATACAGCTATTAAAATGTTTTCTTAACAAAGTTACCTCCCCTGTATTATAATATTTTACGCGTTCCATTGCAACCAGAAAAAGACAATTGTTTTTTATGTAGTCAGACGTTGAAAATGCAGGACGTTTTGTTGTTGATTTTTTTTTAACTTTTCACTATTTTTCTTCCCTATCGTAATTGTTTATTTTTTATATCTTCAATCTGTCACTTATGACTTGTCTTTTACTGTATTTGTTTCTCAAAATTCTAATGTATTTGTTAATTTAGAAATTTCTTTTTGTGTCCTTTTTCATGATTTTGGGAGTAAGTACAGAAGCCTTTTCTTTTTTAAATTAATGTCAGTGATGGCACTAGAATTGGTAGGGTCGTGTAATCATTATTTTTCTTCTTCTTCTGGATGCTGTTAAACAGAGTATTGTTTTAGGGGGGAAAATTGCAAAGTTTTCTGATTAGTTGTGGTGATACCGAGCAAAAGCAAGGGACCGGATGTTTGCTCTATAACGACCAGAAAGCAAATGACCAAAACTCGTCGGTGCGCATCCGTGTTCGCGCAGATGTTCTGGTTGAAAAATTAAAAATTAATCAAATATTAAATTTCCATTTCGCGAGCCTACGCGAATTTTATTTATCAGCCAATTGGAAGCCCAGAATCAAATACAAGTGTGAAATCCCAAACGAGCTGCTGTGATCCAAAAAGCAGAAATACAAAGCAGATACAGACAGACCCCAGCAGGCAGACCTCAAGGAGAAGAGTGTAATCAATATCACCTTGACCTAAGTCAAGTGGCTACTATGCTTGCCTCTTTCCTTTTCCCCTGTCTCAAAACTACTTACTGACCTAAAGAGCGACTACATCAAAGATATTCCTCACTTACGTGCTCCCCACATTCCTAAGCCTTAAATCTCTTTCAGCATTTTATTTGCCATGAACATTTTAACCTCCGTTGGACATATATTCAAGTATTACTTTAATTGTAAAAACATTAATTGATATGCGTATATATAAAAATGTTATTTTCAACTCAATTTGCTTTTCTTGATTTTATAATCATTTTATGACTTATAGTGGGCTATCTACCACATGGCCAAATTCCGTTAACCTGCAACAATATACAACTACCCTTCTCTAGAGCGGACTCCCACTACAACGGAAAAAGAATAGATAAGATACCCGCTATATAGTCAGTCTTTTTCTACTCCAAACACCAAGTGCTGAAATAAACTGTTCCCTTTGTTTGGATTTCTGGGATCAGGAGTTATCACTGCTTACATTATTAAGTGGGGAGAATGGGACAAAGTGGAAAAGCTATTCAGACTACATGTTTCACCTTTTCATGGTAGGTGTCTTCTGGCTGAAGTGAGAAACACACCATCGTGAAAAGAAAGTACATTTGAATTTTGCTAATAAATAACTTTATCAGATTATTATGCCAGAAAGCATGTGTGAGCATAGGAATCAATACAAGATTGAGGCATGAAACTGATAATCCTCATGCAGGGGTTTATTCCTATGTATATAAACAGTCTATTATAGAAGAGTGCATATTGAGCACTCTTCCCCTATAAATATAGAAAATTACAAAAATATTCTTTGTATATTTTTATGTATTTCTTTTAGGTTTGGGAGCACATAAAGTTCTTTGGAAATTACATTTTCATTTCATTCTGCAGCCTTCATCAGTGCTTTACATTAAAATATGTTTCTCAAACTGAACTAAATTTCATATCCGGCAGGTGTTAATGATCTGCAAGAATCTTCAATCTTTTGACCTTGGCAACTGATAAAGATTTTTATTGTCTCATCCACCATTCTTCCCTCCACAGACACACACACTCACCAGTCAATAGCTGTTTCCAATTAAAGCGAAACCGTAGACTGAAAGAAAAATGAATGGATGTAAGCCAAATTTTGATTTCCTGGTATCGATATCAAATAAGTTTTTTTCGTCGTAAACTGACTTTTGAAGGCTAAATAAGTCCTCTGAGTAAATGGTATCATGGCTGAGACTAAGAACTACAATTATACCTACTTAGAGCCAAACCCAAAGTAAAAACTAAAATAAAAGGGCTGAAAAAAAATACAGACATACCGGCAGATAAAAAGACACACACACAAACACCTTGCCTTTTATATATATTATCGATTTTCTGCACTATTGTAAGAACTACAATCTTGAAACTTCTGAATATCGTTTCTTATGTCTTTGTCTATGAGTGTATCAAATTTGATTAAAATCAGACCACTCCTTCTATAACCCAATTTTTTTCAATTTTCGATATTTATCGGGGGTAGCTTGACACAAAACCTAGCTAAGAACACTCGCAGACGCTTATAATACAACTGTGTAAATTTTTAAGAAAATCGGTTCAGCCATTTCGGTGTCTATAGGTAACAGACACACACACACACACACACACACACACACACACACACACACACACACACACAAAGTTCCATTTATGAATAAATTTAGAATAAATTAGATTAGATTAGATATAAAATAAAGCAATAATGCTAGCAATTAGCAATATTAATTAGAAATTAGTATATGTAAAATTATATAATTTAATGTACAAAGGTGGGCTGAGAGGTCCATAGACTGACGATGAGAAAGTGATACTAGGCCTGAGAAATCTTACATACATTAATTTCAACTTCTCTTTATAATAACTGCATTGTTTTTTTCCAGGTAAACTGACATCTGACTTTTCAAAGAAGACTTCAAAAGTAACTAGTAGCGACTTCCCTTGAAAATGGACAAAATTTGGCATCACAGTGTTATCAAGTCAGTCAGTTAAGTGCCATATGTGATACATGCTTTGGATGATCATGTCTCGAAAGAGACATGACTGACTGGGCAGAAGATTATCCCACAGTAGGTTGCCATTACTTTCTGCAGTAGACTGGTGAATTATATTATTATATTAATAAGTAGTAATTAGTGAGAGATTAATTTATTACTTCATGACAATAAAAAACCGATTCCCCACTTTGTGCCAAGTAGAAGCTTTAATTGTCTTTCCAAATATTCAGTCAGTCAGTTAAGTGCCATACGTGATACACACTTTGGGTGATCATGTCTGGAAAAAGACATGACTGACTGGGCAGAAGATTATCCTGCAGTAGGTTGCCATTACTTTCTGCAGTAGACTGGTTACCACCCAAGGCTATAGAACCCAATCTGTCCTATTATTTAACCTATAACTAGAGGGAAGAGACGGATTAATACATTTCCCAAGGGTATTTGAGATTAAGTGAATCCAAGGAATTCAACTGGAATTCGAACTCAGCTCCCCGATTTGTCGTTCCGAGTGGATATCCATTGCACCACAATGCACATCATTTTCAAGGCTATAGAACCCAATCTGCCCTGCTATTTAACCCATAGCTGGAGGTTATCTGCATGCAAGTGAATGCAACGAATTCAACTGGAATTTGAACTCGGCTCTCTGATTTCTCATTTCAAGCCAATATCCACTGCACCACAAGCTTCTAAAATCCATGATAAAACAAGGTGTCTGACTGAGTTGATAATATAAAATTTTAGAATATCTTTACATATTAATCAGCAGTTTCAAAAGTGTGTGATGAGGAGACAATTTATTTCCAGAAGTGATATAAAACATACATTTTGGGGGATTTTTTTTAATTATCATTTCACCCCAAACAAGGCATTAAAGCCACTAAACTGCAAGAAGTTAGAGTGAAGGAAACAGAAAAAATATTCCTAAGAAAAAAAGAAAGAACAATAAATATAAGAAAAAAAATATGCTGCATATAAATTTTTGTAGATTGTAGTTGACGGGAAATCAATAAACTGGAAAAGAATTCCACAGGTAAGAAGTGTGAGAGAAGAAACCATAAGAATAGAACTTATGATTACACTTACCAATTTCAACAGTAAAATGATGAGACCTAACTGCCAATCTAGTATTACATTTAAATTTCTGTAGCTGCATTTAAATTTTTTGATATTGTAGCTATCACAGAAACAAGTAAACAAAAATGGAGTCACACAGGTGGAAAGTGTGAGAAAAGAATCTGATGGAGTAGAAGTGTCGGTTAACACCTTGCATCTTAGTGGCTTTACTGCTTTGTATAGGGCAATACAGATTTTTTAAAAAATACAATATCTATGACATTTTTCTCCATATAGGGCAGATGGGAAAAACAGACACCTTGCTGGGCTTAATTGCTTCCAAAAAGTGGGGGGGGGGGGAAACAAATTTCTAACCCATCTAACTGGTACACTGTGATTCACTGCTCATCTCATATTGCAATTCAAAGTTTCAAAATGGTTGGCACTTTTCCCTACAAACATTTACTTTCTGTATGGATCTAAATTCTTAAGAGAAGGCTCTCCACAGCCTCATTGATGATTGTACCCACTAAATAGTGATATAAACAAGTTAAAGTATTTAAATCAAAATATACTTAATTGATACACTTTTTAATTCACATTATTAACTTGTATAATTTTTATGTTGTAGTTGAACCTGAAAATCATTTGCGTTCCCCCACTACTTCATGAAAATGATGTGATCAAATTTTAGTCTTCAGTCTTAGTTGCAGGACCCTGATTTAAAGCCCCCCTCAAAACACACTGGTGACAGGCATGGTTTTAGTCCTTCATATGGAAACTAAAATGTTCTTTTAGGATGTAGGCACTCATGACACTCCACAGATTTCTTTCCTTCAATATAATCAAAGATGAAGGAAAAACTTGAAGTAGCTGAAATGTGGTTCTACAGAAGGATGCTGCGGATATCATAGATCAAGCATGTGAGCAATGATAAGGTTTTGGAAAGGATGGAAATGAAAAGGAAATTAATATTGAGCGTCAGGAAAAGACAGCTAAAGTTTTTGGGACATGCAATGAGGAAGGAGGGCTTGGAGAACCTGATACTAACAGGCCAGATAGAGGGAAAAAGAGACAGAGGAAAGCAGTGGATAACATATTTGAAGGGCCTGAGCAGGTGGATGATAGAACAGGGGTTGCGTGATGTTGCAGGAGAAAGTGTGCAAAAAGTCACCAAGGATAGGAAGACGTGGAAAGCCATTATCGCCTACGTTCTGAAAGGACAATGTACATAGAAGAAGAACTTATTTTGGTTTTCTGTTTTTTTTTGGTTTTTTTTCTTGAGTCTTTAATAACCCCACCCTAAATATATTTAATGTTCTATTGTGACCTCCAGTTTAAGAATACATGTCCTGTTTTCTTTGGGATTTTTTTAAATTTTTTTTATTGATGGATTCGTTTTCTTTAGCTTATCATCTCTTTTTACGGGTTATTTAAAGCCAGAAAATATTTTTAGATTGTAAGATTTTTTTTTGGGGGGGGGATAATAATAGTTGCAAGTTTAACTAATTAAATTAATCCATACCTGGAAGGAGAAAAGGTGGATTCATGCCTTTCCCAAGACAGAGTATTTGCACTTTTAGTGAATAAAACGAACTCGAATTGGAACTCAGCTTTCCAAATAACAATTCCGAGCCATTATCCATTACAACATCTGCATATCCAACACCTGGTATTCCCAAGCAGTCATCCTTCTAAGTACTGACCAAGTTCGATGTTGCTTAACTTCGGTGATCAAAAAAGAACCGGTGTTTCAACGTGATATCGCCGAATGCTTTCTTGAAAAAAATAGTGAAGTAGTTTCCCTTGCTTTCTTCACAGTTTTGAATTCAGAATTTTCTTCCCATTTTGACTTGAGAGAGTCTAATCTACCCTGTTCTTTAATCCATATAACTTTTGGAGAGAATAAACACTTTCCCTCTCTGTGGCATTTGTGCGAAAGTGAATGCAGCAGATTAGCCTGGAATTTGAACTCGGATTGACATTAAATACTTTCTGCGCCGATATTCGCTCACTCTTGTTGAGCTTGTTGCAAATTGGAGAGGAAAAAATATGTAAATATAATTTCAAGTTAACGGTTAAAGTGCATTTTTGTTCGTGTGGTTAAAAAAGTTTAAAAACCGCACGAACAAAAATGCACTTAGTTGTTCCATGTTTTTTTTTTTTTTTCCTAAGGTGTCATGAAAACACAAAAAAGCGCTGTGTTTGAGAACCACAAAAAGCCTGTTCGGGAAGAGACAGTGTTTCCTTTGCGATCTGAATAAAAATGCTGACACATCATCAGACTAAGTAGTAAAAAATAAATGCCATTTATATTCTTCCTTCTTATAGCATAGTTTGGAATTTGGATAAAGAATTTATTGTGATGGATGATCTGTAAGTTCAGACATGTTTCGAAATCGGAAATAAACACGGTGGTAAAAATGTTTTAATTTGCCGAAAATCACAATGAAAATCCGTATTCATTTGTAAGAGAAACCGACTGAATTGTTTCAAGTGTAGCTAATCTTATTTCTCCAGTTTTACACGCATAAATTTTGCCTGGTATTCAACTCCTGACAAAACAGCATAATTAATCACTAGACTTTAAGTTCATTCGTATAAAATGTTTCACCTGATTCAGGAAGTACCGAGTATACACGTAAGCAATTTCAACCACTATGGAGTGTTTAACTCACCACAGTATTTTTCAAATGTAAGACGACAGCCAAAAATTATCTGATCTTATTTCAGCAGACTACGTATTTTCATTTTGCTTTTTTACAGCAAGCAGATGTAATTTTACCTGTAAAAAACACATGAACAGAGAGACTCTGTCAGTCAAAAAAGAAAAATATAACAAACTTTGAACATAAAATTAATAAATCTTTTAAATGTACTTCATTTTTAAGTAAGACCAAGATTAAACCTTTTAATTTTGTCTTAATTTACGATAAAAAACAAAAAATGCATTGCAAGTCAATCTGAAAGTGAGTTTTTTTATGGGTTTTTTTTATAATCATATCACCCCGAGCAAGGCGGTAACGCCACTGATGTGCAGGGGGCTACGTAAGAGTGAAAAGATTGGGAAAGAGAAAGCCGGAAACCACATCCTAAACAGGGAACAAGGGATGAGTCTCTACACCTGTTCAATAGACGTGGGTGGAGTGTGAACCGGGCGATGGTTTAGTCTATCTACTCCAATTGAAAAAGATAAGCAAAAAAAGAAAAGTGAAAAGATTGGAAAAGAGAAAGCTGGAAACCACATCCTAAACAGGGAACCTGTTCAATAGACGTGGGTGGAATATCATTGTTTCTTTGTTTGAACCCTCCAGATTGTATTCTTAAACTGGAGGTCACAATATAAAGCATCAAATATTTTTCGGGGTAGGAGTATTAAAGGCCCAAGATAAAAAATTAAAAAAAGATCTACTAGACATTCACAGCGCAAAAGAAGGAACTCCAGACCCAGCTTTTTGCTGTAACAGAAAACTAAATTTGACCTTGAAGCGTAGGGAGCTGGTTAATTTTTCTTTGATTCGGCTTTGTGTTAGGCATAACCGAACTCCCTACCGCTTACAAGTTTTATGCTGAATTATCATCAGAAGGTTGGTTGTCGGTAGGATGGAATGTAGGGAATAGTGTTATAATAATATATACATTTTGCATTTTAAAATTGAAATTTATTAAAAGAAAGAATAACATAAGTTGCAGAAGCTAATGTTCAATTTAGAAACATTAAGAGGTAAAGGGTAGAGTTCGTACAAAATGTTCTCATAGTAATTGTTGAAATAGATAAAAGGAGAACGAGAAAGAGGACAATGTCCGGGGTCGCTTGAAGTTTGAAGTTACATTTTAGATGTGCGTCTCTATTTCGCTGCTCCCATCTCTCAGTTTCTGACGTTGCGAAGTCATTTATAGGCCCTTTTGAATTTTGCACTGGATCGCTAAGTCCTTTAAAGTCGCTCCCATTGGTCAAAAATCATTTTAACACCTACTTGCGAAATCTGGTTTCGGTTTTTTTTCGTTAAGCACATGGTCAATCCTTTTTCTTTTTGGGGAAAACCAGGATTTCACACGTCATTGTGAATTTTTGTAAAAGTGAAGAAGAAGGTTGATTTTAATTAATTTCTTATCCGCTAATCTCACTCTAATAATGCTATTGAGCTGATGATATATCACGTGTCTCTCTACTACGAATTTTCTGTTTTCTTATTCCGAGCTTTTAAAACTTTTAAAAGTCCAACATGGAGAAAAAAAGGTCTACACTCCAAGATCTCATTCCAAAAAATAAGTACAAGTGAAAAAATTGTGTACTTTTAAAAATCCAAACAAAATTAAATGTTTACTACTTGTGTTTTTTTTACACCGAGTATAAAAAATGTTGATTTCATGAAAGGCTCAGACTCAGGCGCATCTCCATGAAAAGCAGCGATACCTAAGGTTTAAATAAAAAATTGGAAATTAAGTTGCTGTGTGTAAGTGTACACAGTGTACTGTATTTCATATCGAATTTAAAATGATTGCAATCTTTTTTTCTGTTTATCAGTAAAATCGATGAAATCATCCATATTGATAAATTTATCAGCGTAACATTAAAAAATCTTTGAAAAAATACAATATACTTTTTAACATTTCTGAAAAGTTATTTGAGAAAAAATATCTGATATCTGATTTGAAACAAACATTAGTTTTTAGTTAATATTTACTAAAAAAAAAACTAATGTTTGTTTCAAATCAGATGATATCAGATATTTTTTCTCAATTAACTTTGAAAAATATATCGCAGAATATATGAGGTATGTGTTTTCTTCAGTTTTTACGATGTGTTGAGTTGACTGAGAGTTGTATCGACAACCTGATGTTTGGTAAATTTAAAAATAAGATAAATTGTAATAAAATTTTAAATGATTACATAATAAATACAACGCTGTTTATGTATATAAATTTTTAATGAGTAATAAACTTTAAAGCATTCTATTTCATTGAATTTCAGATACTTTGTTTTTTCAGGAAGTTTATTGTGGAAATGTCACAACAAAATTACCAATAAACTGTAAATTTTCTATATAGTTACCAGTGGTTACCACTCTTATTTTCTGAAAAATCTGCACTTAATACACAAAAAAAATCAAAATTCTTTTTAAAATACTTAGGTTGCTGAATTGTTTTAAGCTGTAAGTAGAGCTTTTTTTATTTTTAATAACATCACTTGACCGCGACAAACAGAATTTAGAGATTTCTTTTTTATTTATTCGTTTTCTACGGCTTATCAAGCCATTGCAAGTTATTTAAAGCCAGGAAATGTTTTTATGTAAGAATTTTGTTTAATGGTTTATACGCCTTACTATTTAACTCATAGCTGAGAGGAGAAGTGATTAATTCATACTTCGTAGTATGAATTTCATACCTTCCCTAAAGAAGAATTTGCACCTAAGTGAATATAATGAAATTGAACCCAACTGCGAATGAAATTCGACACTCCGAATTCAGTGTGAAGTGACCGTAATCTCATTTTAAGTCCTAGACGTTTATAAATTACATACCTCTACTTATTTTTGATAACTAACTTTTAAATTTAATTTTTCAAAATAAAAAAAAATTCTTGAAATTTTAATTTTAGTTTTAACTGAAAGCTAAATGATTAATTTTACTATTTCCAGTAAGCAAAATACTCTGGTGTATTTCAAACAGAAATTATATTGATTGGAATCTAAAATTTTGAGATTTTTTTAACAATTTAAAATTTTTTCTGCCATTTTTTAGCAATTGACATATTACATTTGTAAACAAAAGTTAATTCTCGGTTTTAAAAATCTTACAAACATAAAATATACATCTGTGACACATTATTTTTGAAAAATTAGCAAATTTAAAGTTAAATTGATCTGATTTGCACGAGTATTACTTATTGATAGAATGAAATTTAGACTAAAAATATTTCTTAATCACTGAGTGTTGATCTTTCTGATCTTTCCCGTATGATTTGAGATGTGACGACAGTCAGATGCGAGATAAGTTAAATGTCTATAGTGATCACAATTGACATGATTTTTTTTTTCTGTAAGGGGAAGAAACCGTGAAACACATGACCTTTTAATGCACACACAGAAATTACCATACACAAAACAAAAACTTCAAATACGGTGGTTCGAAGATTTTAATTAAACTTTTCAATTTTCGATTAGTAAATATAGTCTTCACTTAATAACTTAGTAACCCAACGCCTACAAGTCTTTGAAATATTTTAAAAGTATTTTTGAAATTTTATAAATTATTATGATTAAAAAACAAATGAAAACAATTCTTTTAAAATATCATTATTAATCGAAAAGAAATTTCTTCAAACTATAATGTCCTTAATTCATATTATTCATTAGAGCAATTAAAAGCTTATCTAATTAAATAATGTCATAGTTTTATTGCATTTTATATTTTACTATTGGGAGCAGATTTTCAGAAAAAGGGTCAAATGGTTGAAAAAATAACAGATGATTTACATTCCCCGCTGAATCCTGCGTTTAACTAATAAAATCACTTTTGCCTACAACATTTAATTTCTTGAAATTTCATGAATTTACGTGGTGGGGGTAACAGAGATGTAAAATAATATTTTTACGAAGACTTTTTTTTTTATAATAATTTCAAAAATAATTTCATTCATTTGTGAATAAGTCCTGAAAATTTCATTAAAATCCGACAATTATTTGATTTTTACAAGAATTTTCAAATTAATGTGTTTTTCCCGAAAAAAAAAACAACAAACTGTTACGTAATATTACATTTTCCATTATAAACTCTTGTAACGATTTGGTTACCCGCTAACGAAAATTAAAACAAAACTATTTTACCAAAATTTCTAATGTGTTAGAAAGGGTTAAAATATTTTTAAAAATACTTTAACCTTTCCTCTTAAATATGAACATTTTAATGGGAAAAGTTCGTTTTCATTAAATTTGAGGCATTTTTTATTCATACTACGCTGTTTTTTTGTTTTTTTTTTTTGTTTTTGTTTTTTTTGGTGGGGGGTTGTTTTTTAGCGGGAGGTCAGCAATTTAGTGGGAGTACCTTAATTATCCAAATAATTTATTTTTTAATTCTTGTAAAATTCATTTGTCTATTTTTTTTTTTTTTTTGTCCCTAACATTTTAAAACTTTTTTTCCAACCAAGTAACATCTTGCTTTTATTGCATTTTTATTTTATAATTATGAGCAGATTTTCTGTAACTAGGGAGTCATGTCTAACCAAAAATTTCATGATTTGAATTCTCCGATGATTTCTCCTTATACCTAATAAACAAGGGAAGCTACAAAAAAAGATTTCTTGGAATTTAAAAATAAATAAATCAGTTGTGTTAATAGATGTAAAAAATTTTTTAAAAATTTTTTTTCAAAGAAAAGAATTTTTTAAAGATAATTTAATTCATTTGCAAATAAATACTGAACGTTTCATTAAAATCCGACAATTATCTGATTTTTGCAAAAATTTTCAAATCAATGTTTTTCACCGCAAAAAACGCTCAAATTCCTTGTACTAATTTATGGTCACACCGGAAAAACAAGGTTTTTAACTAAAATTTAGAAGGTGCCAAAAGAATTTTTAAAAAATGCATCAAGAAATCCTTTGGTGATTTGGTCTTCCCTCTTTTAACACAAATATTTTGACGATATAATTTTAGTTTTTATTAAGTCTTATGCATTTTTCTAATGTATGCTCATGTTTTAAATGTATTTGTGGAAGTTGAATGAACATTGAAAAGTGAAAGTTAATGTGATTTAATCATCAGACATGTAGAATCACTTCTACATGCATGTACATACTTATCGCCACGTACACACACATATACGTACATACTTATACATTAGTACCGCACGTGAAAACTCTTTTTCCCGCGCTTCATTCAGAAATATACAAGCTGATGTTCACACGTGTCTAGACCAGTTGGAATCAGCTTTTCGGAGCTAACAGTCCGAATGCCGTTAGTTCCTTTCCAACTCACATACTGCGCTAATTGCTTTCAGCAATTAGTTACACAAAAAATATTTCTCTCTCTCTCTCTCTCTTACATGCATACTTCACTACATATATAACGATATTCAACTACTAATTAGTACGAACATCATATTTCCTTTTTTTCAGGAACTTTTCCAGTATGAACATTGAAACATTTTCTTCAACATCCAAGAGAGAACTTTCTCCACTAAATCTTGCATGCACAAAATAATCAATCCTGTAACTATGTTTAATACATTGTTCTTATTCTTGTTACATTGTTCTTTGGGTTATTTTTATTATTAATGTAGTGGATTGGACAACCAATCTACTTTATAATGGTGACTTCGCTTTCAAATTATTACCACGTTGTCCAGTCCACAACAGACACTTTTTTTTTATAGTGGCTTGCTTGCTTGAAAAATGTTTAAAGAACTTTGAAAAATTTATCTAAAAACACTATAAAAAGCTGTACCCAAAAATATGAATACATTTTTTACCGCAATGAAAGTAAAAATCGACAGCCTCTGTTTTAAAATATTTGCCAAATATCAGGGAATTACGCTATTGAAAAGAAATTTTCAAGACTCATTTATTTTATGGAGAATAGATTTTATTAAAAATACTTTTGAGAAAAATGTTTCACCCCCACCCCTTTTCGCTATCATGTGATCTTACTTTTTCATTTTTTTGGCAGGGAAAGTTCGTTTAATTCTTTTACGGTTTTTTAATTCTTGTCCTTAATTTTTGTTTAAATTTCCAATTTTTAGCCTTAATTTTCGTTTGATTTTTTTAATTATTGACATAGGTACTATTTTGCTATTGTAAATGATTTTGCCGTTCAAATTTCATTTCGACTTTAAAACTTTTTTTTTCTTTGTCAATTGGGGTACATCGACTAAACTATTGCCCGGTACACACTCCACCCTCGTCTATTGAACAGGTGAAGAGGCTCATCCCTTGTTCCCTGTTTAAGATGTGGTTTCCGGCTTTCTCTCTTCCAACCTTTTCACTCTTTTCTTTTTCAATTGGAGTAGATAGACTAAACTATCGCCCAGTTCACACTCCACCCTCGTCCATTGAACAGGTGAAGAGGCTCATCCTTTGTTCCCTGTTTAGGATGTGGTTTCCGGCTTTCTCTTTCCCAATCTTTTCATTCTTACGTAGCCCCCTGCACATCAGTGGCGCTACCACCTTGCGCGGGGTGATATGATTAAAGAAATATATATATATAGAAAGAAATCCCTTAAGATATTATTTCAGTAAATCATTTTTATGAAATATCGAGTGAGAGCGTACGAAAAAATCGACCCGCTCTTGCTAATAATAAAAATAATAAAACTCATTTTTTTCTTTTTAATTGTTTTAATTATTTAAGTTTATTTTCTTTTAGATTCTATATAAAAACTTAAACTTAATCTTTTTAAAATTACTTTAATCCCGTTATTTCGGAAGTTCGTGTAAAATGGATATCGGCTCGAAATGAGAAATCGGAGAGCCATATTCAAATTCCAGTTTAATTCGTTACTTTTGTAGCCGTAGGGAGCGGGTTAATATTTATTAATTCGGCCTTGTGTCAGACGTAACCGAACTCCCTACAGCTTACAAGTTTTATCTATAATTATCATCAGAATTTCATCATGTTGGAATGTGTGAATTTAGTGTAGATGTGTGGATAGTGTAAGAATAAAATATACATTTTGTATTTTAAAATACAAATTTATTAAAAGGAAAGAATAACAAGAATAGGTAGCAGTTCAGTGAGAAAGTTAAGGGTATCAAGAAATGTTCATAGTAATAATTTGTTGAAAGAGTATATGCGTGCGTACGTATGTATGTGCGTGCGTTTGTTCAGTAGGAATGTCTTTGAATGGAGAAGTAAAAGGAATCAGCACACGAGAAGGAAAGAGAAAGAGGACGAATATCTTAGCTTGATGGTTCTCCCGTCACATTTTAGCTTGTCGTCTCTGCTGCTTCAATCCCAGACTGACTGACGCTGATCGAAGTAATTTATATTTTTCACGCTTAATCGAAGTCTTTATGGTCTCGCAATTCGCTCCCATTGGTCAGAAAACCATTTTAACATCTACCTGCGAAATCCGGTTTCGACTTTTTCTTTAAGCACATGGTCAATCCTTTTTCTATTTGGGGAAAACCAGGATTTCACACGTCTTTGTGAATTTTTGTAAAAGTGGAGAAAAAGGTTGGTTTTAATTCTTAATTTCCTGTCCCTCACTTTCACTTACACGCAAATGTATTTGGTTGGGAAAGGCATGAATTCGTTTATTTTTTCCTCCAGTTATAGGTGGAATGGCAGAATAGATTGGGTTCTATAGCCTTAATTATCAACCAGTTTGCCGCAGAACGAAATGGCAACTTACTGCGAGAAAATTTTCTGCCTAGTCAGTCATGTCTCTTTCGAGACATGATCGCCCAAGCGTGTATCACGTATGACACTTAACTGTTTGTTACAAGAATTTATTTTATTAAATAAATATGTTTGAAGGCTTAAAAAATGATTTATTTTTACCTTTATTTTTAGTGTAGACGTACAAAAAGAAAATAATTCTGTTATCTGACTACTGTTCAGTATCTGAGGAGACTGTGATAATCTAATTTCACATATCTAATTTTTAAGTCAGTATAAAAAAATAAAATTATTCATTAAGTTTAATAAAAGTGTATAGAATAAAAAATTATATACTTAAAATAATGCTTATATAAAGCTAAAGAAATTTAGTTTTAAAGCCTAATAAATTCTTGATTATCGCGCTGCTGGTCTTCCGTACTTCTTTAAGTTGCTTTTTCCCGCGTTTTTCGGACAGGAGGAGAATTACAGTCCTATTTTTTCTTTGACCTCACAGGCCAGAGTGCATAAAACGTTATTTTATTGTTTTTAAGTAACCTAAAGGGAAGCATTACTTTTTAGAAATTCAAGTTAAATAATTGTTGAATTTACCGAGAGACTTTGAAATATAGGACAAATATTTGATTTTAAAGAATTTTAAATTTGTTGTTTACATTTTTTTTTTCGTAATGGTAACATAGCGAAAAAAATGTCAATGTCTTAAAAAATAAAAATGTTTCAAAAAAAGTTTACCCGGAAATTATTTTTCTTTTCATACGGTGTAGCTTTTTAAACCATTAACCGAAATTGAAGTTCAAAGAAAGCATTTTTAAAATATAAATACATTTTTCGAAAGTCCGCGATGGTACCTACAACGAAACGAAAAGTTATTTTCGTTTGTTTAATGGAATGGTACGCTAAAAATTTTGAAATTACTCTGGTGACAGGAATTCTGAAATAAGCATAAAAAAAAATCAAACTCTTATTAGCAAGCTATTTTCCAAATGAAATTTTTGAAGTAAAAAAAATAAAGTTTAGTTCAGCTTCAAAAATCGACGCTTCCTTGTTTTTGGAAATTGATACAAAATTAAAATTAAATATATAACTTTCGCTATCTTTATTGATAGAGAATCAATAATCAATATTCAGTTTCTCAACCTTTGACATTTCGACATATTCTCGTCAAAGAAAGGCCTATTTTCATTTCTTCGATATAAGGCAAACCAACGGCACCCACTTTTTACAATTTTCGATATGCTTATTAAAATGTTAAGTACATTGTCAGCCACTGAAGCCTAAAAAAGGAAGAAGATGTAGCAACAAACTTCAAGTGGAAAACGTTTTGATGAGGGGTGAGGGATAAAAATATTTTCATATTTCGTCATTTTTTTAAATACATTATTGGATTGAATAGAAGGAAAAAAAACATTGGAATGAAGTTTCGCATTTTTTTACCATGTTGTTTCAATTTTGACGTTTTTAAATCATTTCTTTTTAAATTCAAACGCTCTTCTTGTGTTGGAATGTAAAAATATCAAAATAAACAAACACACATATAATTTTTATAATCAATTTTTTTCGAGATCTGAAAGCTCGTTACCATAACAAAATGTGGCAAAGAGCTAATCTCAGTTTGTACTTAAAAACAGCTGAAAATTTCATTATTCAAAAAAGAGAGACCTTCAAGACAAAGTACGCAGTCGAAGCAGTTTTACAAAATTAATCAGCAAAAAAAAAGGAAGTTCAAAAAAAGAAGAAAAAAAACCACTCCCTTAATCTAACCAATTGCCATGGAGTGCTCAGTGTGTCATCATATCCGACTTAATAATAGACTGACCATCCACTCAAGACGGTAAAAGGCAAAATGGCGCAAGGATCTTGAATAAATCACGTGACTGCATTGATCACGTTGTCGCTTTCTTGTCATGTGACTGAAATAGATTTTCTTCTATTGCAGACAGACACTCCAAAACACAAGCACGCGTTTACAAATCATGTTTAGAGATGTGTACGCATTATTGTGCCTTGAGAACCAGTCAACTCTTCTGCATTGCAATTCATGGCTAGTCACTTTTTTTTAGCTGTTTAAAAAAAAAAGTAATTTCCTGTTCTTTCTTTTTTTTTTTCTCTTTAAGAAAAAGTTGTTTATTCACTTAAAAAAAAAAAAATAGAAAGAAAAAAATGAAAACGTCTGCACTACGTTCCAGTTGTGTACGGATTATTTATTTCTTCAGTCCGTGTGTACCTGAAAGATATAATAATATAATGATGTTGATCATTTTTTAGAGTTTAGATGTGTGGGTGTGTTCTGAAAATTTTTAAACTGTTACGAATAAATAAAAATGCCTCCCTCCCAATATTTAGAGAATTAATAAAAAAATTAAGATCAAATTCTAGAGAATGTATATATTTTTTTTTAAGTCAAAAATAAATCATATCGAAAAAATTGTTAAAAGTAAACATAAAGAAATAAGTAAAAAAAAAAATGTAAAAACTTTTACTAACTAAAAAATAAAAATCGACTTAAGTTAACTTTTTTACGAAATAAAATTAACCAACTATAGAAAAAGGCATTATTTTATTTTTAAAAAATAAAAATAATTTACTTCAAATTGCCTTTTCTGTATAAAAAAAATGATTGAAAAAAATTGACTAACTTTTTAAAAATATGTATTTTTTTTAAATTACTTCTATTGATTTTTTTAAGTGCTTTATTATCATATATCAAGTCTCTCTCTCTACTTGATTGAATACTAAAAAAAAGTCTCTTTTTTTTTTTGTTAATATAATTATTAAAAAAATTTTTCAAGTGAAATTTGTCTAACTTTTTTCAATGAATAAACGGCAACAAACATGAAGTAAAAAAAAAAATGTTCAATTAAAAATTTATTTTATTTTTCTTTAATCCACCAATGCGCGGAGAGTTAGAGAAAGAAAAGAGGGAAATAATAAGAGAGGAAAGGAAATGTTTCTGCAAATGCTCCACTTCCTGTGCGCATGCGCATAGGCGCTCCTCTTGTCTACTATTATGGTTTATCAGTTGTGCGTGGCATTGTGGGTGATTATTACCTTCTACAATCCAAGATGGCAGCCGGACTAGATTGGTAATTGTAACAATTTTTTTTTCCTTTTTACAATAATCAACTTCACTAGAATTTTTTTTTAGTTCCGCTACTGCCACTGTTTTTACCATGGATACTAGTTGTGACAGGTCGGGTAACCGAAGTGAGTTTCTGGTCGGTGGAAAGTATCGTCTGGTGCGTAAAATTGGTAGTGGGTCGTTCGGTGATATTTACCTTGGCATCAACATAACGAATGGCGAGGAAGTGGCCGTCAAGTTGGAATCGGTCAAAGCTAGACACCCGCAGCTATTATACGAAAGTAAATTGTACAAAATATTGCAAGGTGGGATCGGTATCCCGCACGCCCGATGGTATAACCAAGAAAGAGATTACAACATTCTTGTACTGGATCTTTTAGGACCGAGTCTGGAGGACCTGTTCAACTTCTGTTCCAGACGATTCACAATGAAGACGGTGCTCATGATAGCCGACCAGATGATCGGTCGAGTCGAATATGTTCACAACAAAAACTTCATACACCGTGACATCAAGCCCGATAATTTTCTGATGGGCATCGGTCGACATTGTAACAGGGTGTTCATGATTGATTTCGGTCTGGCCAAGAAATATCGTGATAGCAGGACACGCCAACATATACCTTACCGTGAAGACAAGAATCTCACCGGGACAGCTCGCTACGCCAGTATCAATGCCCACCTGGGAATTGAACAAAGTAGACGGGACGATATGGAGTCTCTTGGGTACGTCCTGATGTATTTCAATCGAGGGAGCCTACCCTGGCAGGGATTGAAAGCCGCTACAAAAAAGCAGAAATATGAGAAAATCAGTGAGAAGAAAATGTCTACCTGCGTTGAGGCTCTTTGTAAAGGTTTCCCGGCGGAATTTTCAATGTACTTGAATTATTGTCGTGGGTTGCGCTTCGAGGAAGCTCCCGATTATATGTATCTCCGACAGCTTTTCCGCATTCTCTTCCGTACCCTCAACTACCAGTACGACTATACGTTTGACTGGACAATGTTGAAACAAAAGGCTACCAGCAATGTACAACAGCAAACAGTCACACAGGCAGCTGCTCGCTAAACAAATAAAAATTGACTGTTTGGAAAAGAAAAAAAAATAATTAAAATTAAAATATCTACAAATTCAGAAACATTATTGAAAAACAAAATAAGTTGGTCTCTTTGTCTGACTAACAAGCTAATGGAATTTCAAGTTGTTAAAAAAAAGAAAAAAAAGTTGGAAAAAAAAATAACAACAAAAAATAAACACCTCCCCCCCACCAAAATAACTGAAGACTGGTTTTAAATATTGTAAATAAATTGTACAGTACCTACAATTTAAAAGAAATGTGGGAAAGAAATGAATTAAAAGAAAATAAACTCCCCCATCCTTTTACTGCAAAAGATTTTCCTACTTGCCTAAATAAAAAAAAAAATAAAGCAAATACGGCTTGCATTCGGATACACCTTAATAATATTTAACACCTGAGACGGAAAAAAAAATGCCCCCTACCCCTATAAAAATAATTAAAAAGAAAAGTAGACAATCCAAGTGCTTTTTTTTTTTTTTTTTTTTTTGTAGCCAAGCAAAAAGTGATGTCTTTTTCTTTTATTTTAACAAAGGAATTTAAAAAAAAAAAAGCCTTTAACATCCCACATCTCAATTATCTTTATGGTGGCCAGCAAATACAATATTTTTTTTTCCCCCAAGGAGAGAAAAAAAACGGCTTAATGGCAAAACATCGCGTTATTTTCTTTCTGATTGCAATTTGCAAACTCGAAACAGAAAGAATGGCGTGGAAAAAAAAAAAATCTAAAAACGAAACCCAGCATTTGTTTTTGACGGGGAATTGGGATCTGATGTTACCTATTCTCTTTTAATTTCTTTGCCAATTGGCAGGACTGGAGATAAAAGTGGGTGGGTGCCTGTTCAACTTGGATTAATGTATTTGCAGCAATGTCTATTATCTTGTCCTTCTTTCCACAACTTCAAGTAATAAGTGAAGGATTGTTGGTGGACATGTCTTCTTGCATTACAAAAAGAAAGAAAAAAAAATGCGGATTTACTTGTAATTCGCAATAAGATAAGCAGCAAAAACTTAACTAGCAGAAATTCCTCTTGGTGGATCTGCATGAAGTCTTTTAGAAGCTTGTAATTTACTAGTGAAAACAAGATTGCTTTTTTTTTTCCTCTGTGTGTGTGTGACAACTGTGTGTGTGTGTACATACTGAATGATGATGCAAGTGAATTTAAAAAAGGTTTTTCCTTATTTTCTCTTCTTTTCCTTAATGCTCCCACTTAAAAATGCTTAAAATTTTAAGTATATAGTTAAAAATAGGCCCATATGTTTTATTTTTGTGGCATTCCCCCTCCAACTTTGTGTATAATCATTGTTTTTAAACAGTTTTTTTAAAATTAAGGCTCCCCTCCCTCTTTAATAACTGTTTTTGTGACACCCTCAAAGCAAAAAACAAAAACACTAGCTTGAAGTATTGTAAAAATGTATTTTTTCTTTTCAGTTAATTTTTTCTTGCTATTTTTATTACTTTATGGACAAGTTTTTGTGTCAGGAACAAAAGCTTTTTATTATTATTATTATTATTATATTAAGCTATCACTTGTTGTTATGTACAAAAAAATGTATCAAGCTAAAGTTTTGTTTTGTAAGTGTATAAAAACAAAGTAATATTATAAACTAAAAATGTTTTTATTTTCTGTAAGAATTTTTTTCCACTTTTTTTTTTTTTTGTCTGTCTTATAATTTCAGAGCAGGGTTGGGGGGAAGAAACCTCAGTTTTTTTTTTTGGGGGGGGGGGGGTGCTTAAAATTATTGGGAGTCAATTTGGTCAGCTTCCTGCCACTTTCTTTTATTTTCTCCTAATGTAACCCCCACTCCCCTTATAATAATTACAAATTTAAAAAAAAAAAAATCTTCATCTACAAATGAATAAAGATTTTTTTTTAAATTATCGGGTGTAAACAACTTAAATTGAGGTCAGTTAATTTAACTTGCAACACAACAACAACTGTGTACATTTAAATAAATGATTTTAGTTTGCTTTAAATAAAGAATTTGTCATCATCAGTGTATCAAAGGTGATACTATTTATTGATGTGTAATAATTAGTCTATCTTAAAGTTTTGATAGAAATTAAACAATTGATCTTTCTGAAAATTATCACAATTTAGAATTTTTACAAAGTTTTAAGTTTATCAATTTTCTTTTAGTTAAATTGCCAAAATGTTAAAAATTGACATTTCAGTTTCATGCCTTCTATCATCTTCTCCCCCTTTTTTTTTCACTTCTTAAATTAAAATGCATGTTTTATTATATAATAAACATTTAAGATTGTATGAAATTGTTTTGCCTGTTTTTGCCATTTATTTTACTTTTCTAATTTTTAGGTTTTCAGGTTAACTGCAATTTCTGGAATTTGTCTTCAAGCTAATAATTAAATGTCAATTATCATTGTTTGTGATCCACACAACAATAAAAAGCATTGGAATTTAATTAGTTCCTCTCCTCTGATCTTCTTGCTCTCTTCTCTAAAATGATGGCAATCTTGAAGTGTCCTGATCATTTATTTCAAAACTTTATGCTACCCTAGCCCTTCCTTCAGTACTTACCAACTTTAACCAAAAAAAAAAAAAACTGAATCAGTCCAGCATTTCTAACAGGATCTTAGATGTCTTACTTTCGGTCATGAAATTCTAGTTAAAAAATACTTGAAGCCTTTTTTTAATCTTTTCTTCAGAAAAAGAAAAGCTCAGCTTCTTGCCTTATTTCTTCTTTATATTTTACCTTTGCTGGACTTAATGTACAGTTCTTCAGTTGCCAACAACAGTAGGTGAATAGAAATTAAATGCTGCATTATGTGTGTGTGTGTGACTGTGTGTGTATAAGAAGCTGTTAAAGAAATGACAAAGAATCTTTATTCATATTTAGGTTGACCTAAAATCCCCAGATGATATATATGGTTAAGATGAAAGTTGGAGTAATAATTTTTTTTCTTTAAATTTAAAAAATGAATTAAAATTCTATATCCTCCTCCCTTATTTTTCAAATTTTTTCTTCCAAAAAGTTATGAATTATATTCCAACTAATGTAACCCAGCTAAGTGTATTTCTGTTTGAACACAATCTTTGTATAATTGGTAATATTTTAGATGTGTTGAAATATATTTCTGATATTGATGCCATTTAAAAAAAAAAATAAAGAGAAAAAGCCAACTCAGTAAATCAGATTTTGAAAATAAAATTTGTTTGAAAATACTTGCAGTTTAAAGATGTTATAACTCAAAAATTAAATCCCTTTTTTTTTTTTTTTTTTTTTTTTTTTTTTTTTTTTATTACCCCAACTTTGAGTTGATGATCTTAACATTTCAAGTTAGTGCCATGTTTGTCAAACATTTTTTTTTCTTTGCAGGTTGAAATTATCAAATTCTTCATTACTAGCAAATCTGTTCAAATCTTGGGATCTTTTAAAAAAAAAAAAGAAAAAAAAAAAAAGAAATTAGTTTCATATTGACATGTTTTTATTATTGTTGTTCTAGGACAGGGTTCAAGAAAGCCAATAAGATCAGTTAGTTTTGGCTGGTTGATCCAGATACTGAATTTCCATTCCAAAGAGTATCAGATCTTAGTCATTATTGCAACAGTCTATTGACAACTATAGATGAGCAAGTTTTGCTTTTTGAAGAAACACTTGTGAATTTATTAAATACTATGTTCATTGAATCTTTTATTAATTACCTGCACTTAATCTTTCTTAATTACATATTTGCTATTGTTTGTTTTTGTTTTTTTCTTTAATTTATTTAATTCTGTTACATTTGATTTAGTTTACAATAAATTAAAGAACTAAACTTATATATAAATGGAAACTTTGTGTGTGTATCCGTTACCTATAGACTCCGAAACAGCTGAACTGATTTTCTTGAAAATTTACGCTGTTGTACTATAAGCGTCTGCGAGTGTTCTTAGCTGGGTTTTGTGTCAAGGTACCCCCGAGAAATATTAATCGAAAAAATCGGGTTATAGAAGGAGTGGTCCAATTTTAATCAAATTTGATACACTCATAGACAAAGACATAAGAAACGATATTCAGAAGTTTCAAGGTTGCAGTTCTTACAATAGTGCAGAAAATCAATAATATATATATATATATATATATATATATATATATATATATAAGGCAAGATATTTGTGTGTGTGTCTATCTGTATGTCCTTTATACGAATCCACAATTTGTATCCGATTCTCACCAAACTTCACACAAATATTCTTTAGGCTGAGTCTGAGTCTGCTCCAGGACCATGGATTAGTTTTAAAGCTTTCATTACACCTGAGCAACGCCGGACTATACTGCTAGTCAATTATAACCTTATTCTACAGGTTTAGTTAAAACTTTACATTATAAAAAAAAGTTGTTAGCTTTCCAAGAAGAAAAATTTTTTTTCAGTCTCTCCACCACTCTCCTTTTTTTATTGATCTGCTCATAGCAAATTTCATTGTTTGGTTTGATAACATTTGAGTGAGAACAATTTAATCTTTAAAAAAAAAAAGTTTCTATTTTTCATGATTGGTTTTAGAGAAGTGATTTAATCAGTTTCAGAATATCAAATTAAATTTTTAAGTCAAAAGTTATTTTTAACTTGTATAAGTAATATTCAATAGTGCTTGTACATATCTTTTAATAGATTTTTGAATTCAGGAATTTTTGTTGCTTTCAAACTGGCTCCCACTGAGATGCTTTCTTTATTGAGGTACTTACTGAATATCAGGCTATTATCTATGTGAATGATGCATTAGGAATCTGTACTTCACTTTGAATGTAAAATTTCAATTTCTAACTCTAGCGAGTAATTCTTTTTCAGGAAAGATGTACAAATTTTCATTAAAAACCTTATCAAATAGCTGTTTGGATACTGTTGAATGGTCAAGAGAATCTGGCAAATTCTAATATTGTACTTAAAACTAAAATCAGCCAATGTTTGTTTCTTGCCTAGATTGCTACTTGTTGCAGAAGCTAACTTTGAAGATCATTTAATGCTTTCTCAACTTTTTCTTCCTTCTGTTTTCGTGATCATTGTTTTCAACATGATTTACTGGTTCTCATTTGACCAAAATCAATTTAAAAAAATATGAGGTTTAGCTTTGTCGATCAAAACACCTTGGCATTTGGAGGAATCTATTTTTTGGGTCAGTAGAAGAGGTTGTTTTTTATTCATTACTTAAGATGTTATAGTAAATATTCATAATGTATTTAGTGATTATTGATGTTTTCAAAACTACTAGAAAAATTGATTGAAAAATGGGGAGAAAACTAAGAAATTCTCAGCTGAACTACAATTTTTAGTATAATAAATTAATTCATCTAAATGTTAAACTTTTTTTTTCTTTGCCCTTTTTCAAAAACAAGAGTCCCAAAGTGAATAAAAAGCAGGGTTTGATTCTAAAATGGTTTCCAACTTTGTGCCAACATTTATGGTATTGAATGTTGCATTTACAATGGGGATGCAACTTTAAGAAATGCATATTTTAAAATTGGTGGGTAGACATACCATTTTCATATAAATGGACAATGAAGGTTCATTTTAGTCTTGAGTCAAAGAAAAAAGTGATATTCATAATCCATTTTAACACTGATTTGTTACACCCATCCCAACTCTATTGTTAAAGCTTTAATGTATGAACAATATCAGATGTGCCATTTCATATTAATTTCCTCTTGTGTTTCTTGATTTGTTGATTGAAGGTTTTACAGGTCCAAAATGATGTGATTCAGAAACTTTCTAACAACTTTACATTGTTCAAACTATTAATGTAAATACTTACAATACCTCATCTCAGAAATAGACAGATGTTTCTAACCAAATTACGCTATTTGAGGCAGATTTTATTTCTATTTAACACGACATGAGTTTTTCATTCAATTGCCACAAAATTTAAATATCTAAAGGATCACTGGTCTTGTATGAACATCTATAGATTTACCTAATTCACTAGAATCTAATTTGTTGTAGGTTTGTACTTGCGCTTTTGGCTTGATGCCTTAATCATAAACCTCATGTCAAGTATTTTTGTTATTCCACTGTCCAAATTTGGCTAACACCTTATTGAAATTTTTTTTTCTTTAATTATTAAACAATAAGTTCTTGTAAACACTTCTGTATTGAAGTTAAAACTACCATCTTCTGAGAATTTAGTTTTTCACAAGTATTCCCCCTCCCCCATTGAAAACGATACCTAATATTTAGGTATTTAAATTACATTTTTGCAACTACTTGGACCTCCAAAAGTTATTTCTATAGCAAATCCTACCTATCATGCAAATGCCATCTGCTAACATCAACCTTTTGTATTTTAAACCTTTCAAATATTTTTCTCACTTTTTCATAATGTTTCACTAATATTCAGTATTTAAGGTCTAAGATTAGCCGTCACTGATTTGTGATTAGCTCCACTTGTTAATCTTTTGATCTACATAATTGAAGAACCAACCAAAATTTTCTCAAAATGAGTTACTTCAATTAGTAATACTGATTAGTTTTAGAAATAACTAACATTGACTCTGAATCTCTGAATTCATTTGTAAGTAATTAGCTCTTTGATCAGGTACTTGCATGATCAGTGTTTTTTATATAAACAACTATTTTAGTACCCAGGCTGATCAGAAGATGGCAAGTAATTCATAGTGGAAAAATAGTGTCCACTAAATTGTGTGCTCAAAACAACCTTTTTGTTAAAAATTGGGGCAGGGTGTTTGCATTTCAAATTACATTGAATTTGAGTAAATTGATTCAAAATGATAACCCCACTTTTCCATCTGCTTAGAACTTAAAATAAATTGAAACTTGAAAAAACTAAAGAATAAATTACACAAAAACAAATTTATAATTGTTTACATTTAAACTTTTTTTTTTAACTTCAATTGAAAACCTTTGAGCAGAAGATGTTTTCTGCATTAATATTTCTATTCCAAGTAAAGCTAATTGTCTTTGTAAATTCTGATAATTACTGCATGAAACAGTGAGAAGACAGACTTATTCCCATGATGAGAATTCATGAATATGTAAGATTTGTCTTTTATCATTTAGCCTGTACTCATGTGTTTTTTTTTTTTTTTTGTTCTTGAAATCTTAAAAAAAATTCATTCATAAGTATAATTTCCACCCCAAAAATCTCTTTAAGGCTTTCTAATCATAATTAATGCTTAAAAATAGTTAACATGAAAAAATGTTTACAATGGTGTGTTTTTTTTTTTTACTAATGTTAAATGAGTGAGTTCTAATCAAGAGAAGTTTAGGAGAGAATGTTATTTGAAATTCTGAATATATTACATAATTGTTCAAGTTAAGAAAAAGATCTATATTAAATGATTTTATTTATCACTTTTTTTTTTTTAAATGTATTTTCTTCCAGCCCTCCTATCAATGAATTCTAACTATCTTGCATCTAAACAAATTTCATAACAATACTGGTTTGCTATACAGTCAAATTTATTTTTCTATATTTAGGTAATGAATGAACAATTAAATCTTAATTATAATTCATTGGAGAGTTCACTCCCTGAAATTTCATCTTTGCTCTCACCTGACTTTAGCTCCAACCCACTCCCTGTATTCTGGACAGGGTGGGGCAGTTTGTGTTGCTATCAAATACATTGAAATTCTAAAGTAGATAATCTCTTCCAACATAGACATATTTCTATCTTTTTGACCTAAATAATCTCTAGCTTATGTCTATTTTTAATGTTAATTTTTTTTTTTTTTTTTTTTTTTTGTGTTCAAACTGTTCAACATTAACATTGCCAAGAATCTTCTGAGATATATATATATATATATATATATATATATATTATATTAGTTGAAAGGTAGCTATTAATAGTGATGAAACTTTTTTTTTTTTTTTTAATCATCTCACCCCAAGCAAGGCATTCCACTGCCACTATTGCGCATGGGGCTACATAGGGGAAGGTAAAGAGAAGGAGTGGATAGACATAGGGAATGTCAGGAGAAAGGTGACAGATGAGTAAGGATAGCGAGGATGAGGGTTGGGCAGATGGGAAGAGTGCTTGATAGAATGGGAGCAGGTTAGTGTGTTAGGAGGTGTGTATTGACCTTACATTTAAACTCCTGGAGATTGTAGCCGTCAGGGAAGCAATATGTTAAATAAATTATAATTAAAACCTTTTTAATATTTTTTCCCCCCAACTTTTAAAATTAGTCATTCCAAATAAAAATAAAAATGATATCAAATGTCTTCAACAAGCACTAATATTCAACTGGTTTAAAGGTTTCAGTCAAAACTTGGTAGTGAAATTATAGTATTTTAATAAACTCTTAAATACTATTGACTGTTTTAATACCTTTTATAAAATCAAAGAAACCACTCCTAATTTAACTTAGTATGTCACAAGTGTAGTTATTTATCAAACATACTAGACTTACAATAGTCTGTGTGTTATCTTAATTGCACTTGGTTTTTACCATTCTACAGGCATTTCTGAACAGCATGGCAAAGCTTAATTTACTTTCTGTGCCATTTTATTCATGCTCATTGAATGGACCTGAAGAATTGTGCCAAAAAGCAAGTGCATTTTCAAAAAAAATATTAGTCAAAAATGAAATTTTATTATTGGATGAGCAACACTATAGTAAACTTTCATTTCAGAAATTGACAATACTCTCAGGGTGCGAGGTAAAAACTTCCAAACTAATACCTGTAGTTGTCATAAAATTATACATGCCAAATTTCAAGTTTGTATCCTTTGAAGAGCTGTACATGACCTGTCCTTTCAGGACATGGGGCAACTATGTATGTCTTATTTTTAGCAATATTAATGACTCTTGTTAAAGATTCTCCCTAACCCTGATTTCAACTTCATTTCAAGACTTTAGAAACGACTGGTTCTTCATAAAGCTTTTGCTTTCTGTTTTGTTTCAAAATGTATATAAGGAATAATAAACAGGTAGATTTAGAGTTTAGACTGTAATGGGTAGAATTCAATTAGACAAGAGCCCTGATATTATAGGTGTAAATCAGTATCTTAGGAGAATTCTAACTTAACCAAGATTACAAAGAGATTTAGCAAGTGGAAAATTAAATCTTCATGATTTAAAGTAGCGTTCTGAATGCATCTGTCAATTGATAAGGAGTTTCAGGTTTTTGCTAAAATATTTGTGCAAATTACCAGCAGTTTTGTTTACTGAAAATATAATGAAACCTATTTTGCATATTTGACTTATTGAAACTTAGAAAGTTTTAGTATTAGCCTTTTAATTCAGGTTCTCAAAATCTTTTTTTTTTTTTTTAATAAATTTATTATGTAGGAGAATGATATTGATATTGAAGCAAAAATACGACTGCATGGAAAATGCCTAAAAATGAACAATAAAACGTACATTTAAAGATTGATTATAGACATTTGGGCAAACTTGAACCTTTATGCCCAACAACAAAAATAAAAAACCGGTGTGAAAAGGACTTTTATTATTTTTCTGTTTATGTCTCTCTCGACACTGATTATTTTTAACTACTTTTACTGCTCAACAATATCTTTAAAAAGCAAAAATTAAAATTATAAAACCTAAACACATAAAAGTGAATTTATACATTGCAATATTTGTTATTTACCAATTTAAAGAAATATGAAAACCATTTTTATTTCATAAATTTATAAACATTTATTAAATTATTAAAATATGTGAACCAATTATATATAGTGGTAAATAAGGATTTCTATAAAGTTCAACTCGATTGGTAATTAGCCAATGTTTCCAATAAACAAATTTAATAGTGTTCATTATTTTTGTTGTCAGTTCTCAAGAACAAAGAAAATGTGTAATTTCACTTCCATCATATGCTTAGGGTTCATTACTATTCTAATCATCACTTTTTTAAAGCAATAAACATTGCAGAGGAGAGAGGGTAGTTAAAATAATAGTGGTTAAGAGAAAAAAAAAACTTTTTCTTTTTCTTTTTTTTTTTTAAGTAGAAAGACAAAGGTCTAAATTTGACAAAATGAATTAATTTTACAGTCTTTATATATATATATATATATATATATATATATATTATTATTATTATTCTCTAATATTATTAGATAAAGTTACCATGTAATAGTAATTAGTACTGGAGAAATTATATCTTGGTATATTGTCAGACATTAGCAGAAAATTTGCCAATCCCTTAAATATTTTATAAGCATTAAGTTTTTCATACTGCCTGTTTTGTTGCTTACAGATAATTTCTGTGCAAATCATTATTTGAAAGTTGCATTCATTTTTAGGTCCTCCCCACGCTGTCAATCTCTTTCAGTAACTTATTTTAGAGTGAATTCAAAGAGTCACTTGTTTCATGAAAGGTTCTTATGAGACTTTTGCAAATGGGATTGCAATTAAAGACAAAAAAATTAAAACTAATATAAAAGTGAGTAAATATTTAAATACTTGTATGATTTTTCTCTTTGCAAACAATTGTGTATGACCTTCATTTTTTTTTTTTATATTAGAAACTATAACAAGAAAGAATTAAGGTCATTAAAAACCTGATGAAGATGAAATGTATTCATATGGAAAGTTTTTAATCTTTTTTTAATTTTTCATGTCCATCTCATAAATATTATTTTGTGTAGAAATTGATTTTAGAAAATCTTTTTTCAAGTCTTTAACTTGGAACCAGTGTGTCAAAAGAACATTTCTTGGTTATTTTAATATATATATATATATATATATATATATATATATATATATAATTTTTTTTTTTTTTTTTTTTAAGCTATTTTTAAAATTTTAGTAAAATCATTATATTTAATTGAATTTATACATTTTTCTTTGAGAATTAACAAAAATGTTAAGCACAACTTATTTTTTACAAGATTATAAAACAATGATTATAAAAAAAATCGTATATTTATTATTTACCATTTCATAGTTACCATGAAGTTTTATTTGATGCATAAAACAATTCTCTTAGCTATAAAACAAAATTTAGAACTGGTAGCAGTGAGTTATTGTAATTATACATTTTTTTGAAAATGCACTTTTTTCTTTTTACCCTTGCCACAAAAATTAACTTTAGACTAGGAAAAAAATGTGTAAATTCAGTTTTATATATTATGGTTTTATTAAAATTCTAAAAATAGATTTTTTTTGGAACAACACCCTGTATAGTTTTTATTAAGAGGAACAAAATGTCCTTTCTGTGTCTTGTTATGAGGTTGTGAACTTAACTTTTTCAAATTTCTTTTTCTTTAAAAGTTAAAAGAAATTTTGATTTGAATGTAAATCTATTTGAAATTAGTTTTACTTTAACTTGTCCTTTTTTTTTTTTTTTTTTTCCAATTTCCATACAGATTTTTCTAGGGTTTCTTCTCTTTTATTCATTCAGATCACTTTCTACCTTCAAAAGAAAATGCGCATTTATCAAAGCGTGCACTCTCAGATTTCATGCATGTCAGTTTTTTTGGGTTTTTTTTTTACACAACAAAATTGCTATTAACCAATTGGTGTTGGTAAAATTATCAGGATATATTTATATAAGTAATATATTAAGAGTTTCACCATATAGTATTTATCATGATTAAACATATTGATAATCATGATTTTATTTTACCTATTAATATATCTTTGCCATTCTATAACTTTCATCAGTATTTCACTCATTGATTTCATTAACTTTTCTACAGTTTCAACTTGAACGTTGTTCACAGCAATTTTATTATTTCCCAGAGATCTTTACTTAAATTGTTTTCCATCCAAGGTTTCTGTAGGATTAATAGATTAATAACTGGAGGCACTGAGCCAATTTGGTGGTGGTGGAAGGGGGATAGGCGATAGTTGCATTAATTTATTATAGCTTAAAGAAAAAAAAAACCTTCAAGAACTTACAATAACATTCTGTATTTATCTTTACACCATTATCAAATTTAAGGTGGGTTGCTAGCCTAAAAACGTCACCCCAGCTTCTTCCTGTTGTCTGTACATGTTAATTAGCTATTTCCATAATGGATCCAAACTTTCCTCTCCTATCAGATCCATTTGATTTCCCTCTACATCCATCACTAAAAATTATTGTTGAAAATTCAGTTTTCTTCACTAAACACCTTTCTCTTTGTGATATTTACTTAAAGGTGGGAGTTTGTTTGCTTTCATGTTTTTTAATCAATGTTCTTCATATTCTTCCGACAGCAAGGCCTCTGATTGGGAGGTTGTGAGGAACATGGAACCACCTCTTAATTGCTATTGTTCTCAGGTCCACCCTGACCCGGAGTGGTAGAACCTGTTAGGGTCTGAGCTATGGGCAAATAGTTAAACCCCAAAATTGGAGTCAAAACACTATGAAAGTATAAAAATACACTTATATAGATATTTGTACATAAAAATAGACTTATAGAAAAATATACATTTTTAGAAGGAAAAATATTACCAACAATACATTTTTGTAGAAAAATATTATTAAGAGATTTTTGAAGGAAAAAAAATATTCTCAGCAAAACATTTTTGAATACAAAACTAGAAGACATTTTCAGTTTTCTAAAATAAAAAAAGAATAAAAACAAAAATTTTTTATTAAAATCTGACTAAATCAACCTTCTCTCTATAACCGAACATTAAAAAAAATATCTTAAACCACACCTTTTGAACTAGACATTTTTGAAGGAAAAATATTACCAACAGGACATTTTTGAAAGAATCGAACATTAAAAAAATACTTTAAAACCCTAACTTTTTGGCATTAAATAACCCACAGAAGTTGATATGCTGTTAGACAAAACTCAAATTCTTCATATTCTGCATCTTTTTTACATTTGTAGTATTTTTAGATATTTCCTTGTTGACCAATCCACTTTTTTGGTCTAACCTTTTTGATTTTTCTTAGTCTTCTTCTTTTTCTATGTGCCTTATCCTTTCAGGGCATAGGCAATCATGGCTCTCCACGTGTCCCTATCCCTGGTGGCTCTTAATGTTTTCTCCTGTTACTCCACGCAATCCCTTTTCCGTCATCCAGCTGATCAGGCACTTCAAATATGTTATTCACTGCCTTCCTCTGTCTCTTTTTCCTTTTAATCTGGTCTGTCAGTATCAGGTTCTCTAAACCCTCTTTCCTCATTGCATGTCCCTGGAACTTTAGTTGTCTCTTCCTGCTGCTCGCTATTAGTTTTCTTTTCAATGCCATTCTTTCCAAAACCTCATCATTGCTCACATGTTCGTCTATGATATCTGCAGCATCCTTCCATAAAATCACATTTTCGCTGCTTCAAGTTTTTTCCTCATCTTGATGATATTGTCCAGCATTCACTGCCTTATTGAAGAACTGACATCACATAGCAATCTAGGACTCTCTTCTTTGTTTCTAGGGAAACTTTCCTGTGTCTTAGTACTTTACTTAGCTTCTGAAACGCGACCTTCGCCATGCCAATTCACCTTCGGATCTCTGTGTCACACTTTTTATCTCCTGTTTTAACACTTTCTAGGTATTTAAATTTTTGTACTTGCTTGATTCTAGTATCCCCCACCTGTATTTGGCATTTTGGGTTGTTCTTTTTGCTGATGACAATGCACTCAGTTTTCTTGCTGTCTATTTGTGGTCCATTTTTGTCACTCTCCTCAGCTATTTAGTCACATTCTTTGAATCTTTTTTGTAAATTTCCAAAACTGTTTTCTAATCGTTCAATAACTTTACTATATCTTTGTTTCTCTTTTGAGTTTCTATCTTTATGATCATGACAATCTTTATATATCTTAAATATTTTTTTCTTTTAAATCAATACATACTATTATATATTCATTTGGAATATGAATAAACAGCACTAAAGTTTCATCTTATAGCACCAAATCATTATAGAACTCTCTCCTACTCGTACTATAAAATACCCACCCCACCCCATATATACTCACATATATGACTTTTGAAGTTAATTTTAAGGGGTCACAACATACACAAGATATAAAATTAGCATATGTACCACAAGTAGCACATATGCTAATTTTGTCTTGTGTATGATGCAACCTCTTGAAATTAGGTCTTCAAATGTAGCATGATATGTGATTATATACAGTATCAGTCAGTTAAGTGCCATACATGATACACACTTAAACGATCATGTCTCGAAAGAAACATGACTGACTCTGCAGAAGATTTTCCGGTGGTAAGTTGCCATAACTTTCTGCAGTGGATTGGTTGCCAACCAAGGCCAAAGAAACAAATCTGTCCTGCTATTTAACCCATAACTGGAGGAAGCAGCAATACCTTTCCCAAGAATATCTGAGCGTAAGTGAATGCAACAAATATACAGTATGTATAACATTGGGCACTCACATGACTCGACTCCACTTATCAATTTGATTATCTTCATATGTCATCTTTGTCACTGGCTCCCTTGCTTTTCCCAGCAATTCAATGCATATTTTTGCTTTGTTTCATCTGACCATGTAACTTAACATTGTTGCATATTGGTTACAATTGTAACCAATATGCAACAAAGGGTTAAGGATTTTACTTTTTATTAAGGACTAGCAGTATAGCCTGGCGTTGCTCAGGTGTAATAAAAGCTTTAAAACTAATCCATGGTCCTAGAGCTCAGACTCAGCCTAAAGAATATTTATGTGAAGTTTGGTGAGAATCGGATAAAAATTGTGGATTTGTATAAAGATAAAGGGCATACAGACAGATAAACAGACACACACTTTTTATATATTATCGATTTTTCTGCATTATTATAAGAACTGCAACCTTGAAATTTCTGAATATTGTTTCTTATGTCTTTGTCTATGAGTGTATCAAATTTGATTAAAATCGGACCACTCCTTCTATAACCCGATTTTTTTTTCGATATTTATCGGGGGTACCTCGACACAAAACCTAGCTAAGAATACTCGCAGACGCTTATAGTACAACTGTATAAATTTTCAAGTAAATCGGTTCAGCTGTTTCGGTGTCTATAGGTAATGAACACACACACAGTTCCATTTATAAATAAGTTTAGATCAATTGAGGTCAGACCAGTTGTGTCCAGAAGGGTTTCTATCCTTATGTTATCTGTTAGGTGATTGTTGGTCCTGAATCGCATGATGGAATTCTGGAATGTTTCCACTTAAGTTTTGCTATAGTCTATTTTACACAATCCAGACAGTAAAGCAATACAGGAAGAATCTGTGTGTTGTTAATCGTAGCTTTGATTTCATAGCTAATACGAGAAGTGTTTGTCTTTGTTTTTTTTCTCTCACAAATACTTGGCCAAAACCTATTAAAACAAAAACTGAAATTTCATTCGAAGATGAAAGTTTGTGGATGAAATAGACCAATTCGATTTTCTTGAATTGGTTTTTGCACTTTGTTTTAGATACAATCCAACCTTCCTCTGCATTTTTTTTATTTTTACTTTTTTAGGATGTTATGATAAATTTCTGCATGTCTTTGCTCAATTCATTTACAATAACAATATTACCAGCTAGGTTTGATAGGAAATGACAACCAATTGAAATTCCTGATTTTCTAGCAGATTCAAATAAGTTATTGTAAATATTTTAAGTAAAATAGAAGCAGATGTTCACTTAATATATTGCTCATATAAATGTTTCCTGATAAATATTGTCAAATATAAATCTTTTTCATATGAATGTATCCTCAAAATTCTGCCAATATAAGTTAATTAATAATTGTTCTATTTAATTTCTGCTGCAACAGAGAAGTTGAAAATACTAAAGATTTTTTTCTTTTACAGGAGGGGCAAGTTGACTAACCTTCAATCGGCATTTGTACTTAAAAACCTCTTAAATTTCGGTTTTATAAACATTTTTCTTATCAATTATGTTACCCAGAGAACTTTTTTTTTTTTTCGTTTCCTCCTTAACTGTTATGAATGTCTTGTCTGTTAGGAAACAGTTGCATATTTTTTTTTTTTTTTTTTTTTTTTCATGAAGGTTAACATATTTTAATGATATCAATATGAGGATTTGGTGATGTGCAAGTAGTGAAATCAACAATCTGAGTTCAAATTCTGGTCTAGTCTGTTGCATTCACTTTCACACTTATGCCCTTGAGAAAGACATGCATCCATTTCTTCTTCTTCCTCCCCATTTATAGATTAAATATCAAGGCATCTATTATTTTTTTTTCTTCCTTTCCTCTATGGGCAGATGTAGCTCTCACACTATGGGTGCTAGCCAGTCTGCAAGAACGATTATTCTGAATTCAAAACTGGAGAAAGAAATCATGATAACTCGATAATAAAGTAGAGGTATAGAGAGCCATCATCATGTGTTCTGAAGAAAGATGACATTAAAAAAAAAGATTGTTTTAGACGAGTTCAGAAATATTAACATGGTTGATAGTTTTAGTCATTGATGAATTATAATAAACCTTACCAACTTGATTCAAGGAATTGAATCTTTCCATTTTCAAATTATTGAGCCTTCTGCAGAGAAATAATTTTGAAGCTTAAGGAAAAAGATTTGCTATTCACATTTTCTGTTGGCATCTATTGCAGGTAAAAGATGACAAGAAGTATTAAGGTATTCAAGTAATGACTATTCAAAATAAATCTTTGAAAAAGGGGCTAAAATTTACAAAAGTTTGTCTAATCTCTAAATCTGCAATAAAATCATATTTGAAATCTGTACCTAGAAAGGAAATTCTAACAAAATTCAGATATTTAACTTGATGTGGGATTGGTGAGAATAATTAAAACAAAAATTGTAGATGGTTGAGGTAGTAAAAATTTGAGCTTGTAAAAAAAAAAAAAAAATATATATATATATATATATATATATATATATATATTTTTTTTTTTTTTTTTTTTTTCAGTTTGTCCTTGTAAAGGAAAAGCTGAAATGTAAATTGAAAATTTTTCTATTTCATAATTTTTTTTTTTTTTAGGTGTTTTGCAAGAATTTCTTTCTTTAGTCAACAGATCTTGTACAACAGAAAATAAACTAGATACAGCAAGATTTTTTTTAATAGTTTCTCAACAGCTTCAACTTTGACTATCACTCTGACTGCTATTTTATACCTTGTCTTTTATACATTCAGGGATGTGCGTTGTGGCGCAGTGGATATTGGCTCGGAACGAGAAATCAGAGCGCCAAGTTTGAATTCCTTGCATTCACTTACGTGCAAATACCCTTGGGAAAGGTATTAATCCGTCTATTCCTTCCAGTTATGGGTGAAATAACAGGACTGATTGGGTTCTATAGCCTTGGTCGGCAACCAGTCTACCGCAGAAAGTAATGGCAACCTACTGCGGGATAATCTTCTGCACAGTCAGTCATGTCTCTTTTGAGACATGATCGCTCAAGCGTGTATCACGTATGGCACTTAACTGACTGACTGACTTTTATACATGGCACACGAGTGGTAGTAGTAGACAAATATCTAAAAGAAAACTGCTCTGTTACGTGAAGAATATAAAACAATTTCTAATAGCTATACATAACTAAAGGCTGAAACTTTGCTGATTAATAATTTGATGTTTTGAATCCCGTGTAATTTTTCTTTCTCTAAACTATAAAATCTAGGTTCATATGCACTCAGATGTATCATCTTATTACTAATTTTCAAGAAATATTTTTTCTAAATTTTTAACTAATTAATAGAATGTTCTAATGTCTGCTATAATTTGAATCTAATTTAATTTTAACAAATGTTAAATTATATAGATTTTTAAATTTTCTTCACCAACACAAGTTATTTTTTTTCTCACCATTTAGTGACAGTTTATTGTTCCGACTTCAAAGTCTGTTGTACCTTTGGAGAAATTAGTTGTACTCTTGCTTCACAGACAGATTGGCAACCTCCCATTTGGCTTTCACTAAAGAACCCAGCATTTATCTCTTTAAAGTTTGTTTAAGTCAAAGAAGAAATTTCCCCTTGTCCTCAGCTACAATGTCCACCAACCACACACTTACCAATATCTTCGCCTTTTGTCACATGTCATCCAAACTGTGTCGGGTAGAACAGTCATTAAATAAAAGCAACACTGACTTAACAGCACTTTATTTAAAACATTTCTCCTTGGCTTCTGTTGGTTGAAACCTAACAATAGCCACTCAAGTCCCAAGACTAATTAATTCTTTGGCTGGAAGCCTTCATTGTCACAAGGCTTGAATGGACGTCCCAAGGTCCAAAACCAGCATTCATGATATTTAATCTGAAGAAAGAAAGAAAAAATAATAATCATCTTCCCCCATCTTGTATTAATCCATAACTTTCTTTGGATTTTACAAGTGTGGTACAGTACATCTTTGATTATCTAAATGTGAAAAGAAAAATTGTGACATTTTTCAATTATTACAACTAAACCAATTCTAATTATTTTTTATTTTTATTTTTTCTAGATCAGCTAGAAAACCATACTCACTTCAAAATTCTGATTTCAAACATCAAAGGAATGATTGTTTGACAAAGCTTAAGTTTGTTACCCTTTCAAATTCATCTATTTTAATAATCCGGTTTTGGAAGTTAGTTATAGTTTTTATTTTTTTTAATTTTATTTATATATATATATATATATATATATATATATATATTTTTTTTTTTTTTTTTTTTTTTCATGCAAAAAACAACCTTGACAAAACCATCAAAAATGTTGTTTGATGATATGTCAAATTTCTTTCAGAAAATGATTTCATTCTTTTTTTTTTTTTTAAATATTGGTATTCCATTATCTGACTTTTTAAATTTTTTTTTTTAACCCCTGTCTCAAGATGTCTAGAGAATTGACAAAGTACTGATCTGATGGCCCACCAAATGTTTTTTGGTATTCTTTTCAAACCAACATTTTTTTTTTTTTATTTATGTGCAGCCAATGTAATCAATAAGTGGAATGAACTCAGAATTTTCAAAGCCATTGCAGCTGATATTGACCTAATGTCTTGGACTAACTTGAGTAGTTTGCTATATACTTCACTGGATTGATTGAGGAAAAGAAGAGATGTTTATTTTATTTATTTATTTTTTTTTAACTGATTCATAATCATTACTTATTCTCTACAGAATCATAAATCTCATAAATTAAGAACAATGAAACTTCTGACTCTTATAATACTCTAACTACTAAATTGACAAATCTATGAGTTACAGTTGATAAATATTGTCTTTTTTGTGTAAAATTTCCCTGTATTTTTAAAAACATTTTATATTTGATTTCTAAAAATTAGGCCATCATAGTTATTATAATATTTTGAAAACAGTTTTACACATTTTTGTGGGGTTTGTTGCATTTTGTGACATACAAACTCTCACTTTTTAAAAATTAAGCACTTGTTCAGTACTATTTACTTAATTTCGAACAAGAATTAGTACTCCAGTTGCTTACATATTCTTATGTTTGTCTCGTAAATATAAAAAACATTCTTTGTAACTAAATTGGTAGAATTATTACAATTAACTACAGTATAAAAGCATTTAGTAAGTCATTGATTTTATATTTTTTCTTCACTCTTTTCTAAACCACACTCATTAAGCTAAATTGAGATACAGTTGCCTAATAATAATAAAAAAAATGTATTCCACTTGGCAATTTCTAAGTATAAACAATGACAAATGCAAATAATTTGTATTTGTTAATATTTGGATTTTAGTAATGCCGTCTTGAGACATTAAAATAAAAATTGAAGTAAAAGTTAGGTTCTTTGGTTGTGTACACGCGTATCTTTCTGTCAGAATTTCTGTGATTATTTACAGTCAGACTAATTTCATCTTTGTTGTTATCACAATATTTTACCCTCTGTCTGTCAATCTAACTTTTTAGGGAATTTTAAATTTTTAAATCGTATCACCCCAAGCAAGGCGGTAATGCCACTGATGTGCATTAATTAGAAGAGAGTGAAGAGGAAGACGAACCAGTTAGAAAGGAGCAATAGAAAGATGAGAATGCAGGGGTGATGACTGTTTCAAAGGTGGAGAGAAAGGAAAGGATATACGGGGTGGGGAAAGAACTAGAGTCAAGTGGTTAATAGATGAGTATTGACATTGCATTTAAATTCCTGGAGGTTGTGGCTGTCAGGAAAGCAAGAATATGGGAGCGAGTTCCATAGGCGGGAAGTGCTAGAGAAGAAGCTGCAGGAGTAGAATTGTCGTCTGCATTTGGCTAACTAAACTGTGAATGGGTGGGACCCAGTTGCCAATCTGGTTGCACGAGTAAACACCTGTTGAGGAGGCACCAGTTCGAGCAGAAGCCATGAAAGTATTTATAGAACAGACAAAGGGAGGCCACATGGGGAAGTGGCTGTAGTCGAGCCGCCAAGTCAGTACCTATCATCACATTACTGATTCTCCTTTGGAGCCTGTCGAGAACACTGAGATGAACGGCAGGGGCGCCTGACCATATATGGCAGCAGTATTCCATGCACGGATGAATGGTTGATTTGTATATATGCAATATGGATTCAGGCAGAAAAAACATCCTGGCTCGACACAGTGACCCAACCTTCTTAGCAGTGGATTTAGCTATGGACTCGATGTAGTGGTTCCATTTGAGATCAGAAGAGAGGGTAAGGCCGAGGAGGCGCAGTGTATTGACTTGGAGAAGGCCAAGGGTGGTGACTACAGCCAGAACCTGAAAAATGGAGACATTATTCTGACGAAATAATTTCTTTACTTTTTTTTTAACTAACCCTATCTCATTTTTGTTTCAATCAAGTTTAGATTTATGGTATCCATACCAAGTTTGTTTTTATTCTTACTTCGTCTTTTTACCCTTTGTATCTTAAACACTCAGTTCTGTTGTGGAGTACGTTTAGATCACTAATGTTGATATTTAATGATCTTTAGCTGCTATGTCTACTTTTTCATTTTCTCTGAGACAATGTGGTTGGGAATCCAGCATAAAATGTTTTTGTTTTGGGTGATGAGGTTGATTCTTTGTAGGAGATTGATGATCGGAGGGTTATTTAGATTTTTGTTTTTGAGTGCTATGTGCACTGATAGTACCCCACACAATTTACAAACCTCTAATCAACAACTTTATTACAACCAAATGGCAGCAGTTGTGGGACTCCTGCAAAAATAACAAACTCTACAAAATTAAACCCATCCTCAAAGAATGGATAAAAGTTAAAATTTCCAATAGGAAAATGTCAAGAAGAGAAGAAGTAGTAATGACTAGACTTCAAATAGGCCCCACCGCTGTCACCCATTCACACCTACTGAAAGGTGAGGTGGCACCAATTTGCATTCCATGTCAAGAGCTCTACACAGTAAAATATATACTAACAAGCTGCATAGATCTTGAACAAAAGATATTATCAAGAAAACAATCTGAAAGACATCTTCAACAAAACTGACCCAAACAACCTTTTAGAATTTCTAAAAGCAACAAAATTATATAACAAAATATAGTTGCAAAAGAAGATAGCATATAACCATCACACATCAAATCACAACACCTCTACTTATATCTCGACAGCAATACTCACAAAAGATCAACAAGCAGTAAACAATAACCAAACAAATTCTTCAGTATTAACCCAAAAGGGTAGATATGACGGTTAAACAAACAAACAAATCAGTCTAATTGTTAACTTCTGAATGGGCAGCCTTTTCTCAAGCTTCATGTGTGTACATGTTGACTTCATTTGCTTTGGGTTTTTTTCTTTTTTTGGATACCTTTCTATCCAGAATTAATTTTTCTGGTCACTGTCCACTAGATTTAAAAAAAACAAACAAAAAAACTCTCTCTCACCTCACTAATCAGATTAGCCTTCTTTCACAAGCCTTTTGTTACAGATTGCTTTCTCTCCTGTTAATCCTTTCTGGTAGCATGAAATCTCCTAAGGCTTAAAGTTGTATTTGAATTCACAAAGAGATTTGTAGACAATGATCATTGTCATCTTTTTATGTTGGTATGTTCAAAGATTTTCTTTTTATTATCATCATAGAAATGAATAGAAAATTAAGACACATACCTTTGAAGTGTTTAACTAGAAACCATTGGAAATAAATCTGTAGAGGAATTATTAAAATAGATAATCAACAACTCCAGAAATTATACTCAAGGCTGGGTGGCTAAAATTTAACAATGTGCCAATACATTAGAAGTGAGGCTACTAAGATCATTATCAGCTCCCCCAAAAACGTGCAATTTTTGTCTCTAGTTTATGCATCGGCTCCCACATTAAACTCGACCTTGTCACATTCCATTCGAGTGCACCTCAAAAAAAGTTATTCAATTTAAACGCCTTGTAAATGAATAAATTATCAAAAGTTACTTCTTAAAGAGATGTAAAAACATTTTTTTTATAATCATATCGCCCCAAGCAAGGCATTTTATTGACACTGTTTTACAGGTGGTTACATAGGAGGAAAGTTATGAGAAAGAGTGACAGGTTATAGGGGATGTCAGGAAGTGGGTAAGAGAAGGATGAAAATACTGATTAGAGTGGAGTGGATGGAGAAAGGAGCATGAGAGAGTGGATGCAGATTAGTGAGATAGGAGATGACTATTGACTTTACATTTAAATTCTTGTAGATTGTAGCTGTCGGGGAAGCAAGTAAACAGAAGGGAATTCCACAGGCAGGAAGTGTGAGAAAAGAAGCTGCTGGAGTAGAATTTGCATTTACATTTTATTGGTTTTACAGTAAAAGGTTGAACCTAGTTGCTAATCTTGTGGCTTGAGTAAATTCATATATAGGAATATTTTGCAAACAGTATATAATTTAAAAAAAAAAAACTGATTTCAAATGGTGTCAAAATTGTCCCTGCTACTCTCAATAAGTTTTGTACTTATAAAAGTTCATGCTGTCTAGTGTTCAGTGGGATGAGAAAAAAAAAATGATACACTTGAATTGTACCATTGAATGGAAATGCACACAGTTAATAATCATTGGTACCTAGCCTGTCAAGTGAGCACATGACCTATTGACAGACTATCTACTCATATTCAGTTATGATGCAAAAACAGCAATGTGCCTGCATCTAATTTTGTCTGATGCTTTTCCCTCTATCCACTCCCATGATTTTTAAAATGCCTAATCAAGATTTTGGCAAATATTCTTTACTAGCAGTATAGCCCGGCGTCACTCAGGTGTTTTGAAAGCTTTAAAACTAATCCATGGTCCTGGAGTTCAGACTCTTTGGACGTTGGCATGAAAGACTAAAAAGCAATAGTTGCTTCCAGAAAACTGTAGATTGAAAGAAAAATGAATGGATGTAAATCAAATTTTGATTTCCGGTATCAATATCAAATAAGTTTTCCGTTGCAAACTGAATTTTGAAGGCTAAATAAGTCCTCTGAGTAAATGGTATCATGGCTGAGACTAAGAACTACAATTATACCTGCCTAGAGCAAAAACCAAAATAAAAGGGCTGAAAACCTGATTTCGATCAGACCCGAAAGGATATCAGGGTATCGATTTCCAATATTGAAGTCAAATAAGTCATCCAAGGATAAACTAACTTAAGTAGGTCCATTAAAACTTATCGTACTCATCGAGAGTAAAATTGGAGAAAGTGAGCCATATTGATGGCTGAATATAGGTTTTGGATCAGATAAGGGTATCGATTTCTGATATCGGGGAAAATGAGTCATCTTAGAATATCTACTAATGTTTGAGACTAAAGACTATAATTTTACCAAGTTAGAGCAAATTCTGCAGCAAGAACAACAGTAAAAGGGTAGAACCTATCTGCTAATCTTGTGGTTCGAGGAAATTCATATATAGGGGGTACCAGTGAGGTAAGTTCAGTGGAGTAGAAGCCATGAAAGTATTTGTATTTACTGTGAAACCAATAAATTGCAAATGCAAATTCTACTCCAGCAGCTTTTCTCGCACTTCCTGCCTGTGGAATTCCCTTCCGCTTACTTGCTTTCCAAACAGCTACAATCTTCAAGAATTCAAATGTAAAGTCAATAGTCATCTCCTGTCTCACTAACCTGCATTCTCTCTCTCATGCTCCTTTCTCTGTCCACTCCACTCTCATCAGTATTCTCATCCTTCTCTTAACCTCTTCCTGACACCCCTGTAACCTGTCACTCCTTTTCATAACATTCCTCCTATGTAACCCCCTGCAAAACAGTGGCAGTAAAATGCCTTGTTTGGGGCGATATGACTATAAAAAAATTTCTATACTATTATAATGTAGATATAAAGTGGGGGATCTATTCTACACTACAATTAATATATGAACTGATCCCTCACTTTATAACCACATTTATCCTTCTTTTACCCACTTCCTGACAGACCCTATATAACCTGTCACTTTTTCTCATAACATTCCTCCTATGTAACCCCTTGCAAAACAGTGGCAGTAAAATGCCTTACTTCGGGGCGACACAATTATAAAAAAAATAAGAACAGTAAACGAAGGTTTATTTGACAGCACAATGATTCAGTGATACTGTTCTTGTGCCATGCATCTTGTCCATAAACAATTTGTAAAGCTTCAGTAAATTACAAATTTTATAATAAAATTCAAATGCTATGATTTTTAACGTGAACTTAAAGTTTAAATGGTCTCCTCAAAAACGGTAATGGTTTGGAAAAAAATATATTGTCATTATTTATCAAAACAAATTCCAACTTTCACATTGAGTGCAATGCCACAATTTCAGTATCCTCCTGACCTAATGGGTCATTACTTTTACCTCAGATCAGAATGTTGTATCTGTGCACTCTACCTTGAATTAAAATAACATTCTTCAGATCAAAGTGTAATATCTGCTCTTGGCCAAATGATACTGTCAACAGTATCTCTGTCTTTGGACAGAGCAAACTGAAAATATTATTTAGAGGTGCCCAGAATTCTAATTATAAATCACCACAAGCTAAATGTGCTATATATATATATATATATATATATATATCTGTCTAGACAGTATAACGCTCTACATTTGTATCGAGCACTCTTTATAAAAGTAAATGCATGAACAAAAAGGTAAATAAACCTACGAGTTCAACAACTTATTTACAATATATATATATATATATATATATAGATATATATATATATATATATATTACTGTATTCGATATGTAAAAACTGTGTAAATAAAGTGTAAAAGATTACTAAAAAGGCGACTCAGTGAATTTGATTTGTTAGATTGTAATTAATAAAATAAAAAAAAAGATCGGTATTTTAATACCATTATACTTCTGGGGACAGATGTAAGACAAAATATTTTAAATTTGCATTTTTTTTTTTAATGAAAATCATACTAAAATTACTGTGTTATATAATAAGGCTAAATTGTTCAATATAATTTCCCTTTGAAGTAAATGAAGGTCTTATTTGATGGCACAATGATTTAGTAACAATGTCCTTGTGCCTTATACAATTTGTGAAGCTTCAGTAAAATATGCATTTTATAAGACTTTCACTGATCACCCAGATGAAATTCCAACAGTAACAATTTGAGAAATATATTTTATTTCGCATGTCAAACTCTGAGCGCAATGTCATGATTCCAAAATCGACCTGCCTTAATGATTATGGCTCTCAACGGTATTCTTTCCTTTGTAGTTTTCCGCATTGTTTGTCTTTCTTACTCTCCTTCCTGCTCTCTGTTCTGTCACTCATTTACAAAACTGTGAGTGTCAAATTCTCCAAGCTCTCTTTCCACATTATGTATCCCAAAAATGTCAGCTGTCTTTTTCAGATTATAAATACAAGTTTCCTTTTTGTTTCTAAAAAGTTTTTTAAAAACTTCCTCATTGCTCACATTTTCTGTTCATGTTATTCTCAGTATCCTTCTGTAGGACCAAATGTCTCTTCTTTATCTCTGAGGAAATTGTTCAGCATTTGCTGCTATACAGAAGAATTGATATTACATAGTTCAGCACTCTTCTAATGAAATTATCCTGTCTTTATGCTTTCTTTAGCTTTTGAAAGGCATCTTTTTCTGTTCTAATGCTTGTTTGTATTTCACTGTCAGAGTTTGTCACTTTTTTTAAAAGAGAAAAAAAGAAAAAGAAAATCCTAATCTTCTAGAAAGGTGACATTTTTTTCCATCTTCAATGCTACAGTCTGTCAGCAAAAATACCTCAAATTTTTTTTTTAAATGCCAGCTATCAAAGTACAAATGATTTTCATTTTAATGATATTAAATATTCTATGCATGTGTTGCTTCCCACCCCCTACCGGCGTGGGTGATCATGAGTCTCCATAATTTTCTCTCATTTGTTTTTGTTTGTTTTTTTTACTATCTCCCCATATCCTTATTCTGTCAACCATTTACACAAGTTCATCAGGTAGGCTACACACTGCTTTTCTCTGTCCCTCAATATGCCTGTGTGTATCATTTTCTAAGCCTTTTTCCTCGTTATATGCCCTAGAAATATAAACTCTTTCTTATTCAAAGTATAAGTGTTCTTCTTGTTTCCATGACACTGCCAAATGACAAAAATAGCTTTTGGCCAGGATCATTTGAAATGTTTTACGCATTTCAAATTGGTTTTTAACCTTTATCACTTCATTTGTACAAAAAGTTTATCCTATCACTGAAGGTGACACTGATCCTTGAATAATAGTGTATATAAAGTTCATAGTTGTGTTGTTATATCCTGCTATGGCAACCAAAAACATATTTGAGTGAAATTAACAATAAGCTTACTGCAATTGAGAGGGGAAAAAATGCAAAGGAAAGGGAAGTAATGATATTTGGCTGCCTCCCCCATTTAGGCAGAATGTGGAACAAGACCTTTTTAAAATGGGAAATCTAAGCCCTTAAACTCGAGCAAAGATTTCTAGTCTATTTTTTCCCCAGATGAGACTCTGCCTTTCAGCGAAGCCTTATGTGGGTTCCTCTCTGTTGAACACTCTGTCTTCAGGCAAAGTCAGTGTTTTTCTGAATGCCAAAGAGAAAAGAAAGTAATATTAAAAATCTTGTGTACTAATAACAAAGGTGTGTTATCTTAATTGCAGAAAAAACTTATTTGAATAAAGCAGAAATGTTTTTTTGATGTCTGTAAAATAAAAAAAATGTATTTAAAAATTATATAAATGTATTTTTTAACATTATCATATTTCAGTCCATCTGTTTTTAAATATACTTTTTTGATTGATATGTTTAAAATTATAGAAAAATAAACACAAACTAAAATAGAAAATATAGATTTTATTTATTCCCTCATTATTTAAATCAGCTCCAGCTGAATAAGGTGTTCTAAAATGGCCAGTAATGTGATCAGCTGGTTTTAAAGTCCTCACTAAAAAGACAAGCTCTGACATGTAATTAAAGCGTCAAGCAATAGAGTAGCCATTTGCAAACAAAACGCACAGGTCATTACTCATAGTGTTCAACCCTCACTGTCTTGTGTCACACTAAATTTAGTAAATACCTACAACAGTGTCTGTCAAGATACAGTGATTAATACTAAGCTAGTCTAACAGTGCGCCCTATTAATGTGGCCTTGTGCTAAACTAGTGATTCTCAAAGTGGGCATTAATGCCCCCCTTTGGGGAAGATTTAGGGGTTGGTGAGAAAAATGGATGACAGTGGCACATCTGAAGTGTAACATACACCACACACCCACATTGTACCTGAAGTGTTCCTTGCTTTCAATTTACGGTATATCCCATTTTATATACCAATTCTTATGTATTTGTCCATACTTCTATTTCATGACAGTAAAGTAGGATTTCATAAGACGTTACTCATGCTTGTTAGATGTGTTGTGAAATATTCTTTTTGAGACATGATTGCCCAAACATGTATCACGTACGGCACTTACTTGACTGACTGAATATAATAGTTAGAAACATAATTTAAGCTTTTGCTAGGCATAAAGTGGGGGATCGGTTTTCTATTGTCATGAAGTAATAACTTGATCCCCCTAGAATTCCAAATTAATCAGAAACAAATACAGTTGAAGCTTCTGTTGGACCTAAAATGGGGGATCTGTTTTCTATTGTTATGAAGTAATAAACTGATCACCCACTAATTATTACTTATTAATATAACTCATCTTTTCTCCCTCCAGCTATGGGTTGAATAGCAAGACAGATTGAGTTCTATGGACTTGGTTGACAACCAAAGAGTTAGGCTGGATAAGTCTTTAGCTTTGGATAACAAATTGTCTAAGAGAAGAAAATCTCTGAAAGAAAACCCTCTATACTCCACCCATGTCTATTGAACAGGTGAAGAGGTTTATCCCTTGTTTCTTGTTTAGGATGTGGTTTCCGGCTTTCTCTTTTCCAAACTTTTACTCTTATTTTTTTTTCTTTTCAATTGGAGTAGATAGACTAAACTATCGCCCAGTTCACACTCCACCCACGTCTATTGAACGGGTGAAGAGGCTCATCCCTTGTTTCCTGTTTAGGATGTGGTTTCTGGCTTTCTCTTTTCAAATCTTTTCACTCTTACATAGCCCCCTGCACGTCAGTGGCGTTACCGCCTTGCTTGGGGTGATATGAATAAAAAAAAAAAATATCTTCTTTCATGCTTTTATCAAGAATTCAATTCCATTCTAATATTACGTCAAAGACTAGATGATCTTTTTGCTTGGGGTGATATGATTAAAAAAAAAATAGGTAAAGAAGTTTTTATTTCAGATATTTTTGTATAACTTCTGGACTTGGTGTCAATAAAAACACTAAGTTTCCAGTCTCTAAAACTGTCTGGTGTTAATAAGAGCATACAGCTGTAAAACTCGCTCCAATATTTCATGATGGTTCAATTACGGAAACATCAAGAAAACATGACTGACTGGGCAGAAGATATTCCCGAAGTAGGTTGCCATTACTTTCTGCGGTAAACTGGTTGCTAACCATGGCTACAGAAGCCAATCTGTCTTGCTATTTAACCCATAGCTAGGGGGAGAAGAGATAGATTTGTATCTTTCCAAAGGGTATTTGTGTGTAATTAGAACTGGGAATCGAACTTGGCTCTTCAACTTCTCATTTCGAACCAATATCCAGGTACTTTACCTGGGAACTTAAGAGATGAAATATTCAAAAGTGTCTAAATGTCCTTGTGGGTGATGAATTATTTTCTACCCTACAACCCCTCTTCCACAGAGGAAACTTTTCAAAACTCCCGCTGCCCTATTGCTATTTTCATGGCAAGTGTTCTGAAGAGCTACCTTCCTTTTTTTTCTACCAGCCTTGATCTTTGCAGCTCAGACTAGCCATGCTACGTACACAAGGATAAATCATCCTCATCTCCCTTCGTATTCTATGAGTAAAAAGTAAGTACCATTTGAACATCTTCCCAAGAGTTGCTACTTTGTCGAATAGATTCCTGGCAGGATGTGTAATTATTACAAACTTGACCTCTTAATGGCAATGAAACTGGAAATCTAGGTGCAGCCATGCTTTGGATCAGGGAGAGTTCTGGTGTTCCCTTGGTAAATGTGTTTGTGTCAGTCAGTTAAGTGCTATACATGATACACACTTTAGGCGATCATGTCTCGAAAGAGACATGACTGACTGGGCAGAAGATTATCCCGCAGTAGGTTGCCATTGCTTTCTGCAGTAGTCTGGTGAATTATATTATTATATTAATAAGTAGTAATTAGTGGGGGATTAGTTTATTACTTCATGACATTAGAAAACTGATCCCCCCCCCTTTGTGCCCAGTAGAAGCTTTAATTGTCTTTCCAGCTATTCAGTCAGTCAATTAAATGCCATACGTGATACGTGCATGGGGAATCACGTCTCAAAAGAGCCATGACTGACTGGGCTGAAGATTATCCCGCAGTAGGTTGCCATTACTTTCTGCGGTAGACTGGTTGCCGACCAAGGCTATAGAACCCAATCTGTCCTGTTATTAACCCATAACTGGAGGGAAGAGACGGATTAATACCTTTCCCAAGGGTATTTGTGTGTATATGAAGGAATTCAACTGGAATTCGAACTCGGCTCCCCAATTTCTCATTCCGAGTCAGTCCTACAAATACAAATGAAACCTTTGTAGGATTGAGTGGGATAACAGAAGGGCTTTTAATAAGGACAAAGGATAGGGAGATATGGAAGGCCATGATCACCTTCATCTTTAATGGACACAACACTTAGAAGGAGAAGAAATAGTTAAATTCCTTTCAAATGCTTATAACAGATTATTACCAAGAAGCAAGTCAGAACTTCAGCTTGGATTAAAAATTAGTTCAGACTGCGTAGGCTTTGACAGACACCTAATAAATTTTCTATCTACTGAGAGCTGCTAATAATCAGTATGTTGAATATTTGCTGGAAATAGAACTTTTATGTGTTGCAATTGGAAATTGGTCATAAAACTTAGCAGCTGTTGGTTATTGATTTTAGTCAAGTCTCTCGTAGAAAACTATGTGTCCGAGATAACAAAGGATTTTATAAGAGATAGAAACAAAGGAGCAACTCTTCAATTATTCTAGGCTTCGATTCAAAGTTAATTCATGGGATCAACAGAATCTTTAGGTGGTTTCAAATGTTGCAAATACATGAATAACCATCAGGTGGCAAGAGATATTATGAGTCAAGTTTTCTTCATCATGAATAAATTTCTGGATAACCAGTTTTGTTAATCTTGCTTAAAGGTTTGAGGGTGTGACAGTTCTACAAGGGAAAAAAATCACACTTTTTACTTAGCTTTCAGGATTTAATGGCCTGGAATTCAAACTACAAGGTAACCAAAAAAGTTCTGTCCGTTTTTAAAGGAAAAAAAGAAAATGCTTCACAGTATGTGTAACTTATATTTAGTCTTCGAAGTAATCGCCATCGGCATCCAGCACATTCTGCCTACGTGTCTTCAGTTGTTCAATGCCCTTGCAGTAGAACTCGGGGAGTTTTGACGCAAAGAAGTCTGTGAGGGCTTTGTGCAAGTCTGCTTCACTGGTGAAGGATTTCCCACGAAAATGATTATCCAGGAAGTGAAAGAGGTGGTAATCAGATCAGGTGAATAAGGTGGATGGCACAAAGTCTCCCACCCAAGTTGCTGTATGGTATCTCTAACCACTCACACTACATGCGGCCTGGTGTTGTCAAGAAGGAAAAGCACACCTTTGCGATTCACCAGTGCTGGCTCCTTCTGGCACAATGCCTGTTGTACACGTTTCAATTGCTGCTAGCATAGGTCTCCAGTGACCGTTTAGCCCGTTGATAGCAGTTCATAATGAACCACTTGACGCCCTGTCCACCAGAAAAAATGCATGATCTTGCGCAGGTGCATAGGCAGTCTTGCAGTGTGAGGGAGAGCATCCTGAGCAAACAACCAATGTCTGGAACATGTGGGAGTTTTGTACAGAACCCACTTTTCATCACTGGTAAGCACTTGATTGAATAAGGATACGGTACAGTGGTGAGAAAGCAGTGATACGCAGGCTGCCACTCGTTGTCCCTTGTGGACCTTCAACAGCATTTGCAGAACCCACTTGCTCAGTTTGTACATCGCCTTGCAGTACATTCATCCACAGCACTATCCCCAAATGCTTGACATATGCGGCGACATGATGCAGCTGCTGATAAGCCCACTTTGAAGTCATAAAGCAAACAGCCCCGAATGAGATCTCTAGACACTTCCATCCTTCTCACAGCTGTCCGGCGTATAACTGATGGCCGGGCACGGTGCGCATGTTTTTTTATAACATCTGTCCAAATTTGAAAACAATTGCTTTACACATTTCGTATATATTTAAACTTCATTCAATGACTAATCAAAAAGCGGACAGAACTTTTTTAGTTACCTTGTATATATATATATATATATATATATTTTCTAGACATATGCTATTAAATATAAGAGACAATGAATGTTTAAACGTTTAGAACGGCTCATGATTAAACATAATAGACATTCATTGTCTCTTATATTTAATAGCATATGTCTAGAAAATTACTTGCTGCCTCGATATACTAAATATATATATATATATATATATATATATATATATATATATATATATAATTTTTTTTTTTTTAAAGAAATGGCTTTACTTAATAAATGAATATTTACAAGTATAGTTAGTCAGTTAAGTGCCATACGTGATACATGCTTAGGCGATCATATCTCGAAAGGGACATGACTGACAAGGCAGAAGATTTTCCTGCAGTTGGTTGCCATTACTTTCTACAGTAGACTGGTCACCAACCAGGGCTATAGAACCCAATCTGTCCTGCTATTTAAACCATAGCTGGAGGGAGAAGTGAAAAATTAATACCTTTCCCAGGGGTATTTGCGCATAAGTGAATACAATGTATTCAACTGGAATTCCAGCTTGACTCTCCGATTTCTCATTCCAAGCTGATATCCACTGTGCTACAAGTACCCATAAAAAATAACAAGATTATTTATGTGTGGATCAGCACTTCTGACAAGGATCAGGGCTATATTTGTATCAGTTAAGTGCCATACAGGAAACACGCTTGGATGATCATGTCTCGGAAGCGACATGACTGACTGGGCAGAAGATTATCCCACAGAAGGTTGCCATTGCTTTCTGCGGTAGACTGGTTGCCAACCCAATCTGTCCTGTTATTTCACCCATAACTGGAAGGAATAGGCAGATTAATACCTTTCCCAAGGGTATTTGTGCGTAAGTGAATGCAATGAATTCAACTGGAATTCGAACTTGGCTCCCTGATTTCTCGTTCGGAGCCTATATCCACTGCACCACAATGCACATTCTGCCCAAAAGTGCATTTACAATGTGAGGGGGTGCTGAAAGTTCCTCAATTTGAGCTAATTTCCAAAATGGATGAATGAGATTTTTTTTTTTAGTTGAAGTATCTGTCTGTCATATATGTATTCAAAAAGTTCCTGATAGCTTCCTTGGGCTTCAAAAGACAAAATAGGTCTAAATTGACTTTCTGAGGAATTCAGCAATTTTTTTTTTTTTTGTATCAGGTAATTTATTTTTTTATATTGTGACAGATTTGAAGCTATCTTTTAGTGTTCCTATTGCACATTATGTGGATGTGCGTTGTGGTGCAGTGGATATCGGCTCAGAACGAGAAATCGGGGAGCCGAGTTCAAATTCCAGTTGAATTCCTTGCATTCACTTACGCACAAATACCCTTGGGAAAGGTATTAATCCATCTCTTCCTTCCAGTTATGGGTTAAATAACAGGGCAGATTGGGTTCTATAGCCTTGGTCGGCAACCAATCTACCACAGAAAGCAATGGCAACCTACTGCGGGATAATCTTCTACCCAGTCAGTCATGTCTCTTTCGAGACATGATCACCCAAGCGTGTATCACGTATGGCATTTAACTGACTGATTGGACATTATAAGTTCAGATCATTTAAGGCAGTGGTTTGCCATGGCCTACTGCTAGAAAATATTGATCTATGTATGTCTTGGTGTTAAAAATAATCTTTTTTTTCTTCTGACATGTTCCGACTCTTTTACTCTTCAGAGATTGTTCTCTCCAAAACTCTATCTTCATAACTTGCTTCGTCTCTCTCTCTGCACTTTGTTTTTTTTTCTCTCTATCTCTCTCTAGCTTTTGCTCTTGCTCTCTTTCTCTTTCTGTCTCTCTCTCTCTCTCCTTGCAGCTTGTTTTTTTTCTCTCTATCTCTCTCTAGCTTTTGCTCCTGCTCTCTCTCTCTCTCTCTCTCTCAGCCTAAACAAGATGAATACTTTTTCTTTTTGGTCAAGAAAAAAGTAACTTTAAAAGTTTTGAAGTTACAGCAAGAAACTCGCAATGTATTAGGTCGGCTAAAATGTTCACTTATTAAACAGAAAAATTTCTTAATAAACTGAATTAACTTTTTTGCCAATCTAATGTTTTTATTTTGAGTTGAATTTTTGTACAAAATAGATTTGGAAACAAAGAGTCTATGTTTTAGCTTAAAATCACCAGCTATTGTTCCATTTTCTCATCGCCCAGTTCACACTCCACCCACGTCTATTGAACGGGTGAAGAGGCTCATCCCTTGTTTCCTGTTTAGGATGTGGTTTCTGGCTTTCTCTTTTCAAATCTTTTCACTCTTACATAGCCCCCTGCACGTCAGTGGCGTTACCGCCTTGCTTGGGGTGATATGATTAAAAAAAAAAAAATATCTTCTTTCATGCTTTTATCAAGAATTCAATTCCATTCTAATATTACGTCAAAGACTAGATGATCTTTTTAATCAAATATATATATATATATATAAAGGATAGATTTTATAAAAGAAATATATTTCTTAATTATTATAAAATATTATATTTTATAATATTATAAAATAGTTTAAATATTATGGAATATTATAACATTTTTTTTTATGAAAGATATATTTTATAAAAAACAAAAAAATAAAAAAACAAAAAAAAGCACACACCTCAATACAAAATAACATAAATTAAATTAAGGATAAACCAACCCCAAAACAAAACAACACCTACCAACCCCTAAACCAAATAACAACAAATAACAACCAGCAGCATCAACCCTCACAAGATTAATAGATTAACCTATCCTGAACTCAGCCACAGACAAACACTTAACCCTAAGACCTTAAAAAGGTCAACAGAACTCAAAATACAGACCAACCCCTCTAACACCCAAAAAAAAGAAACCAACACAAATAAAGTGGCTTTTCAACTAGATAATTCTCATTTCTAAAAAATCACCTGTGGATGAAGCCAACAACATAATGGGCTGGCTTTGAAACATTAAAATTTTTGTGAATTTAAAAACATTGTAACAACCATTACAGTATATATATATATATATATATATATATATATATATATAAACAATAATTGTTAAATATTTCAGGTCATTAAAGGAAAATAATTTGAGTTTGAAGAAAAAATTGCAAAGTTTTGGCAAGTTTTGCTTCCAAACAGATCAGAAGCAAAAATAAAAAATTCATCGATTTTAATTTGCTTCAAATGATCAAATAGTGTTTTTTATCCTCTTTCATTATGAGAGTAATTTGTATTTGACAATTGTAAAAGTGAACAGATGACATATTTAATAAGAATTGGGATAAAATTCAGTGAAAATAGTGTCACTTCTACTTGTTGCTTCTATGAAATTCTTAATACAAGATTCCTCCCTCATGAAATACATTGGTTTGGAACACATCATCTGTGAATTTTTTAGCCAAGAATCATGAATTTTGATTCTTTCAACATCATTACCCTTCTCCATGGGGATTCAACCGATACTGATCAGATGTGCTGTCCATCAGCTGCAACAGTTTTTGTCTCATGCTCATCTGGCATTTTCTAGTCCAATCACAAACAAATTTCAACTCTCCAGCTTCTGTGCTGTTCTATGAGAAGGAAGCAAATGCAGTTACTGTTTCAGTCTCGCAAGAAATATGTCAGCACTCTTGATTTGTAGTAAAGTTTTGACAAGTTTTGTTTCCAAACAAATCTGAGGTCACAAAGAAACTTAATTGATCTTAATTTGCTCAAAAGGGATGTTTTTTATTCTCTTTCATTTTGAATGTTATTTGTATTGTGAAATGAACAGTTAATGGCACATTTAATGAGAATTGGGTGGTGGGTAAAATTCAAAGTAAAAACACTCACTTTTACTTAATTTAGATATGAAATTCTTAACACAAAATTCCTAGTTTTACAGTCATTTAATTGTAGATTATATCTAAGTAATTTTTCAACTTATTTTAAAACTATACACATATGTATGTTTATCTCTAAGGGAGATAGTTTTGCTGCCCGGCTGTGGAGTTATGGCTAACAAGCTGGTATCACAGATCAGTACAACTGAGTAGTAAGTTAGATCTTCACTGTGAGCCTCTTGTTTTTGTAAGATTAAACTGAGTGAATATTTTCCCCCATAATTGTTTTTTTAACCCTCTAGCGCCATTCGTATCATAAAGTGGGGGATCAGTTCTATATTGTTATGAAGTAATAAACAGATCCCCCACTAATTACTACTTAACCCTCTAGGGCCATTCGTATCATATTTGATACAGTATTTCCCTATAAGGAAACATTTGGTATTCATTGACTGAGCAGTCAGTACTGCTTTCATTTGAAATTTATAAAATATTTCTCTTAAAAAATTTTTCAGGAAAATATTTCTTTCAAGGCTTGTTTTCATACTGTATCAAATATGATACGAATGGCCCTAGAGGGTTAATAATATAATATGATTAAGGCTTCTACTTGTCATAAAGTGGGGGATCAGTTCTATATTGTTATGAAGTAATAAACAGATCCCCCACTAATTACTACTTAACCCTCTAGGGCCATTCGTATCATATTTGATACAGTATTTCCCTATAAGGAAACATTTGGTATTTCCCTATAAGGAAACATTTGGTATTCATTGACTGAGCAGTCAGTACTGCTTTCATTTGAAATTTATAAAATATTTCTCTTAAAAAATTTTTCAGGAAAATATTTCTTTCAAGGCTTGTTTTCATACTGTATCAAATATGATACGAATGGCCCTAGAGGGTTAAACAAAAACAAAATATGTAAAAAAAAAAAAGCCAATGGTTAATTTAATTATTTAAGTCTTTTTTTTATTCATATTTCATATTTCATACTTCAGAAAATAAAATTTAAAAAAAATAAAGCTCTTTTTTTTTTTTTGCTAAATATTTCATGCAGGAAATCAACTGTCTGTAAATGATTTCCATCGACTCCTCTCATTCGCATCTTCTACGATTAAAATGTTCTAAGTTGCACGGTTTATTTGTAAGTTATTTTCCACTAAAATTTTAGCTGAATGTTTCCTGAAAATAAATACAAATAGAAGGATTAATATTAGATTCCCAACTTTCTTCCATTCTAAGAAAATAAAGAAATAGTCAGAATTTGGTCTTAAGAAATCTTTGACAAATTTTACAATGTTTTATGAAAATCAAAACCTGTTGTTCTTAATATTTTCTGCTCCTCAGCAGCTAAAAAAAATTCCATATCAGGATAAAAGTGTTGGTTAGATCCAGTGAGTTGACTCAAAGAGTTGTGAGTTCAAAACCTGGCCACAGCAGTGATGAACAAATAACTTGTCTTGTCTGATCAACTTTTCTCCAACAATAAAATGAATGAAAATCTCAAATGCTTTCCCAACTGGCCACTGCACAAAAATCAATGTGCAAGAAACGACCACATTGATTTCTGTCAAAGTTTGTGTTTTTATTTTTATTTTTTTCTCAAGAAAGAAATACAAAAGGTTGCAGTAAATTTAAGAAACAAAAAGCAAACGCCCACGAAAGGCTAGATTAAGTTTATATAAATTGTTGTTTTTCTTCCAAATCTATTGATAATTCAAACGTAGACACAGTCACTGCATTTGTGTTATTATATCATTGAGCTAAAAATATATATATATTTTTTTTGCAAATAACTTGATATACAACTAAATAATGATCTTTTAATAACTAGCCAGGGTATTTGGAATATTAAAGAAGCCATGTTTAGCTATGCTTGCCAACAAACAGCCTTGGCCTTTGTTTAGTACGTGATCAGCAACATCTGCAATGGAGGAAAAGTGAAGGCTAGACAATAAATAGAATATCATATTGAAGCACTGCTTACTTAGCAGGATTGATGGTAGTTGGCTGGGAGTGTCAAAAACAAAAAACAAAAAAAAGTAACACTTGTTTCATTCTCTTTAAATCTTCATCATCACATTTTGTGGCATTTTTGAAATGTCAAGTTTTTAAAATAAAAAATCAGCTACACTATATTTGGTTTTAATTCATGTTGGTACACAGGCCCCAGCTTAAACCTGTTTTGTTTGTAACTTACTTTGGGATTTTAATATAATTGTTTTGATAATTATTTTAGTAATGGCTAACATCATCATCATCATCATCATTTAATGTCCATTTCTATGCAAGCATGGGTTAGATGGGGGTTTTCTTGATGGTTCTGTAATTTCATCATCATGAAAATACTGGAGCAAATTTTACAGCTGTATGCTCTTACTAACACCAACCATTTTTGGAGACTCGGTATTTTTATTGAGATACCATCTCTAGTAAAGATTACCTACCAAGGTTAGGGAGTTCAGCTTTCCTTATTCTACACAGAGTAGATGTAAAAGTTTTTATTCTAGAGATTTCCTTCTCTTAGACAAGTTGCTATCCAATGCTAAAGATCCTTACACAGCCTAACTTTTTCTTTTTCTCTTAAATGACCCTAGTTTGGGGTAAACTATTTACCCATAGCTGGGACCCTAACAGATGCTACCACCCTGGGTGAGTCAAGATGAACAACAGCAATTAAGAGGTGGTTCCACACTCCTCTAAACCTCCTGATCAGAGGCCTTGCTGCCAGATATAGTTTATCATCATACCCAGGATAATGAGAAAATTAAGTAAATTTTAAGTTAGAAAAGAGTGAATCCTACAAATAAATGTCAATGATAATATTAACCATTTCCTTACGAGGAAAATTATATACATATATACATGATACTCTCATTTTTTTGAGCACACTCATCTGCTATGACAACCAGTCCGTATTGCAGCACCCACAAAGCCCATCCATGGTTTATACTGCAGCTATGCTAAGTGAACCTTAGTTATAGTTTCTGGGAGAGTGCGTATTACAATGCCAGTATGCTCAAACCCTCAGTCATGATGACTTGCAACTTCATGCTAGCGCAACAATCGATGGCTATCCATTTTCACTCACAAGGCTTGGGTCAGCCCGTGGTATGAGTTTCAGGCACTTTTCATGTTGGGATCACCTCCCCAGGCTGGTAACAAGAAGCTGATCTTCCTGAAAAATTGACCTTGGTGAGAAAGTGAATATTGTAACCATTTGGCCACTAACATATATTATCCTACATCTATTGCACAACTCAGAGTTTCATGCACCACACAATCATAAGGTGCTTAGTATGACCTGACCATTCTGGGATTTGACTTTTATATATTTTTTTACTATGTACTTTATAACTCTGTTATATTATAGTGGGAACTGTTTTATTAACACCAGAAAAATATTTATATATGTGCATGTATATTTATTGATATCCATATATATATATATATATATATATATATATATATATATATATACACAGTGTCAAGTTGTGATGATGCTTAGTGCTAAGATTGCTGTTTTTTCAGTGGTTTAGGTTTACTGGTAGAAAAGAATTTTGGCAAGCAGGTTTTTTTATCATAAAGTGCTCAATGTTGAGATAGAGTATTAATAAGATTAATGTAGAGAAATTTTTCACTTTTTTTCTTTCGAAACAATATTTATTTTGTCCACCTACCTGTGCATTCCAGAAAAAAAATTAAGAGAATGTTTCCTTAGTTTTCTTGAAGTTTTATATATATATAAGTTGGAGAGATCAGCTTATTACGCATCCATGCAAACTGCCTGGCGAAACTGAAAAGGTTAAAACTATGGTAGCGTATTTGGCTGATCTCCCCACTATGTGTTAGTTTCATTTTCCTTCAATTTTTTTTTAACATACAACATGTGTTAGCATGTGCGATACCCTGTCTTTCATGACATCTCTGAATCACAGCCACCAACCAGAGATCATGTCACGGTTTTGGTGGCTATGGCGGAACCGCCACCCCTGGCGCCACCAGCAGTGTTTGCCACCAGGCAGAGTATGAAGATAAACTTGTTGATTGTCCCTCTTGTATATTCTCATAAAGAAGTAAACAAAACAATCGTTCCTCTTTGCAGCTTGTACCGGCAATGAAATTTCCTGAATGCGTTTGCCCTGATTAACGCGATCATGGAGGAAAAAAAAATCATTATAAACAACCACACAAATATCTCACTTGCACATATTAGATCGTGATGTTGTGTGAATTTTGTTTGCTTGTTGTTTTGATCTCGACCAAATCCAACTTGACGCGTGCTGTATTGTTGCTCGAATGCGGTGCAAAGCGCTTTTTAAACCACAGCCAGTGATGCCTATTTTTGAAAGGAAAGAAATAACTGAATGTCCCAGAAACCCAGAACACCTAACCTCAATAGGCATCACGTTACATCTCCAACCATTGTCCACATATTCGGCACGCAGTGACTCGTATCGGTTTTTCTTTAGTTCGTGTGCCTTCACCCTGTTCTCTTCCAAAGGGACTGTTAACTCTATTAAGAAGACAGTCTTTTTTGACTCAGACCGTAACAAGAATGCCGGGATGCTTGTTTGTCTGTGTGATGAGTATTGGAAATTTTAGAGACATCATTAGGTCTACTGAAACCTCCCAATCACTGGTTCCGCTCAGCAGTTTCATATTGGGGGCTGTTTGTTTTTTCTTTACAGGGCATTCACCCTCCTTATGAAATCTGATCTTAGATTCCTTGGCTGCTAAAAGCTGTTGATTTGCTGTCTCACATTGTGTTCTTATTAGCTCCATGATCACCTCTAATACCTTGTTGTGTCGCCACATATACATCTGAAGCAATCATGGACAAGCAGAAAGCATATGACACAAGGTACCTTGGTCCTTTTTACACGAAAAACAGAAATCTGTATCTATGTATCCCCCATATTTTGAGGTTTGTTTCATTTGGAAGAAAGTTGTACGTAGATCGAAGAAGAAAAGATATCGCCAATGGCTCCATCGCTATTAACAAGTTCCAAGAAAGTTTAATCGGCTCTATATCATTCCATGTTGACCACTTGCACTGTTTAGCTTGAGTAACAGCAGTGGCTATTCTATTCTCCTCTTTGAACATTTTAACTTCTTCCATTACCATGCGCCTCTTTCCCTTTGGTTTCTCCTTGGAAAAGAACTTGTGCGTCGTGTTTTCCAGTTCAACCCGATCATTTTGAGTCACGCCCATGACATCTCTGAATCACAGGCTAGTTTCCACTTCTTGAGTTGCTTCTGCAGCAGACCACTTTGTACCTGATTTAATCTCTGGATGCACCCTCTTAATGCAAATCATCAGCTGAGTCTCTCATCATCATATGCAGGCGTACCTTCCCAACCTTGAATTCCTTCACTAATGAGTGTATAGGGAGCTGCAGATGTTTGGAGTTGGTATATAGCCCCACTTTCAAAAAACAAGGAGGAACTCCAACCCACTTACGCAAGTATTTATTGATCACTTGATCAATGCGCTCAATACAAGATAGTATAATTTCATACATTTGCAAAGGCCACAAAAGCAGGATAATAAACAATGTTGTTAACACCATGCTTTCATTTTGCCAGGCAGATAATCGTTCGAAATTAGTGCCCTTAGAGCTGCTTTCTGGACTTCTGTACTCTGATGTCGATCAGTCAGTGGAATTTCATACATCCATCGGAGGATTTTTCTGGCATTTCCTTTACTGTTGGTATTGTTTTATCACCAATTTTGAATTCCCTTGACAGACCCTCGAACTAATGACAGGCTTCGACTTTTCTCGGGCTTTGCTTTCATTCTCGATAATTGTGAAAAGATTGTGATACTTTTGTAATAGGTCATTGACAGCAATTTTAGAAGGGATGAGAATGGTGATATCATCCATAAAAGCCCTAAAATTGGGAAGGACCAGTTGTTCTTTAGTTATCACTCCTTTGGCTGTGGTTGATGTGCCTCGTTAAATTAACTCCATGACCAAAACGAACAGAAGCGGGGAAATTACACAGCCCATCATGGTGCTGATCTCAAGTGGTTGCCATTTGGTAGTGTAACCATTGACGGTGAATTTCATGAAAGCTGAGTTAAAATACTTTTTTATGATTTCCCTAATCTTGCCAGGGAAGTTGAAAAACTCAAGAGCCATTAACTTATGTGGGACTGACCCATATGCATTGGCAAGATCAAGCCATACTACATGGAGTTCTGTTTTATTTCTTTTGGCTGATAGTATGGAATTCCAAATCATCTGTGCATGCTCCAGACAGCCAGGAAAGCCAGGTATCCCAGCCTTTTGAACAAATGTGTTTATGTACTTGTTTTCTATGAGAAAATCTGTCATGCGATGACTCCATAAAATATTTTTCCTTCTACATTCCGGAGGGATATGGGGCAAAAGTTGGAAATGTCTTTTGAGTTCATTTCTTTAAGTATCCAAATGTCATCAGCCAAACACCATTCCTGTGGTACAATATTGTGCTTCCAGATCCGCTGGAGTAGGATAGTGAGTTTCCTGAGAACGCCTGGGTAGTTTTTATATAGTTTATATGATATCCCATTCATTCCGGGGGCACTAACACCGCGTGCCTTTTGGACAAAATCCCAGACTTGACTTACTTTTAACATGTATTGGGCACATTCTAATACAACTATTTATTAGTCTAACCTAAATCTAATTTAAATTTAGCATATAACTGTTTGTGTGTGTGTGTGTGTGTGTGTGTATATATTACGCTCTCACACCCTGATTGAGCACTCTGGAAGAATGGTAGACTTTGAAAAACAGTAGCTACTCTAGCATCTGCACATCGTTCATTTAGCAATGAATTAGAGCACTCTCAGCTATTGGGTGTGTATAATGATAATATACACGCTAAAAAGTCTGCCTCCTTCTACCAAGCGCCCATAGCTCAGAGGTAGAATCATCGACTGACGCCAATTCGATCGGGTTTCAATCCTGGGTAAAAAGCAATCAGATATCTAACCGTACTGATGAGCTGTGATACAGTGAAACAGATCTGTCTGCGGATGACTGTATAAATATATATATATATATATGTGTGTGTGTGTGTTTATTGAGCATTATTTTTAATGAATACTCATATTTGAGTAGATGTTCTATTTATTTTTAAATTGTTTATTTATTTTTGTCTACTGGCTTGAATATTCAAGAAATCTTATTAAACAAAAATGCACTCTCTGACAGTATTTGAATGTGGATCTCTCTTTGCAGGAGCAGCCATTGGTAGATCTAGCAAAAATAAATATACTGTTTAAAAAAAAATAAAACAGAATGTCTACTCAATATGAGTAACCACTACAAAAATATTTAATGTAATAAAAATATATTGGATTAATTAATAAAAATCTATTATTTCTTTATAGATTACTTAGTTTACATTTCGAGTACAGAACTGAGCAGTCATAAATTTTCAGAAATCTGAACAAGAGAGATGTGCTTAAAAGGCAATATAGAACCTTGCTTTAATCACAACACAGTTTATGGCCTAGTCGGTTAAAGAAACATTAGATCTAACAACAGTTTCTCCTCTAAGGGAGAACACATGATTTTTAGGAACATGCAGTCAGTCAGTTAAATGCCATACGTGATATATGCTTGTATGATCCTGTCTCGAGAGAGACATAAGTGACTGGGCTTTTCCCGCAGTAGGTTGTCATTACTTTCTGTGGCAGACTGGCTGCCAACCGAGGCTATAGAACTCATTCTGTCCTGCTATTTCACCCATATCTGGAGAGAGATGCAACAAATTAATACCTTTCTCAAAGGTATTTGTGCGAAAGTGAATGCAACAAATTTAACTGGAAATTGAACTCGGATCTCCAATTTCTTATTCTGAGCCAATATCCACTGCACCATAAACATTTCTAACTTGAATATATCATGTATAGGCAATGTCATTTTTCAGAAAGTTTCATAAACTTTGATTGCAGCAGAGGTGGAAAATATTAAATATTTTATAAACATTAATGATGAAAGATGGTGAAAAGTCTTTAAAAAAACATGAATTTGAAAGTTTCTCTACAAGCATGCATGATAACTTATTCCTAAATCAGAAAAAATTAATAAAATTCATTTGAGTTATGTATAAAATTTAAAAAGTAAATATTAAGTATGAAATAATTAAAATATGTAAAAAAAAAAATAAAATACTTAATATATTCAATTTCCAGTGATGCCAAACTTGGTGAAACCTTTCTACATAGAATATTAGTTACATGTATATATTTAAATTTGAAAGCCAGTTTGTAGCTAGCAAAACACTTGTCTGTGATACAAACAACATTTAGTCCTTGATAATGACCGAGACAATTAAAAACAAACAAACAAAAACAGACCCAAGGCATGAACTTTTGACCCTTTATTCCAAATCTTCATCTGGATGTAGAGTAATTTATTTAAAAATAAACAGAACCTGTCAGTTGAATACAATGAAGCATACTTAAATGGCTACATACAAAATTTGCAAATGGCAAAGTATTTTTTAACTTATTTGAAAATATTGACATTTTTAAGCTTCTAAGAAGCAATTGCTGAAAATTTTATCAGAAAATAATATCTATAATAGAAACTAATTCTATGAGATTTTTTTTTAAAGATCTAAAACCCTTGTTTTTGTATACAAGGTGTGATGGGTAAATTGTTGCCAATTTATATTTTTATTTTTTTCTGTTTTTTATTTTGTCAGCTGCACAGTATAGTAGGGTCAGTTGGGCACTGTCTGTGAGACAAAGAGCACCATAACACAATTCCCTCCACCAGAAATTTGGAAATAGCATGGTGTACTGCTTGACATTCATGCCAAAGATTTCAATACAAACATTTCAGTGTTTTGGTACCAATCTGAGAACAGTGCAGGGGATTTAGAAAGAGTGGGATGAGTCTAATGGTGATTAAAAAGGTGTTTGGAGTAATCACTAGTGATGGTGACATTATTCCTCAGTTTATCTTCTCCCAGGGCTTCAAACCCAACACAAAAGCCAACACAAGTGCCTAAGAGAAGTGCGTGCTGCCATGTGTCAAGAAAGTGGCTGCTGGAAGACCTTATGTCTGGCAACAGAACTCTGCACCATGCTACACAAGCAGGAAAACCCAATCATGGCTGTCAGACAATTTCTATGACCACATTGCCCCTTACATCTGGCCATCTAACTCCCCAAACTGCAAGCCTTTTGATTATTATGTTTCCAATGCAGTTGAGTAAAAAACAACAAAACTCCTTGTAACACCAAAGACAAACTGAAGGCAAGGATTATGGCAGCATAAAACAACTTAAACAAGGAGAGTTGCAGGAGATTCCAAAGTCATCTGAAGGCCATGGTTGAGGCCAATGGCTATTTTATTGAATAAATTTACTCTTTAATATTTCATGATATTTTTGTGTAATTTTGTTAAATGTATCTGTTAAAATGAGATATCAGTGTTATTTTCATTTTTGTGTCATTTAGAGGACAATTTATCCATCGCACCCTGTGTATCTGTTAAAATGAGATATCAATGTTATTCTCATTTTGGTGTCATTTAAGCGACAATTTATCCATCACACCCTGTATATCTGTCAAAAAAGATATCAGTTTTATCTTAATTTTGGTGTCATGTAAGCGACAATTTATCCATCGCACCCTGTATAACTATGATGTGCCTCTTTTGACATCTCAGATATTTTTAATCCACATTCTTTTGGGAATAAAGTCTGTTAAGGAGACTGTCTGAAATTTCTTACAGTGATTTTTTTTTTTTTTTTTGACTGTTTATCCTTAAACATAAATGAAATCCTGAGTTATTATTACAGTTATTGTTAAATCCTATATAATATAGTTGTTTTAAAAACAAGCCCAAAGTCTGAAGACCAAAAAAAAAAAAAAAAAAAGCAAAAAAAGGCTTGTATTAACTTTGTTTCATTTGTGGCAAACATTGTAATTATATTTCAAGTGACATTTCTAAAAGAAGTGGGTGTGACCAAAGAGAAGTGAGCAGGAAACTTATGATGATTCCCACTTAAGTCAAATATAAAGTCATTTTATTGTTCAACCTTCAAATTTCTCAGCACCAGACATCACATGATAAGTATTTCCTGTTAGAATTTCTTCTATAAACATCCAAACTGACAATCCATAGAGTAGTAGGCATCCATCAGTCTCAGGAGAGTGGAATATTTTCCTTTTTTTTTTTACTAAATGTCCATCGAACACAAGGCCAAAGAGCCACATAATGTATGCTATATAACGTTGCTGTTCAGGATCTCAATGAACAAAAATAATTGTCTTGAAATATATCATCAGACAAGAACACGTATATATAAAAATATGAACTTGTATTTTTATTCTTCGTCGGTGACAGTTGTATGGAGGAGTGGGTAGCCAGAGAGAATCACACTCATACGATGGAGTTGTCGGTGGTCGTTGATTTGTGGAAGTTGTCTTCTCTTCTCTTTGCATTCTGATCTCAGCCAGCAAAACTCTGAACTTATATAACGTCATATTTCCACATATTTTTGCCTTTTCAGATTTTCGCTTGTGTCACCTAAGGCCAGGCACATCTGTCAATTATCTACACTGGCTATTGCCTTTCAGGCTGGCTACCTTTAATGTCAATCACTGTTTGTGTTTTCTGCCTTAGATGTTGATCATACTTTGTCAGTCACTGCTTTTGATGTTAATCCTATTTCTATCGGGTCTCAGAAATATATTACATGTACAGTGTTACTAAATGAAGTTGTCATATGGACACGAGAAGTAAATGCACATCATGAGGATACATGTAAATAAATTTTAATGCCTTCAAAACAAAACTGATCTCCTTTAAACACTTCCTGTCTTCCATCACAATGGATGATGCTAGTCTCCTAGAGAGCAATGCACTGCACCTCCTTGGCCTCACTCTCTCAAATGACCTCAAATGGAATGACTACATCAAATCCATAGCTGCATCTACTGCTAGGAAGGTTGTGTCACTGTGTTAGGCCAGGAAAATTTTCGTATCTGAATCCATTTTGTACATTTATAAATGTACCATTCATCCTTGCATTGAATACTGTTACCATATCTGGTTGGGTGCTCCTGCCATTCATCTTTAGGTTCTTAACAAAATTCAAAGAAAGATTTGCAATATAATTGATCCTGATTTAGCAGCCCACCTTCAGTCTCTTTCTCACTGATGTGATGTGGCTTCCCTCTGTCTTTTCTACAAGTATTTTGATGGCGCCTGCTCTGACAAGCTTTTTTCCTTGGTACCTTGACCACATGTATTTACTTGTGCTACCAGACTGGCATCAAGGTCCCACTCTTTTACCATAGAAATAGTTAAATGTAACCATCTCTTCTATTCTAACAGTTTCTTTTCTTGCACTTCCTATTTGTGGAACTCACTTCTATTTGCTTGCTTCCCTTATAGCTACAATCTCCAACAGTTTAAATCCAATGTCAATTGCCATCTTCTATCTCTTTGATTCCCATCTGTAGAATTCTTAGATAGCAACAGCCAGTAATCAGTTGAAGTTGAAACTGACAGCTCCGAGATGCCCAGCAAATTGGTAGGTGGTTTATATAACAGCCTGGAAGATTCCACTCTGCTATCTAGGCAAGTCTGTTCTGTAGGTTCTGATTGGCTGATGATTCCAGTCTGTTTGTTAGTTCCTGTAACTAACAAACGTCTATATCCACTGGGCCATGTGTCTTTAAGGATTGTAATAGAGGGTTTGGTTTGAAATTCTTAGCACCTGAAGATGGCCGGAACATACACAGTCGAATTGTCACACAAATGGCAACAAAGATGAGGACAATAGTCCAAATAATGTAAATCCTGTAGTTACATTTGCCCTCATTATTATTATTACTATTATTACATGTGGGCTCATGCTGTCAAAAAATGACAGCAAAATGTTTACATCAAGACATAAGAAAAAAATCAATCCCCCTGAGTGTGACAGGAGGGATATATATATATATATATATATATATATATATATATATATATTGTTTAATTACTTAGTTTTTGGTCATAATAAAATTAGACCAGTGCACATTTGTATTAAAAAGTGTTCAATACAATTATATTGTAGAACTTTTGAATATTTTCCATTTGTAAACGAGTTATTACGCAACCCAGGTTTCTACCACGAGTGGTGTCTTCAGGCGATTTTCAATTTTTTAAGAATGCTCACATAATGGTGGATTTTTTAGAATGCTCATGTGACTGAGAATTTTTGAATGTGCAATTTTTAAAATTACAAAAAATTATAACGTTTTCATCCATGGTTGAAAACGTTATAATTTCTTGTAATTTTAAAAATTGCACACTTAAAAATTGCCTGTCATGTGAGTGTTCAAAAAACCAACCGTTACATGAGTGTGCTTAAAAAAAATGATAAATGATAAAATCAGTTATTGCAAATTGCCTGAAGACACCACTTATGGTAGAAACCTAGGTCGGGTAATAACACATTTAAAAATGGAAAAAAAAATATATGCGATGGATTCTCCCATTGCTTTTTTTTTTTAATGTAAATCGTCTGCACAACCACACCAGCATTGCCTGATGATGAGAATTAATCTCGAAACATAGAAATTTCTATGTAGTAATGTAAAATTGACTTAACCATATATATATATATATATATATATATATATATATATATATATATATTGTTTAATTACACCAGTGCACATTTGTATTAAAAAGTGTTCAATACAATTATATTGTAGAACTTATGAATATTTTCCATTTGTAAATGAGTTATTATGCGACCCAGGTTTCTACCACGAGTGGTGTCTTCAGGCGATTTGCAATAACTGATTTTACCATTTACTGTTTTTTTTTTTTACATTACTAGTAGATAAAACTGTTGGTTGGATCCAGTGACTTGACCCAAAGAGTTGTGAGTTCAATACCTTGATACAGCAGTGGTTAACAAAAAAACTTAGAGAATTAAGTTAAATGACAATAAATAAAACATGCCAGATGTGGCATGACTTATGGAACGAGAACAATCTACCTCATGATCAAAATGAAGGGTTTGGCTCAAAATTTCAATCATCTAAAGGTTGGAGCGTACAACGGCCAAGACGTCGTGAATATGGCAATAAAGATGAAGACCACAATCCAAACAATTTACCACATGATCAAAATGAAGGGTTTGGTTCAAAATTTCTATCACCTGAAGAAGGTTGGAGTGTACAATGACCAAAACATCATGAATATGGCAATAAAGATGAGGACCACAATCCAAACAATGTAAATAATGCAATATTTTTCGTTTTTCTTTTTTAAAAAGGGGATTCCAAAGATCTAAAATTCCATTCCTTGATGTTTTAGTCTACAAATTTGATGTACAGGTGGTGTAATGTATATTACTCAGAATTGTTAATTAGAGAATCGTGTTCTAATTCTGTTGAATTCGTTATATTCCCTTATGCACAAATACCCTTGGGATAGGTATGTATCCACCTCTTCTCTAGTCAACTATGTGTTAATTAGTAAGACGTGTATCACTAATTTATTGTTATCTCAAAAAAAACAATTTGCAGTATAAAAAAAATAAATACTTTCTGGCTTTAAATAACCTGCGAAGGGTTGATAAATCAGAAATAATGAATCAATATAAGATTTTGAGATGAAGCATTTCCAGTTATCAATTCCTGGAAATATATTATGTTTACATTAGTATTTTGTGTTCCATTATTTTTTATCGATTATATATAGCATTTGCAAATGGAAAAGAATTTCATTAATTATTTTAGTCAAAACATAATTGAGTGGCTGAATCAATATTTTCGTCTTAAGACTTTTTATTAGAATATTATCTATTACAATCTGAACTAATTGAAAGTTTACGTATATCACAATTTTTATTTTTTTTTAGCTCTTTAGGATGATGAGTTATCATTATTTACATACAGACTATTGTCCTCACCTTTGTTATTATCATATTTCAGCTATTGTTCCCTCTGGCCTTCATCAGGTGTTTGTCAATCATAAATAAAAGTTATTTTTGTACTTGTTGAAGTGAATTAAATTTCAAGCATAGCCAGAACAGAGAGGAGTTAAGTCTGATCTTCAACAGTTCTTCACCAATGTTCTTGCATACTGAAACACAATGTGGAGACATACGATTGGTGCAGAGTGAGCTCACAAGGCACAGATCAAGGTAAGAGTGGCATTCAATGAAGCACACAGCAACAAGGCCACAATTCTTTGCATTTAGATGTGGCACAAGGCCGGAAGTATGTGGTAACCAGTGAGGATCGGACTCACTGCTCAGTTGTAATGATTAGACAAGCTTGCTAGTAATTACACTACGCCAAGGTGCCCAATATTTTTAATGATAAACTCCCCCAAAAGGGCCAACTTCAGTGTGGATATTAGCAGATTTAGATATAATCTTGACCTCTGTCCACCTTTTTGTTTCTAGCATAAACTTGACCTGTGCCCACTTTTTTGATGAACCATTATGATTTTTTATTCTTTGAGACTTATAGTATTTACATTATTCGGACTATTGTCCTCATATTTGTTGCCATTTGTATGACATTTCGGCCATTGTACGCCTTCTTCAGGTGCTTGGAATTTTGAACCGAACCCCTTATTACAATCATTGGGGTATATCATTGTCTAACCCTGCAAGTTACTTGTTCACCAGGTATTGAACTCACAACTCTTTGGGTTAATTCACAGGAACTAACCAACATCTATATCCACTGGGCCATGTGTCCTTAAGAACAACTCAATTTTTGGGATTTATAAACCTAATGTCCAGTAACCCTTTTTTTTACCAGAGACTTATATTTAACATTAAGTAACTAAGTAAATCACAAGGGTTAAAATGTGGCTAAATCCTCTAACCACACTCTGTGGGTGTGTTGACTGTAGACTCTTAAAAACATGTAAATAATAAACAATTATTATTTTTGTCTGTAACCTTTGTCATGATAAAACGAAACTGCAATATCTAAACCTAATCTAAATCTAAACTTATTTATGAATGGAACTTTGTCTGTCTGTGTGTGTGTGTGTGTGTGTGTGTGTGTGTGTGTGTGTGTGTGTGTGTGTGTGTGTGTGTGTGTAGTGTGTGTGTGTGTAGTGTGTGTGTGTGTGTGTGTGTGTGTGTGTGTGTGTGTGTGTGTGTGTGTGTGTGTGTGTGTGTGTGTGTGTGTGTGTGTGTGTGTGTGTGTGTCCGTTACCTATAGACTCCAAAACGGCTGAACTGTTGGAGTAGATAGACTAAACTATCGCCCGGTTCACACTCCACCCACGTCTATTGAACAGGTGAAGAGGCTCATCCCTTGTTCCCTGTTTAGGATGCGGTTCCCGGTTTTCTCTTTTCCAACCTTTTCACTTTCACGTCGCCCCTTGCACGTCAGTGGCGTTACCGCCTTGCTTGGGGTGATATGATTAAAAAAAAACGATTTTCTTGAAAATTTACACAGTTGTACTATAAGCGTCTGCTAGTGTTCTTAGCTAGGTTTTGTGTCGAGGTAACGCCAATAAATATCGAAAATTGATAATCGAAAAATCGGGTTATAGAAGGAATGGTCCGATTTTAATCAAATTTGATACACTGATAAACAAAGACATGAGAAACGATATTTAGAAGTTTCAAGGTTGCAGTTCTTACAATAGTGCAGAAAATTTGATATCAATACCAGGAAATCAAAATTTGACTTACGTCCATTCATTTTTCTTTCAGTCTACGGTTTCACTTTAACTGGAAACAACTATTGCTTTTTAGGTATTTTCCCGGTTCACACTCCACCCACATCTATTGAACAGGTGAAGAGGCTCATCCCTTGTTTCCTGTTTAGGATGCGGTTTCTGGTTTTCTCTTTTCTAATCTTCTCACACTTATGTAGCCCCCTGCACAGTGGTGTTACCGCCTTGCTTGGGGTGATATGATTTAAAAAAAAAAAAATGCCAACATCCAAAGAGTCTGGGCTACAGGACCATGGATTAGCTTTAAAGCTTTCATTAGACCCGAGCAACACCAGGCTATACTGCTAGTAAATTAATAACTGAATCTTGCTTTGATGTCAACATCCAATTTGGGGACAAGTCTGCACGTGGCATAACCATTGCACCCTGATTGTAGAGACCATCAGAAAATTGACTTGCAAATACAAAGTTAAGCAGGATACATAGATACTAGACTGATCATAGCCTAAAGTGCTGATTCATGCATAAATAATTCCATTCTTTTTTATGCTAATTTCATAATAAAATTTTAGCAATGAAATTGTTTACCAAATTCAAATGTTTCAAACTTATATTTCGGAAACTGAAATTTTAAAAAAATATCTAGAATATGAAATTAGGCAAAAAAATTTTTGTTTTATTTCTGTATTTGTTTTAATAACTCACGTTCAATAAATTAATGTACATAATTCAGACACAAAAAATATATTTAAATCGACATTTTTTAAACAAAAGTTTCCTTTCAATCTTTCACTGAAACAGCCAAATTTCTGAGCTTCTTATGACCAGCCTTGAATATGTTTTGAACTGAGAGAGAAAAAGAAAAAATAAATCTTGAGGGTAATGAGGAAACAGACACAAATTCAGTGCTATTAAGTTGTTGGTCATAATAGTAATATCGATGGTGTCATGCTGGGGAGGGGAATTATGGGTAACTGTGCATAAAAATGGCCACGTGATGAGAGTGGTGTATCAGAATAAAGAACAACAGGAAAGACAATAAAAATACAAACAAAGGGAGGAACAATGAGCCAATTGCTTCCCCAGCAATAATTAAGCCTTTGACTTCACTCATGACAAGAAAGAAAGAAAGAAAAAAATACTGGAGAAACTTCTTTAAATGACTTTAGTTTCCCTAATCTCTTGTTGCTTGACTGGTTAGTCACTCACGCAAAAGGGATTTAGACAGCAAGTTATTTATATAAAACTCGTTCTGTACAGTACTTGTCACTGCTGCTGTCAAGATGATCAAATTTAAAATCTGTCTATTTAAAATACTACATTTATTAAAAAATATGTTCAGTTTAAACGCAGGAGGTATCATAAAAATGACTTAAAAAAAACGAACATTTTAGTTAATATTCTTTCTGTTACTCGGGGTTAATTAATTTAATTAAGATGTCTATTTCAATTTCACTCAAAGTTGTTTGAGGGTATGTGTTGCTGTATTTTTTATCTTTTGGATCTGTTTAAGTAGAATTCTTGTTTTGTAAGGTAAATTACAATGGAGACAAACTCCACAAAGAACTCAATGTTAAAATTTATTGCTACACTGCTAGTATATATATATATATATATATATATATATATATATATATATATATATAATGAAGAAAAAAGTTCAGATATTTTACAAATCCATAGATAATAAATATTTTGCAACCAAAGCCGCTCTTCAGACCCAAATCATACAACAGATTCAATTGCTGTATGATTTAGGTCTGAAGAGCGGCTTTGGTTGCAAAATATTTATTACCTATGGATTTGTAAAATATCTGAACTTTTTTCTTCATTATATATATATATATATATATATATATACTAGCAGTGTAGCCTGGTGTTGCTCGGGTGTAATGAAAGCTTTAAAACTAATCCATGGTCCTGGAGCTCAGACTCTTTGGACATTGGCACAAAAGACTAAAAAGCAATAGTTGTTTCCAGTTTAAGCGAAACCGGAGACTGAAAGAAAAATGAATGGATGTAAGTCAAATTTTGATTTCCTGGTATCAATATCAAATAAGTTTTTTTCATCATAGACTGAATTTTGAAGGCTAAATAAGTCCTCTGAGTAAATGGTATCATGGCTGAGACTAAGAACTACAATTATACCTACTTAGAACCAAATCTGAAGCAAAAACTAAAATAAAAGGGCTGAAAAAATACAGACATACAAGCAGATAAACAGACAAACACATAAACATCTTGCCTTTTATATATATATATATATATATATATATATATATATATATATATATTATCGATTTTCTGCTCTATTGTAAGAACTGCAACCTTGAAACTTCTGAATATCATTTCTTATGTCTTTGTCTATGAGTGTCTCAAATTTAATTAAAATCAGACCACTCCTTCTATAACCCAATTTTTTCAATAATCGATTTTCGATATTTATCAGGGGTACCTCAACACAAAACCTAGCTAAGAACACTTGCAGACGCTTATAGTACAACTGTGTAAATTTTCAAGAAAATTGGCTTAGCCTTTTCAGAGTCTATAGGTAATGGACACACACAGACACACACAAAGTTTCATTTATAAATAAGTTTAGATTTAGATTAGATAGATGTATTTCGGAAAATCTCGAAGATATCAAAATGGTTTAACAACCGACAGATTGAAATTATTTGTTTGAACATTATTTTTAATCAATACTTCTATTTGAGTGGATATTCTGTTTTTAATTAAACAGTATATTTATTTCTACCATCCTGATTATGGACTATGGTATCATTCGTGTTCAAGTGGTCTAAGACGCACCAGATCAATTGGTGGCTTCCCCTATCTTGATAGGGGTTGCAGGTTCAAATCTTGCTGAATGACACATTTTCATAACAAAATTTATCATAAATAATCAGACTAGTATAAATAAATATACTGTTTGATTAAAAACAGTATATCTACTCAAATATGAGTATCGATTAAAAATAAGGTTCAAACAAATAATTTCAATATGTCAGTTGTTAAAACCATTTCGTTAATCTTCAGGATTTTCCATAACATTTAATGAGATTACGATACATTTCAGAGCTGAGATGGTCATTTGCATAGAATCAAAAATTGTGTTATATAGGCTTGATTTGACTTCGTTTGAATAATTTATTATGTATATTTTAATGTTCATCCAATATATAGCTCAAGGGCTACTCAATATAGAGGGTTACTGTGTGGTATTGTATTAGCGTAAAAAATGGCAAGGAGTGATGTTTATAAGGATATACAGAAAAGATGACGATTAACCCTAGACTTGAGGAGATCGATATCGTACGGATTTGGAAAACACCCTACTGAGAATTTGTTCCACAAAGCACCAGTTTCTAAGAAAAAGCTATCCAAATAAAACTTCTTTCTTACGAATAAAAGACAAAGGGAATGGGGATTATTCATCCTTATGTACAAGGCACACTTGGTCCCAGTTGCAAAGGTCAGGGCTGATGGAACTAAGGTATGTAGCTTATCAGAACACACTTTTTTTTATAATCATATTGCCCCAAGCAATGCAGCTTACTGCCACTGGTGCACAGGGGGTTACATAGGAGGAAAGTTATGAGAAAGAGTAACAGGTTATAGAGGGTGTCAGGAAGCAGATAAGAGAAGGATGAGAATACTGATGAGAGTGGAGTGGATGGAGAAAGGAGCATGAGAGAGAGGATGCAACTTAGTGAGATAGGAGATGACTATTGACATTTAAATTCTTGGAATTTGTAAACAGAAGGGAAATCCACAGGCAGGAAGTGCGAGAAAAGAAGCTGTTGCAGTAGAATTTGTGTTGCACTAGAGCAGTAAGAAGCTTGTGACATTTTGTCTGTGTGGCAATGGGTTGTAGAGTGGAAAATAATTCCTCAGCCACAAGGTCCCAAGGAGGCTTTTAAACTCTATTAAGACAAGCAAATACAGATTGGGCAGTATCTGCCCAGACATGGCAACAATACAAATGAGGTAGTATTTACATTATTTAGACTGTTGTCCTCATCTTTATTGCCATGTTTACGACATTTTGGCCATTATACACTTCAACCTTCTTCAGGTGCTAGGAATTGCGAACCGAACCCTTTATTTCAATAACTGGGGTATATCATTCTTATTTCATGTGCAATGCAACTTCCAGTAGCTATGTAGTTTATTTGTTTACCACTGCTCTAGCCTGGTATTGAACTCATGACTCTTTGGATCAAGTCACTGGAACTAACCAATGCTTATATCCACTGGGTCATGTGCCCTTGAAGACAAAGCCCAGTCTATCTTTTTCTTTTACCCATAGCTGGGGTAGGGACAAAATATAGATCAATTTCTTTGCCAGAGGAATTTGTGTGAAAGTGAATGCAATTGGTTAATCCAGAATTTGAATTCAACTTTCCCAGTCCACTTTCCATGTCAATATCTCTTATACTATTTGCACATTTAATCAGTCAGTCAAGTGCCACATGTAATATACACTTGGGCGATCATGTCTCGAAAGAAACATGACTGACTGGGCAGAAAATTTTCCTGCAGTAAGTAGCCATTACTTTCTACACATCCAATACATAAGTAATAAGATTGGCAAACATTATTTACACTGTTCGGACTGTTGTTCTCATCTTTATTGCCATGTTTACGACATTTCAGCTGTTATATGCTTCAACCTTCTTCAGGTGCTAAGAATTTTGAACCAAATTCTTTATTTTGATCATTGGTGTATATCATTTTCATTCCATGTGTGATTCTACTTCCAGATGCCATGTAGTTATTGCCCTTGAAAACACATGGCCCAGCGGATATAGACATTGGTTAGTTCCAGTGACTTGACCCAAAAAGTTGTGAGTTCAATACCTGGCTACAGCAGTGGTGAACAAATAACTTAAAGGGAGATAACTACATGGCGTCTGGAAGTGGCATTATACATAGAATGAGAATAATATACCCCAGTGATCAAAATAAAGGGTTCTGTTCAAAATTCCTAGCAACTATTGTCTTCATCTTTATTGCCTTGTTTACAACATTTCAGTCGTTGTATGCTCCAGTCTTCTTCAGGTGCTAGGAATTTTGAACAGAACCCTTTATTTTGATCACTGGGGTATATTATTCTCATTCTATGTGTAATGCCACTTCCAGACGCCATGTAGTTATCTCCCTTTAAGTTATTAACTCCAATGTAAATATAGTAAATACTACCTCATCTCAGAAGTATAGACAAAGACTTATCTTAACCAAAAAAAAAATATCTTAATCAAGTAATTGCAGAAAAATCCATAAAGATTTAATCTTTAAACTTTTCTTCTTCTATTCGTCTTTCGGACATTGGTGATCATGATTCTCCACAATTGCCTCTCCTTTGTAGCTCTTCATAACTTTTGTTTTTTTTCTATCTCTCCCAAACCCGACTTCGTCATCCATTCACTCAAGCTCACCAGGTAGGTTGTGCATTGCTTTCCTCTTACCTTTCAGTCTGCCTTATGAGTATCAACTTTTCCAAGCCCTCTTTTCTCATTATGTGGTCCAGATACTTCAACTCTTTCTTTCTGATGTATTAGTGCCTTTTTTGTTGCCATTGTTGCTAGAACATCATCACTGCTCATGTGTTCAGTCTGTGGTATTCTCAGCATCCTTCTGTAGAACCACATTTCTGTTGCTTCAAGTCTCTTCTTCATATCTGGGGAGATTGTCCAGTATTCACTACCAGACAAGAGAACATGCTATTTATCAGTTCAGTACTCTTTTCTTTGTTTGTAATGGACCAATGGCACACAGCGAATGATCAGATATTAAATGACACACTTTAAACTCAGTAAATCAAGTCAAGAAGTTACTGATAAACTGTAAGCCTTTTATTCGAAAGATTTCTTTAAGCAGAAATTAATTCAACAAGCTCATATGAAATCAATAAAATCATTGTAAAAGCTCTCTTTCTTTTTGTTTAGACTAATGAATTACCTCAAAATATTTTCCTTTACTGTTCAACATAGAGACATGTTTTTTTTGTTTGTTTTTTTAATCATTTCACCCCGAGCAAGGCGGAAACGCCACTGATGTGCAGGGGGTTACATAAATGTAAAAAGATTAATTAGAAAAGAGTGAGGAGTACAAACTAGTTAGAAAGGAACAATAGAAAGTAGGTGCGATGACAGATACATAGGTGGAGAGAAAGGGAAGGTTATACGGGGGTGGGGAGAGAGCTAGAGTCCAGTGGTTAGTAGATGAGTATTGACTTTGCATTTAAATTTCTGGAGGTTGTAGCCGTCAGGAAAGCAAGAATACAGGAGCGAGTTCCACAGGCGGGAAGTGCGAGAGAAAAAGCTGCAGGAGTAGAATTGTCGTCTGCATTTGGCTAACCTGACTGTGAATGGGTGGGACCCAGTTGCCAGTGTGGTTGCATGAGTAAACACCTGTTGAGGAGGCATCAGTGACTTAAGCTCGTCCGAGCAGAAGCCATGAAAGTATTTATAGAACAGACAAAGGGAGGCCACATTTCGACGATGGGGAAGTGGCTGCAGTCGCGTCGCCAGATCAGTACCTATCACATTACAGACTCTCCTTTGGAGCCTGTCAAGAACACTGAGGAGAACAGCAGGGGCACCTGACCATAAATGGCAGCAGTACTCCATGCACGGACGGATGGTTGACTTGTATATATGCAGGATGGATTCAGGTGGAAAAAACATCCTGGATCGACATGGGTTGTCTTCAATGTTGATTGGTTGTGCTTTTTCATGGTGCAGAAATTATTATAAAAATGGAATTGATATTGTCAAATAAAATTAACACAGAAAATAAAGTATGGCTAAATTTTATCGACTGGACTAACACAGTAAATAAGAATAGGATATTTACTATTTTTAGGATGTGCGTTGTGGTGCAGTAGATATCAGCTCGGAATGACAAATCAGGGAGCCGAGTTTGAATTATAGTTGAATTCCTTGCATTCACTTACACACAAATACCCTTGGGAAAGGTATTAATCTGTCTCTTCCTTCCAGTTATGTGTTAAATAATAGGACAGATTAGGTTCTATAGCCTTGGCTGGCAACCAGTCTTCTGCAGAAAGTAATGGCAACCTACTGCGGGATAATCCTCTACCCAGTCAATCATGTCTCTTTTGAGACATGATCGTCCAAGCGTGTATCACATATGGCACTTAACTGACTGTCTGAATAGTTCGAAAGATAATTAAAGCTTCTACTGGGCATAAAGTGGGTGATCGGTTTTCTATTGTCATGAAGTAATAAACTAATCCCCCACTAATTACTACTTATTAATATAATAATATAATTCACCAGTCTACCGTAGAAAGCAATGGCAACCTACTGTGGGATAATCTTCTGCCTAGTCAGTCACGTCTCTTTTGAGACATGATCACCCAAGTGTGTATCATGTATAGCACTTAAGTGACTGACAAAACACTGTGATGACAATGAATTACCCAAGATAAAGTTGCTTTCAAAATGCTCTAAAAAAGAAAAGAAAAATTATCATATTTATTAAAGATAAGAGGTGTCTTATAAGTAATATGCATAATAAACTGAGATAAGTTTTTATTTATTAGTTTAAGCTAGAGATGAAATCTGTGTTCATTTGTCTAAAGACTGTTTTCAAACTGAACATTGATTCTCGACATGGGCTGTGAGGCATAACTCTATTCCGCCTACACTATCCAACATGAAAAACCTTTCCTTTTTTTATTTGAATTGAATTTGTTTCTTTTATTCTGACTGACAAACAACTAAAAGGAAAAACATAAAAAATTATGGTATTTTAATACACATGTACCAAAATACTTTCAAAATTTTAATAGACATCACCATGGTGTTAAACTCGATGTGTTAGATTATGGAATTTACTTTCTAGCAATCAAACCTCTTATCCAAATTTCTTCAAAATATGTCCAAATTTTTTCTATAAAGAAAAATACAAGACTTGCTTGGCAGAAATATATGATACAAAGCCTGCTATTTTGTTTGAGCAAAGTGAAGCATCAAAAAAAAAAAAAGAGAGAGAGAGAAAGAAATTTTAAATTAGTGAGAAAATTGGTTAAATGAAAAAGTCAGCCATTTTGATAAGAGAAAATGCAATTTTATGGGAAGAAATTTCTGTCAAAATTGATTAATTCTTAAAAAGTTTACTCAAAGAAATTTTTAGTTATTTTTTTACTATAACTCATATATTTAAACAACTTTTTTAAAACTGCTGATGTGTGTTGTGGTGCAGTGGATATTGGGTCGGAACGAGAAATTGAGGAGCCGAGTTCAAATTCCAGTTAAATTCCTTGCATTCACTTACGCACAAATACCCTTGGGAAAGGTATTAATCCATCTCTTCCTTCCAGTTATGGGTTAAATAACAGGACAGATTGGGTTCTATAGCCTTGGTCGGCAACCAGTCTACTGCAGAAAGCAATGGCAACCTACTGCGGGATAATCTTCTGCCTAGTCAGTCATATCTCTTTCGAGACATGATCGCCTAAGCGTGTATCACATATGGCACTTAACTGACTGACTGACTGATTGTAAAAATCTCTGTATAATAGAGACATTATCTTTTTAATTATACTAGACTACTTAAAAAGACATTGTGTCCGTTTCAAAAAGTAATTACAAAATGATGAGGTACAAATTTTAATTTTGTTATTAATTACATATATTTTAATTTGTATATCAAGATGATAAAGAAAATTATTTGTGTAGTGGGCTTCATAGTTAAGAGACATGTGTGAAAGTTTGGAATAATAACTTAAACAGTTATAATTTTTACCGAAATAATGAACATTTTTTTATTATACATGCTTGTTCCTTCCTCATGTTTATTCCAAAATGGCACCAAACCAGCATATATCGATTTATTTACCATCAAGTCATGTGACACAACCTCTTCACCTTTGAAGTAGTTGTTTATAAAAAAAAGTCTAATCTATGGTGGGTTGCTTATCTATTCTTTTTTGTTAGTAGTGGAGAGTCCGTTCTAGTGAAGGGTAGTTGTATACTGTTGCAGGTTAACGGAATTTGGCCTTGTTGTAGATAGCCCACTATAAGTCATAAAATGATTACAAATGAAGAAAGGCAATTTGAGTAGCAAAATAACATTTTATATATACGCATATCAATGTTTTTACAATTGAAGTAATACATGAAGTACAGGTCCAACGGAGGTTGAAATGTTCATGGCAATAAAATGCTGAAAGAGAAATAATGCTTAGGAATTTGGGAGTGTGTAAGTAAGGAATGTCTTTGATGTATTCGCTCCTTAGGTCAGTAAGTAGTTTTTGAGGCAGGGAAGAAGGAAAGAGGTAAGGGAGGCGAGCGTAGTAAGCCGCTTGACTTTGGTCAAGAGAGATACTAATTACTCTCTTCTCCTTGAGTCAGTCTGCCTGTCGATGCTTTCTGTATCTACTTTTTATATCTTCTTTTTGGATCACAGCAGCTCATTTGGGATTTCACACTTGTATTTGGTTCTGGGCTTCCCATTGGCTGATAAATAAAATTTGCGTAATCTCGCGAACTGGAAATTTAATATTTAATTTTTTGTTTTCAACCAGAACATCTCTGCGGAGCCGGTGGCACAGCGACGACTTTTGGTCATTTGCTTTTTGGTCGTGAAAGCACAAACGTCCGGTCCATCGCTTTTGCTCGGTATCACCACAAATCTAGTGTAGTGAATTGTATAAATATATGTTGTGTTATGCATATTTACATTTATTTAATAATCTTGTTATAATGTATTATGGGTGTTTATTATTTTTCACCCACATAATAGTTGGAATCTAATATGCAAGTGTCTGTTGTATATGCAAATTATTATAAGAATGTGTATTGAAAACAAATTCTGAATTTCTTATAAAACTTCTGTAAAAACAGCTAAAGAAGACTTGTCTAATTTTAATGAAATTAAGGACTGCACTCAGCAGTAGGGCCAAGGTACAATACGCACCTAAATTGGTTGAGATATTATTTATCATTTAAGCTGTATTTTGGAAACAAACCTACAGCTCTGGCCAAAAGTTTTGCAACACTATGTAAAAGTATAGTTTCAGATATTTTTGAATACCAAAAGTGAATGAAACCATGAATAATCAATAAATAGAATATGTTTAATTTGCTTATGCAAATTTAAAGTGATTTGCATGGGCGAGTTCTCAACTCTATGAAATGAGAAGGATATTTTTTCTGGGGAGAAGAAAAAAAAGAGCGTAGAGGTTGGACTGTATTTTCTTTTCGGCAGACAGAGTGAAGTGAAAAGTGAAGTGGAAAGAAGAGATTGGACAGTAATTCTTTTTTTTTTAACCACATTATTCATTTTGTATATCTAATTGTGATCCAAATGGGAAAAGGTCATTGTTCCGAATCCAAACAATTTGCAATCGTCGCTTTACACAAAGCCGGTCTTAGCTGTCATCAGATTGCCAAACAGGAGCAGGTTCATGCATCAACAATCACAAGAATAGTCCAGAAGTGGAAGAAAACTGGAAAAATCAAAGTTTGGGTTCATAGTGATTGTCCAAAAGTGTCCACAGAGCAAGATGACCAATTGACAGGCCACTAGTCAGCAGTTACTAAAGGAATGGGCCAGCAGTGGTGTGGAAGCTTTAGATCGCACAGTACGGCGTTGTTTGTTGATGAAAGGATTGATGTCAAAAAAGCTTGCAAGAAAATTACTTTTGACATGAAAAAATATAAAAGATTAACTAAATTTCTGTCGAATTCATAAAAGTTTGAATGTAGAAGACTGGAAAAAGGCGATTTTCTCTGATGAATCACCTTTTAGCTGCTTCACTGGATCAATTCATGTCAGAAGTCGAGTCGGTGAAAGATTCCACCCTGACTGTGTGGTATTCACAGTCAAGCATCCGAACCTCGTTCATACTTGGGGGTGCTTCCCTTTTCATGGTGTTGGAGAATTAGTGATTGTACCCAAAGGTACGTCAATGAACAAGGAATGGTATATGGACACTATCAAAAATAGACTACCCCAATTTTTGATAGAATGCTACCCTGATCGAGATGCACTGTTTCAATATGATGGTGCACCTTACCATAAAGCAAAAGCTGTGACGAAGTGGTTCAAGGACAATAACTTCAGAGTTCTAAAAAACTGGCCTGGTAATTCACCTGATCTCAATCCCATCAAAAATTTAGGGTCCATCCTGGAACCAAAGGTGTGTGAAGCTGCTCCAATAACAAGAATTGAACTTGAAGCTGTCCTACAAAGATGTACTTTTATTAGATCTGTTTAAAATCATTAATTGAATTTATGCCAAAGTGAATAAAATTTGTTCTTAAAAATAGAGGAAGACATATAAAGTATTGGATTTAACATAAAAATTTAACATACATTATAATAAATATTTTTTTTTACTTTGAAATAGTTTAAATTATTATTTTAAAATGTGAAAGCAAAAATAGTTGTGTGTTGTTATTGATAACTTGGATTTTTTATGGTGTTGCAAAACTTTTGGCCAGAGCTGTACATACAAGATTAGAGTTTTGGTATTATATAGAAATGAGTGTACCCTTGCCATCAAAAATGATTGAGATGAGAGGATTACTTTATATATACAATGGTCTTTATTATAATAGAGAGGATATATATATATATATATATATATATATATATATATATATATATATATGTATGTATGTATGTATGTATGTATATATATATATTCTTCACTACTTGACATAATTATTGCAACAAATAAAATAATAAGGTACCTTTAAAGAGTAAACATGCAGCAAGAGTTTTTATAACTGGTAGTAAAGAGAATAAACTGAGTCAATGCTACCTCACTATTCTCTCTCTCTCTCTGCATGAGCATAACAGGAACGAAATATATATACACAGCAGTCTTTATTATAATAGGGTGGATTCCTTTTAGTGATTCTGATTTTTAGTGTAGTATTTTTAGATAGCACATTAAAGTGTCTGTACAGAAAATGTCTGTCTTGTTTTCAGTTATTTTCAAGACTAAGAAATATTTTTAGATTTGAAACTATTGTTTTCACAGCTTGCTACTATAACCTTAAGATTTTAATGAAACAGCTTAATTTCTGTAATAATTTTAGATAGAATTTAATGTGTCATTTTCATAAGAAACTTGGCACATGGTGCTAATACTTTGATTAAAAGAATTTAATTATTTAATGCATTATTTTTTTTATTAATGTCACATTTGCCCAAACAATGCAAAAAGGCAGAAACTATGTTTACTCTTTCTGCTGGAATAAAAATCCCTGTTCACGATGAAATTGGATTTTGCGTAGCAATCTATAATTAGGTTTTAATATCCATTTCATTAAGACAGGTTGTATGGGATTTTAAATATGAACAAAATAATCCACAAGTTAATCAAATATTGATTACCTACCAACTGGGTAGGATGCTTACCAGGTTGGTTGAGCTATTGATACTGAGTAGTGAGTTTGATTCTCATTTGGTGATCTATACAAAATTTAACATTAAATGATCTCAACAAGGGTTGGCATGTCTTAAAAAAATGAAAAAATAATTAATCTTTATCACTCTGCATTATTTACAAGTATGACTTTGCCAACAGCGTGCCTGACAAGTGCAGTAGCCTTGGTCTTGTTTCAGTCATGATTGCTTTTACTGTTGCCATAACAGGATATAACAACACAACAATGAATTTCAAATAGACTATTGTTTGGGGATCAGAGTTGCTACCAGAAGTGGCATCACACATGAAATGAGAATGATATATCCCAGTGACCAAAATACAAGGTTTAGTTCGAAATTTCTAGTACCTGAAGAAAGCTGGAGCATACAATGGTTGAAATGTTGTAAACATGGTAATAAAAATGAGGACAATAATACAAACAATGTAAATAATGTTATTTTATTTTGTCATATTAAAAACATAACATATATAAAAATAATATTAATAATGTCTAAAAAGTTGTAGTAAGGGATTCTATTGAGTCCTACTTGTTATTACAGAAAGTTTTAATTCATGAAGTAGTCATAAAAATAGAGAAATTAGGAATAGAACGTTTTGGAAGATTGTAGAAAATTCCAGTAGATTCAAGAGAATTCAAAATGTTCTAGAAATATGCAAATTAGATGTTAGCCCCTATAAAAATAGATTTTTGGAAGAGAGTAGATAGTTGTTAACAGGATTTGCTGACATTGTCAACTCCGGCTTTAATTCAAGGATTTATATCCAGCCAAAAGAATCTCTAAGAAAAGTCGCCGACCAACTAAAACCTGAAAGAGAACCTCATGGAACTATATGAGTAAATAGATATTTTCGACTCTTTCATTAATCAAATTAATAATTATTCTTTTTATACACATTTAAGGATTTCCAAAAAGTATAGCACTTAAACAACTTTGCTTTCTTAACTCGGTAAAGATATTTGACACCTTCTTTTCCCTTCGTAACAATTCACCTGCCAGTAGTAAACTCTGTTTTCCTTTTGAATGCAAAAAAACTGTATATTTGCAAATATTTTTATTTAATGCTTTTGTAAAGTAAATATTTGTTTGTGAATTAACTCTGAGTTTTAGTTAATCAATTTCTTTTTCTTTTGTTACACTTAACCCAAAACAGTAAGCGATCATGGCTCTCCATGTCTCCCTATTGCTTGTAGCTCTTAGCATCCCTTCTTCTGTTATTCCACTCAAACTTCGCTTCACCATCCATCTACTCAAGTCTCTCAAGTATTCCTTTCCCTTGTTTCTCCTTCTCTCTAGCTGTCTCGTGAGCATCAGATTCGCCAAGTCCTCTGTCCTCACTACATGTCACAGAAACTTCAGCTGTCTTTTCCTGATATTAAGTGTCCATCCTCTCCAAAACCTTGTCATTGCTCACGTGTTCTGTAGAATCATATTTTGGTTGCTTCAAGTCTTTCCTTCATCTTTGATGAGATTTGCTGCCATGTTGAAGAACACACATCACATAACAGTCCAGTACTCTCTGCTTTGTTTCTAGTAAAATTTTCCTGTCTCTCAATACTGTATTCATCTTCTGGAATGCATCCTTGTCCATACCAATACACTTTCAGATCTGTCACGTTTTCCGTCCTCTGTTAGGACACTTCTCAGGTATTTAAATTGCTGTATCTGCTTGAGTTTAGTGCCTGTTGTTTGGATTTGGCATTTTCGGCTCTTCTTTTTACTGATTACCATTTATTCAGTTTTTATGTAGTTTATATGCAGGCCTTTCTTTCCACTTTCCGTAACTACTTCCTGTAAGAGGTCTTGTAGTTTCTGCGTCTGTTATCAGCACTGTATCATCTGCATATCTTATATTGTTCAGATTGTAGCCACCAATGACAAATCCTGGCAGGACTTCTAGTGTTATTTTACTTACACAAAAATACCCTTGCGAAAGGTAAGAATCCATCTCTTCTCCTTCCAATTATGGGTTAAATTTTTTTTTTTTTTTTTTTTTTTTTTTATAAGCGTTTCACCCCGAGCAAGGCATGTCACTGCCACTACTGTGCAGGGGGCTACGTAGAGTGGAGAAAGGCTGGTTAAATATAGGAAATAACAGAGGGTGGGTGATAGGCGGGTGAGGATACCGAGAATGAGGGTTGGGTAGATGAGAGTGTTGTGAGAATAGTTGGGAGTTAGTGTGATAGGAGGTGTCTATTGACCCTACATTTAAACACCTGGAGATTGTAACTGTCGGGAAAGCAGACTTGTGGAAGGGAGTTCCACAGGCGGGAAGCGCGAGAAAAGAAGCTGTTGGAGTAGAATTTACGGTTACATCTTATTTGTTTAACTGTAAAAGGGTGGGACCTAGTTGCTAATCTAGTATCTCGTGTAAATTCGTGCTTGGGCGGCACCAGTGATCTAAGCTCATCGGAGCAGAAGCCATGGTTTTTGTACCCTTAGTTGGCAACCAGTCTACCACAGTAATAAACGTCCACCTATTGCAGGAAAATCTTCTGGCTAGTCAGTCATATATCTTTCGAGACATGATTTCCCAAGTGTGTATTATGTATGAGACTTAACTGAGTTCTTTCACATTCATTGTGCACAGAAACTTAATTTTATTCACCCTCTTCACACAAACCTTGCTGATGACCAAACGTGTTCAATTGTACTGATGCTTAGTGCCAAAATTGCTGCTTTTTCAGCAGTTTACTGATAGAAAGACATTTTTGGTGAGCAGGGTTTTTTTTTGTCACAAAGTGCTCAATATCAAGATAGAATATTAATAAAATGAATGTGGAGAGGTTTTTCACTTAACTGAGCAGTGTTCTTTGAATCTTGCTAGCTTCAAAGTTTCATGAAAGCATTATTGTGCTGTCTTCACTCTTCAGGGATTTTTTTTTTGCTATCGTTTCTCAATTTTTTTTTGTATTCATGTGAAGTTTGGTATAATTTGATATCTGTGTGTGAGTAAATCTTTTTTGTTTCTGAAATTATGTCAATGTTTAATTGTTCTTTAACTGAACAGTTTTTTGATTTCACTCAAAAATGGCCAAAAAATTGAAAATGTTTTTAAATATTTGAAAATTTTACATTCCAATGAATGTAATTTCTGTTTGAAATACACCAGAGTATTTTGCTTACTAGAATTAGTAAACTTGATCATTTAACTTTCAATTAAGTTAAATTGAAGCTTCAAAATCTTTTTTTATTTTTAAAAATTCAATTTAAAATTTAGGTATTGAAAATGAGTGGAGGTACCTAAATTATGGCCACATTTGACTCTGCAGGCATCTACATTTCAAACACCCTTGGTAGGATAATTGACCCCAAAGAAATAAGTTTATACAGAGATGACATGTTGATTATTATTCATAATAGTAATGGTCCACTATCCTTTCAGATACAAAAGATAATCATCAGGGCTTTTAAATTACTCAGATTTAAAATAGAAATTTCATCCAACCTTAAAATAGTTAATTTTTTACATATTACTTTAAACCTTTCAAAAGACTTTTAAACCTTATCACACAGTGAAATTCCAACCTACATTAATGTCAACTTCAACCATCCCAACAAAATAACCAAACAAATTCTTATCGCTGTAAATACCAGGATCAATAAATTATCCTCTAATAATAAAATCTTTGATGAAAATTAAAGTCCTTATAATGACGCCCTCAAAAAAGTGGTTTAAAACAAGAATTACTAGTCTACGTATAATCCTCTAAAGATACATAATTGGAGTAGATAGACTAAACTATCATCCAGTTCACACTCCACCCACGTCTATTGAACAGGTGAAGAGGCTCATCCCTTGTTCTCTGTTTAGGATGTGGTTTCCGGCTTTCTCTTTTCCAATCTTTTCACTCTTATGTAGCCCCTTGCGCTTCAGTGGTGTTACCGCCTTGCTTGGGGTGATATGATTTTTTAAAAAAATACTAAAATAAATAAAACTAGAAGCAGAAAAAGTTATATGGTTTGTCATGGGTGAAAGCTGGCATTGATGCCTTCATACCCACCAGGAAGTATTGCCTAAAACCTCATTCCTCTCTGTGGTTCTCTCTGGCCTGCTCAGCCACCATTGCCCACAGGAACCATTACTTCCGTCTATTCCGGAGACAGTCAACTGATCACAATAGGCGCCTGTTCACATCTGCTCACAATGAGTGCAAGAGAACCCTAAATGATGCCAAACAGTTGTTTGCTGAGAGAATGCGACAGCACATAGCTGACCGCAAGTCCGGCTCCAAGGACTATTGGAGGATTTGTAAACAAGTGCTCAACAATAGGAAATCCTCAATACCTCCTTTAATCCATGGATTTGAGATTCTCACGTCATCTGCAGACAAAGCTGAGTGCTTTGCCCACAGATTCTCATCCAACTCCACATTCGACTCGTCCAGAGTACACCCACCCGACTTCCCTATTAGAACTGAGGCCAAACTGCACGACGTATATATTACCCCGACAGTAGTAGCCAGAGTAATTTCAAAACTCGACCCCCATAAGGCATGTGAAGATGATGGAATCCCGGTGATAGTCCTTAAGAGGTGTGCTCCTGAACTTTCCCCTGTCCTCTCTAAACTATTTAACTACTGCCTTTCTGCTTCCTGCTTTCCTGCATGCTGGAAGTTCTCTTCAGTCGTTCCTGTATTTAAGAATTGTGGTGAACCCTCAGACCCATCCAACTATCGCCCTATCAGTCTTCTACCGATATTCGGGAAAGTATTCGAGGCTATAATCAATGCTGAAATAGTTCATCATCTCACCGCCCACAAACTGTTCTCCGACAGGCAATATGGATTCCGCTTTGCCAGGTCCACGGCTGACCTGCTAACAACCGTAACGGAGTACATGCTACAGGCCCTTGATGAGTCTGACGAGGCTCGCGCAGTTGCTCTGGACATCTCCAAGGCTTTCGACAGGGTTTGGCACTCTGGCCTCCTATGCAAACTATGCAGTTATGGTATTACCGGTCACCTGCTTGACCTAATCCAATCTTTCTTAAATAACTGCAAAATGAAGGTCGTTCTGAATAGGCGTGCCTCTTCGTCCTACAGCATGAATGCTGGTGTCCCACAGGGGTCTATCCTGGGCCTGACGCTCTTCCTTATTTTCATCAATGACCTCCCAGATGAGATCAAGTCCCAAGTAGGCATCTACGCAGATGACACTACAATATACTCCCGCACCAGTAAGAAACTTGTCGTGGCGAACAGACATAATCTCGCTGCTGACCTTGAGCGGGATCTACACTCTGTGGTGAACTGGGGCAAGAAGTGGCTTGTCAACTTCAATTCATCTAAGACCAAGCTGTTGTCTGTCAACCATTACAGGCAACCTCTCCTGCCTCCCATAAGCATGGACCAAGCGATTCTCCTGGAGAGTAATACACTACACCTCCTCGGACTTACCCTGTCCTCAGATCTCAAATGGAACCACTATATTGAATCCATAGCAAAATCTACTGCTAAGAAGATTGGGTCACTATGTCGATCCAGGATGTTTTTTCCACCTGAATCCATCCTGCATATATACAAGTCAACCATCCGTCCGTGCATGGAGTACTGCTGCCATTTATGGTCAGGTGCCCCTGCCGTTCTCCTCAGAGTTCTTGACAGGCTCCAAAGGAGAGTCTGTAATGTGATAGGTACTGATCTGGCGGCTCGACTGCAGCCACTTCCCCATCGTCGAAATGTGGCCTCCCTTTGTCTGTTCTAGAAATACTTTCATGGCTTCTGCTCAGACGAACTTAAGTCACTGATGCCTCCTCAACAGGTGTTTATTCATGCAACCAGACTGGCAACTGGGTCCCACCCATTCACAGTCAGGTTAGCCAAATGCAGACGACAATTCTACTCCTGCAGCTTCTTCTCTCGCACTTCCCACCTGTGGAACTCGCTCCCGTATTCTTGCTTTCCTGACAGCTACAACCTCCAGAAATTTAAATGCAAAGTCAATACTCATCTACTAACCACTGGACTCTAGCTCTCTCCCCACCCCTGTATAACCTTCCCTTTCTCTCCACCTATGTATCTGTCATCGCACCTGCTTTCTCAGCTTTCTATTGTTCCTTTCTAACTAGTTTGTACACCTCACTCTTTTCTAATTAATCTTTTTACATTTATGTAGCCCCCTGCACATCAGTGGTGTTTCCGCCTTGCTCGGGGTGAAATGATTAAAAAAAAAAAAAACACTTTCAACCCCCCACTTTCTGCCAACTATCTAATATTAATACTTTCCGAAATTGATTGAAAAGTATTTTAACCCAAATAACCCTCTAATTAAGATTTTCAATAGAAAAACATTAAAAATTAGCTATTATTTAATTTTTACATTTACAACATCATTAAAATCACATAATAGTAAAATACTAGACAAATTTTATAACAATCGCCAATTAGTAAACCCTCCTGTAATTGTAGAGTCAAAGATAACTGCCCAGTTGGAGGTATACGCAAATCTGAAAAATTTATATCGTAAGCAACAAATTTCCCTAAAGAATATGAAAATGATGAAAAAGTATATACTGGAATTTCTGCAGGATCCTGAAAACAAAGATTATATAATCATAAGCACTCTTTCTTTGAACCTCATCTAAGATATCAAGCTGCTCTTTTTTAAATATTTCTAGGAATTAAACACAGAAACCTCTTCTCACAGACCTAATAAAAGATTATAGATAAACCTCAAACCCCCAATAGTTTCAGAAATAGATATAACTTATGCTTAGATTAAAAACTTAAAATAATCAAATTTAGATAAACTAGCCAGCTATTAAATCAGAGAAATTAAACAATTTTTAAATGCCATCATAAAAAAAATTTAAATTACCTGTTAAATATGATTTTTATTTTACACCTTTCTAATTCACTTTCAATCTTACTGTCTGTGTTGGTTGTTCTTTGATAGAGTTTATTTCTGTGTTTATCTTTTATTTAGGGAATTGGAGTTGACTTTACTCTATTTATTTGATATATATGCCTATATTTGTAGATTTACTTTATTATTTGTGTGTAAATGAGTTTTTTTGTGTGGATGTATAAGATTTGTTTGTATATTTTGTGTATGTAAAAAAAATAAGTTGGTGTATATGGTATTTATTCACATGTGAGTGTGTGTCAATATTTTCATAAGCTAATATATTGTTTTTGTATATATATATATATATATATATATATATATATGTGTGTGTGTGTGTGTGTGTGCATATATATATATATATATATATATATATATGTTTTGTTGTGTAGTTTCTGTATCTTCTTTGTAGTGACATATCTTGTCCATCGCTACATTTTGTCATTGGGTATTTTACTTTTCAGCCCTCTACCTTGTTATGGTTCTAACCTGATAACACCCAGAAAAATCCATTTCTGGGTCTTACTGGTTGCCTTCCTGTTTTTTTATTTGCTCTGATTAAATTAAACCATTTGAATTTTTTGTAGTCTTAAGAGATGGGTGCTTAAAATTTACCCGTTGAAATAAATTATAGTTTATAACAACTTTAGATGATGTGTTGAATTTTCCTTACCGAGCGCCCATAGCCCAGAGATAGAATTGCCAACTGACGCCAATTCGGTTCAGTTTCAATCCTGGGTTTAAAAGCAATCGGAGTCTAACCGCACTGATGAGCTGTGATACAGCAAAACAGATCTGTCTGCGGATGACTATATACATATATATATATATATATATATATATAAAGAAATATACATATTGTTCTATGTCGTTGACATGACTTGGAGTTTCATGCATTATGCAATAAACTGTCAGTCTGAAATATGCACTTGATGATTGCATAACGTATGAAACTCCAAGTTATGTCATCAACATAGAACAATATGTATATATATAGTCATCTGCAGACAGATCTGTTTTGCTGTATCACAGCTCATCAGTACGGTTAGACTCCGATTCCTTTTTAACCCAGGATTGAAACCCAACCGAATTGGCATCAGTTGGCAATTCTACCTCTGGTAGAATATATATATATATATATTAGTCATCCACATACAAGCCTGTTTTGCTGTATCACAGCTCATCAGTGTGGCTAGACACATCTATTTGCTTCTGGCCATGATTGAAACTCTGGCGATTTGGTGTCAGTTGGAGTCGCTACCTAAGCCATAGGAATATGGAATCATATATATATATATATACTAAATGATAAAATGCATTGTCATTGATAACTGTGGATTATTATTAATTGGCAAAAATACATCATTAGTTCACAGTTATCAGTAAGGTAATCATAGTTTCAAACTTGACATTTGTAAATAAAAACGAAGAACAAAAAAACTCTTTAAAAAGTCAGGGATTGATTTGACATTGTATTTATATTATAAACAGGACCCCACTTCTAAAATTGTAAAATTCATTATTTTTCAATTCTGATAAATGTTATGGGAAGAGAAAAGTCTAAAAATACTAATCTATAAAAAGATTTCTTTTTTTTTTTTGAGCAGACCATTTAATTTAAATACAAGTCATTATAGTGAACATCTGAACCATAAAACAAAATTATTTTTCAGCAAATTATGAGAACTTAATTCTATAAAAAGAAATGATTAAATTGACTGGCATTTTGAAATTCTCCCCTCGTGGCTGGTTGACATTTCTCCTCTCACATTTAAAATTCAACTCCTGTACAGTTTTAGTACACTCACTGTGCCTGACCTTTGCACTCAAGATGAGACATCATCCAAGCTAATCAGGATTACAACCAACAGGTTTAGTTGCTTAGTTGATTATTTAAGCAAAGAAAGAGAAAAATAAGTTGGGGAAAAGGATTTTTACTTTACAAGCCAATATAACAAAGTCAACATCAATGGTCACGTTTTTAAACAAAATATTTATTCAAACTTAAAACATCCACTTGAATTTGGTTGAATTTTAAACCTGAAAGAAGAAATGACATCTAGATGAATAATGTGAGGGAGGATTTGAAAATGCTAATCAGTTTATTCGTTTCTTTTTATAGCCTTGAGTTTTCATAATTTGCCGAAAACACTTTTGTTGCATGGCTCAGCTCTTTACTAACATGATCTGTATTATAAAAAAAAAAAATGAGAATTTAATTTATTATTTTTTCTTTTTTTTAGAACAATGGATGTGCATTGTGGTGCAATGGATTTTGACTCAGAATGACAAATCAAAGAGCCGAGTTCGAATTCCAGTTGAATTCTTTGCATTCACTTACACACAAATACCCTTGGGAAAGGTATTAATCTGTTTCCTCCCTCCAGTTATGGGTTAAATAATAGAACAGATTGAGTTCTATAGCCTTGGCAGGCAACCAGTCTACCACAGAAAGCAATGGCAACCTACTGTGGGATAATCTTCTGCCCAGTCAGTCATATCTCTTTCGAGACATGATCGCTCAAAGCATGTATCACGTATGGCATTTAACTGACTGACTGAATAGTTGGAAAGCCAATTAAAGCTTCTACTGGGCATAAAGTGGGGGATCAGTTTTCTATTGTCATGAAGTAATAAACCAATCCCCACTAATTACTACTTATTAATATAATAATATAATTCACCAGTCTACCATAGAAAGCAATGGCAACTTACTAAGGGATAATCTTCTGCCCAGTCAACTATATTCTTAACAGGAAACAAGAGATAAATCTCTACTCCTGTTCAATAAACATGGAAAGATTACTGGCCAGGCAATATTATTGATGAAATTGTATATTTGTAGGGGAGAGAGGTCAAAATATAGACAGAATATTGGTTATAATTATATATCAAGAGGAATGAAGATATCGGCATGCTAAACTTTCAATTTCTGGCATCTGATGTGTTTAGACATACAGCTTAACCAAATTCGGCTTCCCGATATTTTTGTTTCTGTTTTTATTGCTGGTTTTAAATATTTCACATTGTGATAGCAGTAGATTTAAGAAAAGTGTGCATTGTGGTGCAATGGATATTGACTCGGAACGGCAAATCGGGGAGCTGAGTTCGAATTCCAGTTGAATTCCTCACATTCACTTATGCACAAATACCTTTGGGAAAGGTAATAATTCATCTCTTTCCTCCAGTTATGGGTTAAATAACAGGATAGATTGGGTTCTTGGCTGGCAACCAGTCTACCGCAGAAATCAATGGCTACTGTGGGATAATCTTTTGCCCAGTCAGTCATGTCTCTTTCAAGACATGATCGCCCAAAGCGTATATCACATATGGCACTTAACTCACTAATTGATTTGTTTTAGTTCTACTGGAGTTTTTGCTTTGAGAGAATGAGGTAGATACATATTTTAGATATAGATAACACGCCCCACAAAGTGACAAAAGGCATATTACTAACCAGCTATTGGTTAGAATTAAATTAAACCGTTATACAGTTGTATTAAAAAGTGCTCAGTACATATATAATGTAGAGCTTTTAAATATTTTCATTCAAAAGTCAGTCAATTACACAACCTTGGTTTCAAACTTTCAGTATCTTCAGGTGTTCTATATCAACTGATTCCCCAACTTTTCTTTTTCAAACACACAACAAGAACTTTCAGAAGGCACAACCGTAAGTTTAAAATAATTGGAATTTCAAAATAGAGGAAGAGTTTGTCAAGAATTGAAAACACTTTCATCCAGTTTTGTGTGATCCTAAAATACATTTTCAGATATGTTTACATCTGGACATTACTTTGGACTTTTCATTTAGTGATTTCTAAAAAGATTTAAAAACAGAGACCTTGGCATTATCTCAGTTGGGGATCTGTACACCTTCCAAGAAGAGGTCATCATTTTTGGATAGTGACCATAAAGTCATTACACACTCTCTCACAATTTATAACCAATCTAAATGATGTGCTGAGTTTTCCTTTATAGATATTGTATTGCTCTGGATAACATCCATTGAGCTCTCTATATAGATATAACACTTAATATTTTATATTAAGTTAATCGTGTTGGATTATCCTCACCGTTCACGGACTTGACATATATACATATATATATAATTAACGAAGATTAACAAAACTTGGTTATAAACAACTGACAATTTGAAATGATTTGTTTGAAGATTATTTTTGATCGATACTCATATTTAAGTAGATATTCTGTTTTTAATTAAACAGTATTATATATTTCTTTCTCCCGGCCTGATTATTTACAATACATTTTTATTACAAAAATGTGTGCCATTCAGCAGTATTCAAACCTGCAACCCCCTATCCACATAGGGGAAGCTACCATGTGATCTGGCATGTCTTAGACCTCTCAACCACGAATGACCATTAGTCTAAATGAGGTTTTAATCAAGCCTATGTAACATAATTTTTGATTCATCGCAATAACCATATCTGCTCTGAAATGTATCGTAATGTCAACAAATGTAAACACGTTACGGAAATTCACGAAGATTAACGAAACTTGGTTATAAACGACCGACAATTTGAAATGTGGATAGGGGTCGCAGGTTCAAATCCTGCTGAATGACACACATTTTTGTTGTAAAAATTTATCGTAAACAATCAGGCAGGTAGATATAAATATATAATAACGGTTTAATTAAAAACAGAATTTCTACTTAAATATGAGTATCAATCAAAAATAATGTTCAACAAATCATTTAAGGACCTCCAATCCGTAGTGGACTGGGGTAGGAAATGGCTCATAAATTTTAATGCTTCCAAAACGAAACTACCATCAATTAACCATCAGAGACAATCGCACCTACCTTCCATTAGTATGGAACTGGCTTGCCTCCCAGAGAGTAAAACACTACACCTCCTTGGTCTCACACTCTCAGTGGACCTCAAGTGGAATGACTATATCAAATCCATTGCTAAATTCGATGCTATGAAAGTCGGCTCTCTGTGCAGGACCCGGAAGTTTTTAACGTCTGAATCTATCCTGCACATTTATAAATCTACCATCCGCCCGTGTATTGAATACTGCTGCCACATCTGGTCAGGTGTCCCTGCTATTCTCCTCGGGGTTTTTGGCAAAATACAATAGAGAATCTATAATGTGATCGATACCGACTTGGCAGAACGGCTACAGTTACTCTTTCACCAGCGTGACGTGGCTTCCCTGTGCTTCTACTATAAATACTTTCACGGCTTCTGCTCTGATGAACTTAGATCACTGTTGCCCCATAGGTATGAATTTGCATGAGATACTAGATTAGCAACTAGGTCCCACCCTTTTACAGTGAAACAGATGAGATGTAACCACAATTTCTACTCCAACAGCTTCTGTTTCGCATTGTGGAATTCCCTTTCATATACTTGCTTCCCCGACAGCTACAATCTCCAGGAGTTTAAATGTAAGGTCAATAAACACCTCCTAACACACTAACTGGCACCCATTCTCTCAAACACTCTTCCCGTCTACGCAACCCTCATCCTCGGTATCCTTACCTGTCTATCACCCTCCTTCTGACATTTCCTTTACCTAACCGCTCTTTCTCATCACTTTCCCCTATGTAACCCCCTAACCACTCTTTCACATCACTTTCCCCTATTTAACCCCCTAACCACTCTTTCACATCACTTTCTCCTATTTAACCCCCTAACCACTCTTTCACATCACTTTCTCCTATGTAACCCCCTAACCACTCTTTCACATCACTTTCCCCTATGTAACCCCCTAACCACTCTTTCACATCACTTTCCCCTATTTAACCCCCTAACCACTCTTTCACATCACTTTCTCCTATGTAACTCCCTAACCACTCTTTCACATCACTTTCCCCAATGTAACCCCCTAACCACTCTTTCTCATCACTTTCCCCTATGTAACCCCCGTAACCACTCTTTCACATCACTTTCCCCTATGTAACCCCCTAACCACCTCTTTCACATCACTTTCCCCTATTTAACCCCCTAACCACTCTTTCACATCACTTTCCCCTATTTAACCCCCTAACCACTCTTTCACATCACTTTCTCCTATGTAACTCCCTAACCACTCTTTCACATCACTTTCCCCAATGTAACCCCCTAACCACTCTTTCTCATCACTTTCCCCTATGTAACCCCCGTAACCACTCTTTCATTTCACTTTCCCCTATTTAACCCCCTAACCACTCTTTCACATCACTTTCTCCTATGTAACTCCCTAACCACTCTTTCACATCACTTTCCCCAATGTAACCCCCTAACCACTCTTTCTCATCACTTTCCCCTATGTAACCCCCGTAACCACTCTTTCACATCACTTTCCCCTATTTAACCCCCTAACCACTCTTTCACATCACTTTCTCCTATGTAACTCCCTAACCACTCTTTCACATCACTTTCCCCAATGTAACCCCCTAACCACTCTTTCTCATCACTTTCCCCTATGTAACCCCCGTAACCACTCTTTCACATCACTTTCCCCTATTTAACCCCCTAACCACTCTTTCACATCACTTTCTCCTATGTAACTCCCTAACCACTCTTTCACATCACTTTCCCCAATGTAACCCCCTAACCACTCTTTCTCATCACTTTCCCCTATGTAACCCCCGTAACCACTCTTTCACATCACTTTCCCCTATTTAACCCCCTAACCACTCTTTCACATCACTTTCTCCTATGTAACTCCCTAACCACTCTTTCACATCACTTTCCCCAATGTAACCCCCTAACCACTCTTTCTCATCACTTTCCCCTATGTAACCCCCGTAACCACTCTTTCACATCACTTTCCCCTATTTAACCCCCTAACCACTCTTTCACATCACTTTCCCCTATTTAACCCCCTAACCACTCTTTCACATCACTTTCCCCTATGTAACTCCCTAACCACTCTTTCACATCACTTTCCCCTATGTAACCCCCTAACCACTCTTTCACATCACTTTCCCCTATGTAACCCCCTAACCACTCTTTCACATCACTTTCCCCTATGTAACCTCCTGTGTAACAGTGGCAGTGAAATGCCTTGCTTGGGGTGAAATGATTAAAAATATATATCTATATATATATAAATATATATATATTTTTTAATCATATCACCCCGAGCAAGGCGGTAACGCCACTGATGCACAGGGGGCTACATAAGAGTGAAAAGATTGGAAAAGAGAAAGCCGGAAACCACATCCTAGACAGAGAACAAGGGATGAGCCACTTCACCTGTTCAATAGACGTGGGTGGAGTGGGAACCGGGTGATAGTTTAGTCTATCCACTCCAATTAGTCTATCTACTCCAATTAATATATATATATATATATATATATATATTAGTCATCCACATACAGACCTGTTTCACTGGCCGGGATTGAAACATAACAGAGAGGAAGAGAGAGAGAGAAAAAGAGAGTGATAGCAGTTAAATTTGAAACCTGGTTTTGTATTCATTTGTTGAGATTAAATCATTGCAAATGTTGTTTTGCGTTTGAGTCTTTTGTCTACAAAGTAAAATGGCCGAGATGTGAAAAAAAGCAACCATTTAGTAATTATTTTGCCACTGACTATTTAGAATAAATCCAATTAAAATATTTTAATTGAATATCAAAAACTTTAATTGCTGTGATGAAGAATATTGTAATAGCTACTGAATGAGAAATAACCAAAGCAGTGGTTGGAAAATGAAATAGTCATCTTTATAAATTCAATAAAATATAATACTTGCCAGCTGTGTGAAGTAGATAACCATTGATAGTGGTGAACTGCTAGACAGCAGTATAAATATTTAGCTGCCTCCTCACTTGAGACAAAATGTGGCACAAGGCTTTTTTAATGTGGATCAATACTCGTATTTAAGTGGGTATTCTGATATTAATCAAACAGTATATGTAAGTATTGATCAAAAATAATGTTCAAACAAATAATTTCAAATTGTTCGTTGTTCAAAACCATTTCGTTAATCTTTGTGAATTTCCGTAACATTGTATGTTTACATTTGTTGATGTTGTGATACATTTCAGTGCAGAGATGGTTATTTATGAAGAATTGAAAATTGTGTTATATAGGCTTGATTTGACTTCGTTTAGATTGTTGGTTCAAATCCTGCTGAATGACACACATTTTCATAACAAAATTTATCATAAATAATCAGGCTGATATATATATATATATATATATATATATATATACTGTTTGATTAATAACAGAATATCTACTTAAATATGAGTATCAATCAAAAATAATGTTCATACAAATAATTTCAATATATATATATATATAGTCATTATTATTATTTTTATAACAGCATACTGCAACTCGAAAGCTATTAAGTTTCATTGTCCAATACACCATCATCAGACTGCCTGATGATTGCATATTGAACACTAAAACTTTATAGCTTTGAAGTTGTAGTATGATATAAAAATAATAATAATAAAAACTATTCCTTTTTTTGGGGGGATATAAGGAATGTAAAAATATTCCATAATTTTTTACTTTCCAAGCACTTTCAGCCTCTTCACAGGCCATTTTCAAGGGTGTTATTTTCTGGTGTTGTTATATCCTCATGTTTGACTGTAATATGATTTTTTTGTGTTTTAGTGTTTTTTGGAAAAAAAGAATTATTTAAAGCTATCACATTATGTTCGCAACTGAGCATCTATATGTATTTTTTTTTAACTTTCAAAACTCCATTTCCACTGTTAAATAATGTAAGGTTGATGGTAGGAAAAACTGTTCGATATATAGGGCTTATCTTATAGTGAGATGCCTTTGATATTGTGATTTAAATAGTATTTTTGTATTTTCAACCAAAACTTTTGTTAAGGGTTTTTGTAAGTTATGAGTTAAATTATTTTTTTTTATTGCACCATTATTACTAGATAATAATAACGGTCACCCATTATTTTTTTATTGCACCATTATTACTAGATAATAATAACGGTCACCCATCTAAGTACTGACTAGGCTCGATGTTGCTTAAATTCGGTGATCGGATGAGAACTGGTGTATTCAACACGATATAGCCGTAGACTCCCACCACAATGGTTCCATTATATTGAAACTAGCAGTATAGCCCAGCATTGCTTGGGTGTAATGAAAGCTTTAAAACTAATCCATAGTCCTGGAGCTCAGACTCAGCCTAAAAAATATTTGTGTGAAGTTTGGTGAGAATCAGATAAAAATTGTGGATTTGTATAAAGGACATACAGACAGATAAACAGAGACACATACACAAACACCTTGCCTTTTATATATATATATATATATATATATATATATAATCGATTTTCTGCACTATTGTAAGAAGTGCAACCTTGAAACTTCTGAATATTGTTTCTTATATCTTTGTCTATGAGTATATAAAATTTGATTAAAATTGGACCACTCCTTTTATAACCCGATTTTTTCGATTATCAGTTTTTGATATTTATCAGGGGTACCACAACACAAAACTTAGCTAAGAACACTCGCAGACGCTTATAGTACAACTGTGTAAATTTTCAAGAAAATCGGTTCAGCCGTTTTGGAGTCTATAGGTAACAGATACACACACACACACACAGACAAAGTTCCATTTATAAATAAGTTTAGATCAGGACTTTGTGATCGCCAATCTTCCAAAATGTCAATATCTTTATCTTTTTTTTTGTGCAGTAAGGATCACCACAATGCTGAACAATTTCTCTGTCTTTATAGTCTGGCAAAAGATTGGTATAATTTTTGCTGTTCAGGTTTCTATGAACTTTAACTAGTTTTCTTAAAACTTTAACTAGTTTGCTTTTGAAACAATAACTTCTTGTTTAGAAGATAGAAAAAACTTTGAAACTTGCATATTACTATGACTTTATCATTGCACATTTTTCATTTCCCCATCGTTTTGCACAGCCACTTTTCAACTTGAAGTTGTGGTGCATCTTCTGTTAAAAGGTACTGATGAAAACATAACTACAGAGTGACCAAAAAAAAAAACAGAACCCATAAATATTATAAGAAATTCTACAAAGGCCTAGTTATTTTCAAGAAACTTGGTGGATTTACACTTTAGTCTGTGTATGAGTTTTCCCCAAAGTTTTAGTTAAATTGGTATCTTTGCGTTAAAGTCATGATCTTTCCAAATTCCAAATGCAACACTGAAGGCAAACTTGCAAATATTGCACAAAATTGTTAATTACTCGGACACATTTCTCTTTGGGGATTTCCCTGATTTTTGCTGTGATTGCTGCAGTTGTCTTCCCTTTTGAGGAACTCTTTTTTACCTGGGTTTAGTTTCTTTCCTGGCTTTAGTGGGGGTAACCACGAGGAGCATTTGCTGGCTTAACGGTATGTGATTTCTTTGCCATACTTGCTGAAAAAATTTTTGTCCATTTGGACAAGATGAACATTCTTCTCGTTTTGGGACTTACTTAAACATTCTCAATGTATTGTACTTATTTTCATTATATTAAATGCCTATTTGTTATTGACATGCAACTTGTCCTTTTTACTACACGTGCTACGGCAGTGTATTAATATTTATATTAGTATCACGTAACTGGAAATATCGCCAGTTCACAACCAATACTAACACTTCCTTCATTTCAATAATTGTTTAAGTGTTGTTCTGGTACACCTTATCTTTATGATAACCCAACAAATAGAAATCTGTGGTGGTGGGCATTTAAGTCCTGTACATCATCAATGTTCCTTCCTCTTCTATCACTCACCCTCTGACCAGAAGAAGTGTCCCCTCAGACCTTTAGTGTTCAGATTTTGCACAGTACCATACTCTCTGAGCTTCTGAACCCAGTCAAAAATTCTACTTTTTGGTAGGGCATGACAACATTGAAAATTTCTTTGAAAGTTTGCTTGCACTACACGACAGTATTGGTGAAATAGATCTCCATGCAAAATGTCCTTTCCTTGATGGACCAAAACATATTGGTGAAGATTATTGTTCCAATATTTCATGTACAAATCAAATTATACACCTTGAAAGAAGAAAAAATAATAATAATAACAGTTTTATTATTTATAGGCTCTGTTTTTTATTTTATTTTTTATTTTGTGTGTGTGTGTGTGGGGGGGGGCGTCACCCTGTACTTATTTTTCAACTTCTCAAGGTCCAGACACTAATGATAGAAGCATACTTCTGAACAAACTTAATTATTAATAAAATAAAGGTCAGTTAAGTGCCATGCGTGATACAAGCTTTGGACGATCATGTCTTGAAAGAGACATGACTGACTGGGCAGAAGATTATCCCACAGTAGGTTGCCATTGCTTTCTGCGGTAGACTGGTTGCTGACCAAGGCTATAGAACCCAATCTGTCCTATTATTTAACCCATAACTGGAGGGAAGAGACGGATTAATACCTTTCCCAAGGGTATTTGCGCGTAAGTGAATGCAAGGAATCTCAACTGGAATTCGAACTCAGTTCCCCGAAAGGTATATAATCATTTTATGTAGCTGGCCCCAAACTTTTGCATTCTAGTGGAAATATGAACGGAATAATTAGAACAACCTAACCTTGTTGGATAAATTAAGAATTCAGTTTAAAGAATTCTGGAAATCACCATAGCTGAAGCATTGTAATAGCAAAAAAAAAAAAAAAATGAAGATATTAGTGTGAGCGTAAACTTTAATAAACTCATTGAATCTCCAGTTTTTTTTTTTTTTTTTAATCACATCACCCCAAGCAAAGCGGTAAGGCCACTAGTGTGCAGGGAGCTACGTAAGAGTGAATAGATTGGAAAAGAGAAAGCCAAAAACCACGTCCTAAGCAGGGAACAAGGGATGTGCCTCTACACCTGTTCAATAGACGTGGGTGGAGTGTGAACCGGGTGATAGTTCAGTCTATCTACTCCAATTGAAAGAAGAAAAAAAATAACAAAAGAGAAAAGTGGAAAGATTGGAAAAGAGAAAGCCGGAAACCACATCCTAAACAGGGAACAAGGGATGAGCCTCTACACCTGTTCAAGAGACGTGGGTGGAGTGTGAACCGGGCGATAGTTCAGTCTATCTACTCCAATTTAGATATAAATTATAAATTTCCTTAGAAGGACATAAATTTTTAAAGTGAATGGACTTCTTTGATGTGCTATGTCCCTTCAGAATGTTGGCAATCATAGTTCTTTGTAAATTTGTCTTTTTGTTATCTCTCCTAAATCTGGTTCCTTCATTCATTTGTGCAAGGTTACTCTTCTTCTGTGTGACATGTCTCTTTAGGATGTTAGAGATCATAGCTCTTGTCCTTCGTAAATTGATTTGATTTTTATTTCATTTTCCCACGCTGGCAAATGATATGAAGTTTATTTTACTTCTTTTTTTTTTCCCCCCAATTCTTTATGGTTAAATAAAAGAGAAGCCTGTTTGCTTTCTTTGATTGAGTTATAGAGAAACGTTTGCGGGTAACAAATATTTGTTGATTTTGTAGATTTTTGCATCGTTTCTTGCTAAATGCACTGGAGAAAATTCATAGCTATTGCATTCTTTATTTTCCCTCAGTAATTTTAATTCATTGTCCAGAACTTCACATGAAAATCATTCTATGAAAGGACAAAAAAAAAAATGACAGAAAAACTAGTTCAGTACCTGTCACTTTGCTCACAGCAAAATGATCAAATTTCAAATCTAAATTATTTGTTTATTTGAAATATTAAATTTGTAAGCATTCAGTTTATTTCTATATTCCTCTTAAAATACAGAAGTGACACACATTTCAGCTTGTATACTTTTCCTGTTACCCAGGGTTTGTTACCAGACAGAAAGGAAAATTAACACTTGCATTACAGATGTTCATTTTAATTTAATTCAAATTTTTTGTGAATATGCTTTCATGAACACAGGTATATTTTAATTCAATGACGGACTTTAAAATATTTCTACAAAATTGAAAAGTAATCTGTATAATAATATTGTAGTACTTACGTGTGTCAGGTTCTTGAAAGAGATATGAACACAAACACAGATGGAAAAGATTAAACATAGAAACGCCGGTTGACATACACACAAACGTATGATAAATGAAAGAAAATGTCAAACAGAAAATATTAAATGAAAAATAATGAAAAGATTAATTACTGTAAATGATGAAATTTCTGTAAAATATACATCATCTTTTATAAAAAAAAAATAAAAAAATATAGTGTTTGTGCTTTAAATAATAATTTCAATTCTTTCTTTGCTGTCTTCATCTTGATTCTCCTTCAACGAAGAAAAAATACTTTTCATCTGTTTATTTTTATTTATTTTATCTAATCAGTTCTTTAATTCTCATTGTGAACAACATAGCAAATCATAGTTTTTATAATATAGTAATACCTACCTCGGTGTTATGGTGAAACACACCTATTCTATAGTGAATAGACTCTCCCACCTAATTTAAGTAGGAGTAGTAAGAGGAACAAGGGTCAGTCAATGTTGGACGATAATAGTCGACAGTCACATATAAAAGTAGTCAGTGACCTGGCAAGATTGCCCTGTATAATACATATTATATCAAGTTCCTAACATTTTGTACGTCAAACCTATTAGGACCCACTTTAGCACAAATACTAGCTTCCACTGCGAAAATAACTCCACAACACTAGGTACCTATGTGTGTCACGCGCTAGAAAGAGATATGAATGCACAAACAGACAGAACAGATAAAACATAGAAGCACTGGACGACGTACACACAAACATGCATGATAATTGACAGAAAAGGTCAAACAGGAAATATAAAATGAAAAGATAATTACTGTAAAATATATATCTATAATATATATATATATATATATAGAGAGAGAGAGAGAGAGAGTGTGTATCATTGTAGTTATAAGGTTTTTGTGCTTTAAATAATAATTTCAAGTCACACTCCACCCACGTCTATTGAACAGGTTAAGAGGCTCATCCCTTGTTCGCTATTTAGGATGTGGTTTCCGGCTTTCTCTTTTCCAATCTTTTCACTATTACGTAGCCCCCTGCACATCAGTGGCGTTACCGCCTTGCTTGGGGTGATACAATTAAAAAAAAAAATCTTTCTTTGCTGTCTTCATCTTGAAGACATCATTTTTCTTAATTCTCCTTCAATTAAGAAAAATACTTTTCATCTGTTTATTTTTATTTATTTTCTCCACTCGATCCTTCAGTTCTTGATGTTAACAAATAAGTCTCAGTCTTTATATTATAATACATTAATACCTCCCTAGATACCTATGTGTATCATGCTTTTGCTGTGATGAATGAAATTAAATGTATTTTGTAAATGTCTCATATTTTCAAAGAAAATCATTGTAATGGAAAAAGAATAAGACAACAAAGACAGACAGAAAGAGAATAGCAGGGAAGATGACGAGAACAATTATGATCAGAAGAGAAACAAGCAATCCGTAAACATAAAAGAAAATGAATGCAAGCGAGGAGGAATAATATAAACGAAGAAGAGAGAAAACTTTATATTTATGATTTTTATTGCAATATTTTGTTAAAGATGTTAAGTACAAATAATTAATGTTACAACAGGGGAATTTCTACAAATATTTTCTTGCCATAGAATTTGCCATGCATTTATTCAATCATTAATTGAAGATTCATCTTTTTTTATGTGCCTTGTCCTTTCAGGACATAGGCAATCATGGCCTTCCACTTTTCCTTATCCCTAGTGGCTCTTAGCACGCTTTCTCCTGTTGCACCATGCAACCCTCATTCCGTCATCCACCTGATCAGATCCTTCAAATATGCTATCTGCTGCTTTCCCCTGTCTCTTTCTCCCTCTATCTGGCTTGTTAGTATCAGATTCTCCAAGCCCTCCTTCCTTATTGCATGTCCCAGGAACTTTAGTTGTCTCTTCCTGATGCTCAGTATTAATTTTCTTTTCATTTTCATCTTTTCCAAAAACCTCGTCATTGGTCACATGCTCGATCCATGATATCCGCAGCATCCTTCTGTAGAATCACATTTCAGTTACTTCAAGTTTTTCCTTCATCTTTGATGATATTGTCCAGCATTCACTGCCATATTGAAGAACTGACAACGCATAGCAATCCATTACTCTTTTCTTTGTTTCTAGTGAAATTGTCCTGTTTCTTAATACTTTACTCAACAAGCAAGGAGGAATGATATGAATGAAGACGAGTACAATTACGAGCAGAAGAGACAAGCAATCCGTAAACATAAAAGAGAATGAATGCAAGCGAGGAGGAATAATATAAACGAAGAAGAGAGAAAACTTTATATTTATGATTTTTATTGCAATATATTGTTGAAGTTGTTAAGTTCAAATATTTAATAATGCAATCGGGAAATTTCTGCAAATATTTTATTGTCATAGAATTCGCCATGCACTTATTCAATCATTAATTGAAGAATTAAGATTCATCAGAATATCAATATAAGAAACTGTCAATTTTCACAGGTTAAAACTAGATTTATTTATTGCAAATAATTTACGTTCAACAAAATCTCATAATTTTCTGATCTTTAGAGTTTAAAAAATTAAGTCTTTTTTTTTGTCTCTAGTTTAGAGTAGAGGCTGTCCAGACAGACGGTCCTAGGCATTGATGGTAAATGCAACCGGCAGCAAGGCCTCTGATAGGGAGGTTGTGAGAAGCATGGAACCACCTCTTTATTGCTGTTGTTCCCAGGTCCACCCTGACCTGAAGTGGTAGTACCTGTTGGGGTCCCAGCTATAGGCAAATAGTTAACACCAAACGCTATGAATGTATAAAAATGCACTTTTATAGAAATATATATATATACTAGCAGTATAGCCCGGCATTGCTCGGGTGTAATGAAAGCTTTAAAACTAATCCATGACCCTGGAGCTCAGACTCTTTGGACGTTGGCATGAAAAACTAAAAAGCAATAGTTGTTTCCAGTTAAAGCAAAACTGTAGACTGAAAGAAAAATGAATGGCTGTAAGTCAAATTTTGATTTCCTGGTATCGATATCAAATAAGTTGTTTTCATCATAAACTGTATTTTGAAGGCTAAATTTGTCCACTGAGTAAATGGTATCATGGCTGAGACTAAGAACTACAATTATTAGAGCCAAACCCGAAGCAAAAACTAAAATAAAAGGGCTGAAAAATACAGACATACGGGCAGATAAACAGACACACACACAAATATCTTGCCTTTTATATATATATTATCAATTTTCTGCACTATTGTAAAAACTGCAACCTTGAAACTTCTGAATATCGTTTCTTATGTCTTTGTCTATGAGTGTATCAAATTTGATTAAAATCGGACCACTCCTTCTATAACCAGATTTTTTGATTATCGATTTTTGATATTTATTGGGGATACCTTGACACAAAACCTAGCTAAGAACACTCACAGACACTTATAGTACAACTGTGTAAATTTTCAAGAAAATCGGTTTAGCCGTTTCAAAGTCTATAGGTAATGGATACACACACACGCACACACACACACACACACACACACAGACAAAGTTCCATTTATAAATAAGTTTATATAAATATATATATATATATACTTTTATAGAAAAAATACATTTACATTTTTGAAGGAAAAATGTTACCAACAATGCATTTTTGAAGAAAAAGTTATTCCCATAACACATTTTTGAAGGAAAAAATTATTCTCAGCAAAACATTTTTTAATACAAAACTAGAAAACATGTTCAGTTTTTTAAAATGAAAAAAAATAAAAACAAAAAATTTTCATTAAAATCTGACTAAATCAACCTTCTCACTATAACCAAACATTAAAAAAAATACCTTAAAACTTCACCTTTTTGGCACTGAATAACCCACAGAGGTTGATATGCCATTAAACAAACACAAACTCAGATCCATTTACTCAAAATAGACACTTATAGAAATATATACATAAAAATAGACTTTTATAGAAAGAAAAGACATTTTTAAAGGAAAAAAAAATTATTACCAGCAATACATCTTTGAATACAAACCTAGAAGACATCCTCCTTTTTTAAAATAAAAATAAAAAAATTTCATTAAAATCTGACAAAATCAACCTTCTTACTATAACCGAACATTAAAAAAAATACCTTAAAGCCCCACCTTTTTGACATTAAATAACCCACAGAGGTGTTGATATGCCGTTAAACAAAACTCAAACTTAAACTTTGTCCAGTCAGACTAGAAGAGGAAGGTACTATTTCGATGCTTTATTTTAAACTCTGTGAAATTATGTGTGTATGTGTTTGTATTTACATTAAATGGCACAAGGGCATGTAAATCACTGGCTCATAATACAAAATTATGCATAAACATGGTGTACATGCATTCAAAGTTATACACAGTGTTTAACGGACAAAGAATAAAAAATTCTCTTACATAAATTTAAAGAAAATTATGACTGATATTCTCGTGATAAAGGAAAGATGTTTCATAAATTTCAAAAGAACAAAACCAACTTTTATTCTAAATCTGTTCCTTTTCAAAAGAGGAGTGTGAACTGGGCGATAGGTTTGCCTATTGTCCACTTCATATTCCTCCCCAGTTTTTTGAATAGAGGTTTATCTCTTGTTTTCCTGTTTAGAAATGGAATTGCAGATTCTTCTAAAATCTGTTTCGGCTCTATATTATAATAGATATTTTATACTCTTAAACTCTTAACACTTGTTCTTTCCTACACTAATATAAGTCCACACAGTAACCCTCTAACTTGAAATGCTCTTGGGTGAATATTAATAAAAAGAAAAATTAATTCTAATTATTGGATGTCAAATTAAGAAAGATTTTCCAGTATTTTTAATTTTAACACATTATTTTTTTAAATTATAAGTCAGAATAAGTTGTATTTTTTGTCTACATTGAAATAAGGTCGTATTTATATTATTTACACTGTTCAGACTGTTGTTCTCATCTTTATTGTTTATGACGTTTCGGCTGTTGTATGCTCTGGCCTTCTTCAGGTGATAGGAATTTTGAACCAAATCCTTTATTCAATCAGTGGGATATATCATTCTTATTCCATGTGTGATGCCACTTCTGGTAACCATGTAGTTATCATCCTTTAACTCAACTCAGTAAGTTATTTGTTCACCAATGCTGTAGCCAGGTATTGAACTCACAACTCTTTGGGTCAAGTCACCACAACCAACCAACACCTATATCCACTGAGTGCTCAAGACATAAATAAAAGAATAAGTTGTGTTTAATAGTTCTTTTTCCATGTTTGACACTTCACATAAAAAATCCTCTTTAGGTATGCCATCTTGATTTTTTTTTCTTTTGCATAAAGCATAAATCCAAATATTTCTCTTGGCTATTTTTTCTCAGATGATGAAAAGTCAGAAGATCAAAGATTTTTATCTTTCAGAACAAAATTATTTCTTGTTCCTGAAACAATGGCTTTTGAGGTCAGGTTAAGTTGGTTAATTTTCTGATCTAGCAACTGTTATTTGCATTTGTATTAATATTCTCATCTTTGTTATTATCACGTTTCAGCCATTGTGCACTGCAATCTTCTTCAGGTGTCTGTTGATCAGGACAACCTTCAAAGAATTTTCAACTCAATCCTTTTAATAATTGGGTAGATAGACTAAACTATCGCCCGGTTCACACTCCACCCATGTCTATTAAACAGGTGAAGAGGCTCATCCCTTGTTCCCTGTTTAGGATGTTGTTTCTGGCTTTCTCTTTTCCAATCTTTTCACTCTTACGTAGCTCCCTGCGCATCAGTGGCGTTACCACCTTGCTCGGGGTGATATGATTAAAAAAAAAAAATGACTTTACAGGCCGAGATTGTTCGTATTCTGCTGTTCAAGTCTCAGGATATCACATATTTAGCATTGATCAGTTATATCTCACGTGGTTTCCACTGAGCCTATGTCTGTACTACCCAACCCAGGGATTGAATTCACAATTACTATTTCACAAACTAATACATTAATCCACTCAGCTACTATCCAATGCAATAAACACCCGAAGAAAGCTGTAGAGCAAAAAAAAAATGCAAAATAACAGCAAAGATTAAGATATTATTCCAAATGTAAATCATAATAACTAATCTTTGAAACTCAGATAGATATCAATTCTTACTATGTTAGTTAATGCTGAGATTAGTATTTCTTTTCTTTTCTGTTTTTTAAAATTTTAGTCTATGTTGTAGACACAAAGACGGGCCCTAACTTTCAAAAGGTATGTTTTCATCCCAAACACTGTTCCACAAAATTTCTCAGTACTCACAACATTCGCTGTCAATAGAGCACTCATAAGTAGCTTCTCTTTTCTTCATTTATCTTTCTAAAATCACCCTCCCTCGAGGAATAATAAAACTTCGATATTACAAAACAAATGGCTGCCAGACAAATGAGTTTCCCTTTTTCACAACAATTCGTCGATGGGTAAGTGTGCTTATTTCTTTCAGCAAACCACCCGAACTCCTTTATAAGGGTGTTTCTCTGTTTGATTTAGTTTTGCATTCACTACAGTCTGCAAGCATTTACTTGGTTTGGAGATAATTAAATACTAGTAACCCATATTTAACCCATAGCTGGAGAGAGAAGTAACAAATTGATACATTTTCCAAGGGTATTTGCATGTAAGTGAATGCAACAAATTTAACTAGTTCTAATTACATTTGAATTCGTTGCATTCATTTATAAGCACATGCCCTTGGGAAAGGCATCAATCCGTCACTTCTCTCTCTAGTTATGGTTTAAATAGCAGGACAGATTTGGGCTTTATAGCCTTGGTTGGCAACCAGTCTATGGCAAAAAGTAACGATAACCTATTGCAGGAAAATTTTCTGCCCAGTCAGTCATGTCTTTTTCAAGACATGATCGCCCAAGCGTGTATTATGTATGGCACTTAACTGACTGACTGAAGTATTTGTAATTTATATTTGAGTCTGTAAGTATTTGCTTGGTAGTTACTCTCAGGTGACTAATAGAAGTAAGTGGGGACATATTATTTAAGGAAATTTTCTAATCCCTACCCAAAAGATTTATTAAGACCAATTTGTTAATTTCCCACTTTATCTCCCAGAGATTAAACAGAAAAAAATAAATATTTCAAGTTTGTTCAAGTTTTTACTTGCATGATTTCATGATTGCATTCTTTAAAAATAGTGTCTCTATTGTTGTTTTTTTATTGTTTCCAGAATTAACATTCTCCATTCTTTAATAAACTTAGCATTTCATTATTTCTTTTCTTCAATTCTAAATTTCGGATCCTCTAAATGATTTTCTTATATCCCGATCATTTAAAAACTCATCATTTACTGTCTGTTGAAAAAAATATGGTCCCAATACAGTATGTAGCCTATCTCTTTGATTCTGGTATAGTATATGGCCTATCTCTTTGATTCTGGTATAGTATATGGCCTACCTCTTTGATTCTGGTATAGTATATGGCCTACCTCTTTGATTCTGATATAGTATATGGCCTACCTCTTTGATTCTGATATAGTATGTGGCCTACCTCTTTGATTCTGGTATAGTATGTGGCCTACCTCTTTGATTCTGGTATAGTATATGGCTTACCTCTTTTGATTCTGGTATAGTATGTGTCCTACCTCTTTGATTCTGGTATAGTATATGGCTTACCTCTTTTGATTCTGGTATAGTATGTGTCCTACCTCTTTGATTCTGGTATAGTATATGGCTTACCTCTTTTGATTCTGGTATAATATGTGTCCTACCTCTTTGATTCTGGTATAGTATATGGCTTACCTCTTTTGATTCTGGTATAGTATGTGTCCTACCTCTTTGATTCTGGTATAGTATGTGTCCTACCTCTTTGATTCTGGTATAGTATATGGCTTACCTCTTTTGATTCTGGTATAGTATGTGTCCTACCTCTTTGATTCTGGTATAGTATATGGCTTACCTCTTTTGATTCTGGTATAATATGTGTCCTACCTCTTTGATTCTGGTATAGTATATGGCTTACCTCTTTTGATTCTGGTATAGTATGTGTCCTACCTCTTTGATTCTGGTATAGTATGTGACCTACCTCTTTGATTCTGGTATAGTATGTGGCCTACCTCTTTGATTCTGGTATAGTATATGGCTTACCTCTTTTGATTCTGGTATAGTATGTGTCCTACCTCTTTGATTCTGGTATAGTATATGGCTTACCTCTTTTGATTCTGGTATAGTATATGGCTTACCTCTTTTGATTCTGGTATAGTATGTGTCCTACCTCTTTGATTCTGGTATAGTATGTGTCCTACCTCTTTGATTCTGGTATAGTATATGGCTTACCTCTTTTGATTCTGGTATAGTATGTGGCCTACCTCTTTGATTCTGGTATAGTATGTGGCCTACCTCTTTGATTCTGGTATAGTATATGGCTTACCTCTTTTGATTCTGGTATAGTATGTGGCCTACCTCTTTGATTCTGGTATAGTATGTGGCCTACCTCTTTAATTCTGGTATAGTATGTGGCCTACCTCTTTGATTCTGATATAATATGTGACCTACCTGTCCTGAATGTGTCATACTTCAGTAAGACTATATTTATAGATATAAGTATTCAGCTACTTTTTGAAACTAATTATTTTCCCTAACCCTAATCCCTAACAGACAGTTATAATACCCCTTTATAATACACTTTTTATGGTAATCAGTAAAAAGAGAAACCCAAAATGCTAATGAGTTGGTGATGCTAAAATGAAATCAGTGCAGAAATTTAAATACCTGAGAAATGTTCTAATAGAAGATGAAAAGTGCTATACAGAGATCCAAAGGCATATTCACATGGCCAAAGATGCATTCCAGAAGCTGAGTAGAGTATTAAGAGACAGGAAAATTTTGCTGGAAATGAAGAAGAGAGTACTGGATTGTTATGTGATGTCCGTCTTTCAATATGGCAGTGAATGCTGGACAATCTCATCAAAGATGAAGGAAAGACTTGAAGCAACTGAAGCGTGGTTCTACAGATGGATGCTGAGGATACCATGGATGAAGCATGAGAGCAACAACAAGGTATTCAAGAGGATGAACACCAGAAGGAAACTGATACTTAACATCAGGAAAATACAGATGAAATTTTCAGGAAATGTAATGAAGAAAGAGGGCCTGGAGAATCTGATGCTCATGGGATGGATAAAGAGGAAGAGAGACAAGGGAAAGCAATGCATGACATACTTGATGAACTTGAGCAGATAGATGGTAGAGCATTTTTGCTCTTAATATCCCTTCTTCTGTTATCCCACCCAACAGAAGAAGGGGATATTAAGAGCAAAAATGGATAGAGAGATGTGCAGGGCCATCAAAAATCCGAGCCATATTTATTAAAACCCTTCTTGTATTAGACACATTTTTAGAGGATTGCATTGCCATGTTTAAGGATCCACCAACAGGGTAGAATAATTTTAGAGTTATTAGATTTGATCTTACCTGGTAGCTTTTTTAGGTGAGTGGGGAGTAACCCCAATTTGCAAGATTAAGTCTGTATTGAAGCTAAGATTTAATCGGGAATCAATTGTCCTTTGACTAAATCCCCAGAGAAACAATTCCAGCATCAATAGTTTGTGTTAATCATTTTGAATGAAGGAATGTGAATTATTTTAAGGATATTTTTATTGCTTAAACTTGCTTTATCATTTATTTAGATTATAAACATAAAAAAGATTGTATGGATGATTGTCAATGATTATTTTACCTGAGCTCATATTGCTTATGTTCATTTTAAAATACATCACGTGTCGTGTAGGTCAACAAAAGATGGAGGTAAATAATATCATGTCATTTGGGTTGATCCAGATAATGGGTGAACTGTGAAAGAAAGCTTTATTCTCCCATTTGTATTTCCCCCATTATAGGCTTTATTATAGCCATTTTATTATAACACTTTATTTCCCTAAAGAAATGGAAGAGCTGGAAGAAAACTAATTTATTATCCCGGATATGGAAGAACGTTTTTATTCTTCCATTTCCATTTCCACCATTATGGGCATTATTCTATCAGTGACTAGCAGTATAGCCCAGTATTGCTTGGGTGTAATGAAAGCTTTAAAACTAATCCATGGTCCTGGAGCTCAGACTCTTTGGACGTTGGCATGAAATACTAAAAAGCAATAGTTGTTTCCAGTTTAAGCAAAACCGTAGATTGAAAGAAAAATGAATGGATATAAGTCAAATTTTGATTTCCTGGTATCGATATCAAATAAGTTTTTTTCATCATAAACTGAATTTTGAAGGCTAAATAAGTCCTCTGAGTAAATGGCATCATAGCTGAGACTAAGAACTACAATTATACCTACTTAGAGCCAAACCTGAAGCATAAACTAAAATAAAAGGGCTGAAAAAAATATAGACATACAGGCAGATAAACAGATACACACACAAACATCTTGCCTTTTATATATATATATATATATATATATATATATATATTATCGATTTTCTGCACTATTGTAAGAACTGCAACCTTGAAACTTCTGAATATCATTTCTTATGTCTTGTTATGTGTACATCTAAATCTAAATCTGAACTTATTTATAAATGGAACTTTGTCTGTGTGTGTGTGTGTGTGTGTGTGTGTCCCCATTACCTATAGACTCTGAAACGGCTGAACTGATTTTCTTTAAAATTTACACAGTTGTACTATAAGCATCTGCGAGTGTTCTTAGCTAGGTTTTGTGTGGAGGTACCCCCGATAAATATTGAAAATCGATAATCAAAAAAATCGGGTTATAGAAGGAGTGGTCTGATTTTAATCCAATTTGATACACTCATAGACAAAGACATAAGAAATGATATTCAGAAGTTTCAAGGTTGCAGTTCTTACAATAGTGCAGAAAATCGATAATATATATATATATATATATATAAGGCAAGATGTTTGTGTGTGTGTCTGTTTATCTGCCTGTATGTCTGTATTTTTTTCAGTCCTTTTATTTTAGTTTTTGCTTCAGGTTTGGCTCTAAGTAGGTATAATTGTAGTTCTTAGTCTCAGAGGACTTATTTAGCCTTCAAAATTTAGTTTACAATGAAAAAACTAATTTGATATCTCTATCAGGAAATCAAAATTTGACTTACATCCATTCATTTTTCTTTCAGTCTATGGTTTTGCTTTAACTGGAAACAACTATTGCTTTTTAGTCTTTTGTGCCAATGTCCAAAGAGTCTGAGCTCCAGGACCATGGGTTAGTTTTAAAGCTTTCATTACACCCGAGCAATGCCAGGCTATACTGCTAGTGTCACATAAAGGTAAGCATATAATTTTGATCTGTTTAACTGTGAAGTGTGCATTTTTTCCCTAAATATTCCATATCAAAATCTGAATGCATCCAATATGCTGGTAAATATGGTACTTGATAACAATTATATTTGAAGTAGAGATGTTACTTTGTATACGAAGAGAAGGTTTATATTTTACAATGTGTTTCTTTATCCGTTCATTTATTTTGTTTTTAGCTAGGTTCCAGCACAACTATATACATACTTCTGTTTTCCTTTATTGCGATATCCAAAAATCAATTAATTTTTCAGGCAATTGTCAGGGAATTTTATTCAGGGATTAAGCTGGGAACTCTGTCTGATTTCAGCTGTAAAGTTTAAGAGGGTTAAATTTACAGCTAATGTGTGGCATCTGCCGGTTTTGAGAGACCATGGATCTGCTCTCAAAGAGTTATGACTCAACTGTTGATGGTTGAGCAGCATCTATTATGGCTGTACAGTCCCATGTGAGAGTGACATTCTTGATTGCAATGAATGTATGTGAAGACACTCTCCCCTGATGTTGCAATGTTGTTTTCATTCCATCGAGTATGTATCTCTCTAGCAACAAGTCTCCATTTCTCTCCTACTTTCTCCAACCCTCATTGTAAATTGCATCTCTAGCATGCACAATCATTGGCAACACTTATCAATGTCCATGTTGGAGTAGATAGACTAAACTATCGCCCGGTTTACACTCCACCCACGTCTATTGATCAGGTGAAGAGGTTCATCCTTTGTTCCTTGTTTAGGATGCGGTTTCCGGTTTTCTCTTTTCCAATCTTTTCACTCTTTTTTTATTTTATTTTATTTTTTCAATTGGAGTAGATAGACTAAACTATCACCCGGTTCACATTCCACCCACTTCTATTGATCAGATGAAGTGACTCATTCCTTGTTCCCTGTTTAGGATGTTGTTTCCGGCTTTCTCTTTTCCAATCTTCTTACTCCTTTTCTCTTTTTGTTTTTTTGTTTTTTTCAATTGGAGTAGATAGACTAAACTATCGCCTGGTTCACACTCCACCCACGTCTATTGAACAGGTGAAGAGGCTCATCCCTTGATTCCTGCTTAGGATGTGGTCTCCGGTTTTCTCTTTTCCAATTTTTTCACTCACCCTGCACATCAGTGGTGTTATCGCCTTGCTCAGGGTGATATGATTAAAAAAAAAATGTTCATTATGCTCATGCAATTCTTGCAGATGTTCTTGGAGTGAAAATAAGGTAACTCTAATGCTGGTTTTCAACTATACTTCACTGCAGCAGCATCATCATAGTCACAGACATTGTCACCTTGTTTTGGCGGTGACAGCAGAAGTGGCAGTGGAAATGGCAAACGGCAAAATGGTGGACGAAGTGCAGCAGCAGGAGCAAGCCACGGAAGCTGGTGACAGTGCGCCAGGGCTAGACGGATGAGACCTAACACACACGACAGGCTGCCAGTTGAATTCCTTGCATTCACTTATGCACAAATACCCTTGGAAAAGGTATTAATCTGTTTCTTCCCTCCAGTTATGGGTTAAATAATAGGACAGATTGGGTTCTATAGGCTTGGCTAGCAACCAGTCTACCACAGAAAGTAATGGCAACCTATTGCGGGATAATCTTCTGCCCAGTCAGTCATGTCTCTTTCGAGACATGATCGTCCAAAGCGTGCATCATGTATGGCACTTAACTGACTGACTAATGCTGGTGGCCAGCCTCCCCCTCCCCAGAAGAACCTTCAGAATCTTTCTATCTGGCATATGGTGTACATGTCCAAGCCAGCAAAGTCAGCACTTTTGGAGAAGAGCATATAGGCTGAGCACAGGTGAGAACTATGGCACTGGTGACCCAGTAGTACAAATTGATGCTCAGAATGCATCTCAGACAGCAAAAATGAGAGGCACTGAGGTGTCGCTTCTGTTTGGAGTGTTCCTGGGCATGCCGATAAACTGCATCTGGCAACAAGGCCTCTGATTGGGTGGTTATGAGGAGCATGGAATCATTTCTTAATTGCTGTTGTTTCCAGGTCCACCCTGACCTGGGGTGATAGTATTTATTAGGGTTTCGGCTATGAGCAAATAGTTAACCTTCAAACTGGATTCAAAACTCTATGAAAGTATAAAAATAGACTTTTATAAAAATATATGCATAAAAATAGACTTTTATAGAAAAATATACATTTTTGAAAGAAAAATATTACCAACAATACATATTTTAAGGAAAAAAATTATTACCATAACACGTTTTTGAAAGAAAAAAATTATTACCAGCAATACATTTTTGATTACAAAACTGGCAGACATCTTCAGTTTTCTAAAATAAAATAAAATAAAATAAAATAAAAATAATAATGATAATAAAAAAAGTTTTCATCAAAATCTGACTAAATCAACCTTTTCACTATAACCAAACATTAAAAAATATCTTAAAACCCTACCGTTTTGGCATTGAATAACCCACAGAGGTTGATATACCATTAAGCAAAACTCAAACTTTAGAGTAGAAACTCCAAGTCTCACTGCCTTAGAGCAGCATGCAGACGACACATGCCCTACAGACTGCAATTTTGGTGTTCATCTCAAGGTCAGTCTGATGAACAAGGTGGCAGCTCTTCCAATCCATCTATTGAATTCAGTATCTAGGGAGAGGGTGCCTGAAATGACGGAGCCAAGGTATGTAAATTCATGAACTACTTCTAGGTCATAGTTGTTGATTGTGAGAGACAGTTGAACATTGGTCTTCTTCAGACTGATGATCAGTCTGAACTCTTGACAGGCTTTTGAAAAATTGTCCATACTTTATTGGAGTAGATAGACTAAACTATCGCCCGGTTCACACTCCACCCACATCTATTGAACAGGTGAAGAGGCTCATCCCTTGTTTCCTGTTTAGGATGCGGTTTCCGGCTTTCTCTTTTCCGTTCTTTTTACCCTTACGTAGCCCCTTGCGCATCAGTGGCATCATCGCCTTGCTTGGGGTGATATGATTAAAAAAAAAAAAATTAGCTGCTGCAGTAGCTCTTCAGAGTATGTTGCTAGCTAACTGTCACAGTATTATTGACAAAATGACAATGTCATTAAGCTAGATTTTAAACTAAGTTTTAATCGGAAATCAATTTGCATATGACTAAATCCCCAGAAAAGCAGTCATTCGTGTTGGCTTTCTGGTCTTAACTTAATCGGTTATTAAAGCAATAACTAAACCAGTACACTGATTTTGGTTTTGCAGTTAAACAACTTTACAAAGCTGTTCTTTTCTCCATGATTAATTTTGCATCATCATCATAGTCATGCTTTTTGCTGCTGAGGCATGATTGGGATTAATCTTAAGCAAGGTGAGTCCTGCTTGATGGAGGATCTCTTGGTATAATGATCTGAGGCAAGGTCTTACGAGACCAGATGATCTTCCTGATGCCCAACTCTCACAGTGTTTTTATCAAGATGCTATCTCTAAGGAGATTGCCATTCAAGGTTTGAGAACCCATCCTAGCCTTTATATATATACATATATATATATATATTTGTTTGCTCTACTTTCATATTGAGCGCTTTAGTGTTAGGGTTTTCATCTTGGTTTTTTTTTTCTTTCTTACGAGTGCTTGACTTTTTGTTCATGTACTTCGTTTGTTTCTTATTTTACTTCCCCTTCTTTTCTCTCCAAGTTCATTCTCGGTGGGTTGTTCAAGACGATTTAAATTATAGCTTAATTAGTACTAGTTTTAGCAGAGTTAGTTCTGTTATTATTGGTATTGTTGTTCCTATAGTTAATATATATATATATATATATATGGTAAATAAAAAGAAGACAAAAGGGAAACTGTATTTAATTCGCCTACACGTTTTGTCCTGTGATGATGAACTTTATCAAAGTAAAAAGACAAAATGAGCTTTATTCCATCTTACATATCTATAAACAAACAGTGTGGGCAACTAGAAAAATGCTCACAAATCATTCAAAAAGATTAACAGAATATTTTAGTTTTAGAATTCCTTCATGTGTAGTGCAATGTCCTGAGATGTTAAAATGAAGGGAATTCAACCATTCTCCTTGGACTTTTTATTATGTATGTAGTCTGTTTCAGTATTATTTCCATCAGCATGAAACAGACTATCATGAAAAATAACTTCAAAGAAAATCCTATAGACATTTCACAATGACACATGATAACATTTCAGATTTGCTAAATGCTATATTTTTCAATTTACTTCATAACTGGCACAGAAAACGTCTTGGTCTCAAGTCATTTCAACTCTCTACCCTCACCCTTACAATAAAATTTCTATTAATCATGACCTGGCTTTCTATTGATTCAGTCAGACAAATCTGCCAAAAATCCTCTCTCCCCTTAATTGTCTGGATATGGTAAAAATTGTGTTGTTTTTAAGCTTCTATATATAATAATTCCTAACAGAAAAATATTTTACTACCCGACAAAGTGCTAATAAGACAGTACCAAAACACAATGGCTCTTGTGTTGCAGTAAACTATGTTTATATTATAAACTTATAATAAAAATCTATATATATATATATATGGTAATATATCACATATCTTGTTGACTGATGTTGTAAAGAAAAGCAAGAAAAAATGACTCTTAATTGTAAGAAGACAAAAGACATAGTCGGCAGTAAAAGAGACTGCCCAAGATGTAAACTACATGTTGGGGATGTCAACAATCGAGTGGATGCAGAAAGTTAACTGACTGAGTATTGTAGTCACAGATAATGAAAAATATAACACAAAAATCAAAAAGCACATAAGGATAGCAAATGATGCTTTTCAGAAACTAAACAAAGTATTGGATCAAATCATGAATAATTATTTGCAATGACTTGTCCCCACTTACCAGACAGCTCTTCAATATGTTCTGAATAAAATTCTGCATGTTTTGATGTGAAAAAAGTTTTCAACAAACACATACATCTGGTTTTAATTAGAGAAAATTTAATAAAGTGTTTTACAGCAATCAAAAAAAAAAAATAATAATTAGTTGGTACAAGATCAGGTGAATACGATGAGTGGCCTATTACAAACCAACTTAGTACAACATTTTCTTTTCTGCACTTTTCTTGTACGGTTTCTTCTTATTGACAAACTAGCAGGATAGCCCGGCATTGCTCAGGTGAAATGAAAGCTTTAAAACTAATCCATGGTTCTAAAGCTCAGACTCTTTGGACGTTGGCACAAAAGACTAAAAAGCAATAGTTGTTTCCACTTAAAGCGAAACAGTAGACTGAAATATGATCAGTTTATTCTGAATATTTCTATCCGTTTAGCCTTGTACCAGACTATGCAAATATCTTTATGGATAGGCCAACAAGCATCAGACAATAACACAAATTTGCACAGAAATATATATACTCTTCTCTTTTTTTTATATATAAAGCTCAAAGTTTGTGTGAGTACTAAAAAATATAAATAAAGAAATTTGTAAGTGTGTAAAAATATTATCTAAAACTCTGATATCAATTAAATATGGTTTAATTATTTATATCTACCAGCATATAGAAACATAGTTGTATGTATAACTAGTAGTATAGCCCTGCGTTGCTTGGGTGTAATGAAAGCTTTAAAACTAATCCATGATCCTGGAGCTCAGACTCTTTGGATGTTGGCACGAAAGACTAAAATGCAATAGCTGTTTCCAGTTAAAGTGAAACCATAGACTGAAAGAAAAATGAATGGATGTAAGTCAAATTTTGATTTCCTGGTATCGATATCAAATAAGTTTTTTTTGTCGTAAACTGAATTTTGAAGGTTAAATAAGTCCTCTGAGTAAATGGTATCATGGCTGAGACTAAGAACTACAATTATACCTACTTAGAGGCCAAACCCAAAGCAAAAACTAAAATAAAAGGGCTGAAAAAATATAGACATACAGGCAGATAAACAGACACACACACAAACATCTTGCCTTATATATATATATATTATCGATTTTCTGCACTATTGTAAGAACTGCAACCTTGAAACTTCTGAATATCCTTTCTTATGTCTTTGTCTATGAGTGTATCAAACCAACTTAGTTCAAATTTTTTTTTCTGCATTCTTCTTGTATGGTTTCTTCTTAGTGACAAATGTCGAGTTTTTTTTCAACTGTTTTTTTTTCATTCTCATCCAGCTTTCTTTCTTACAGGTTTAGGTGGTTTTTGTTTAGCTGGTTTAGTTTTCTTACTTTGTGAGATGTCATAATGAGAGATTTTTTGGCAAGGAGAGGTCTAGAGTAGTAGTATCTGTCAGTTGTCAGATGCAACACGAGTAAGAAGTAAACTGGCACAGACTGCAGCATCATGTGGCCTCAGGGATGCCCACTGGAGGCACTTGCAAGGACATTTATCCATGCACAACATGGTACTACAAGAAACCCTGATATTATTCAACTGTTGATCAAAGCAGCCTCTCAAGGTGCTACGCAACAGTTTGGGCTCCTAACTACCAGTCAGAAGCATCAACCAGGAAACTGCCAACCCAATACACTCATAATGAAAAGACGTTTCTACCATCCACACACACATTACAAGAAGCTTGCGACAACACTACTATTAAAACCTGAAGAGAGGAAAGAAACCGGAAACTGGAAACAAGGGATGAGCCTCTTCTCCTGTTCAAAAGAAGAGGGAGGAGTATAAACTGGGTGATGGTAGGTTTTATCTACACCAATTTAAAAAAAAAATTAAACATCTAAGTTTTAACTTACTTAAAGCCAGAAGAACACTTAGAGAAGGAGAAAGAAAGAACAGAATTTAATCCCTAATGCAAAGGAATTTTCTAGCAACTTAAAAGAAAAACAAAAAAAAACACGTGATGGCAAACTCAGATTAAAAGTTTAAAAAATGCATGAAAATTACTTTAATTCAAAGAATTTAAGCAAAAATGAAATCTAGTCAAATTGGACATGAAAGAAATGGTAGGATTTTAGAAAAGATGGGGAAAAAAATAAATGAAAATATCGCAGCTCATGATTGGAATGGCCATTAAAGTAAAATGAGGAAAAATGAACAGAGGGTTTCACTCAATTTAGTTTTTCCAGCATTTTCACATTATTTTGTTTTAGTGAAAGTGATCCAAAGGTGAATTGGCATGGCAAAGGATGCGTTCCAGAAGCTGAGTAAAGTATCAAGACACAGGAAACTTTCACTAGAAACAAAGAAGAGAGTACTGGATTGCTATATGATGTCAGTTCTTCAATATGACAGTAAATGTTGGACAATATCAACAAAGATGAAGGGAAAACTTGAAGCAGCTGAAATTTGGTTCTACAGAAGGATGCTGTGGATATCGTGGACTGAGCATGTGAGCAGCGATGAGGTGTTGGAAAGAATGGCAACAAAAAGGAAATTAATATTGAGCATCAGGAAGAGACAACTGAAGTTCCTGGGACATGCAATGAGGATGGTGGGCTTGGAGAACCTGATACTAACAGGCCAGATAGAGGGAAAAAGAAACAGATGAAAGCAGCAGATAACATATTTGAAGGGCCTGAGCAGGTGGATGACAGAACGGGGGCTGCGAGACATTACAGGAGAAAGCATGCTAAGAGCCACCAGGGATAGGGAAACGTGGAAGGCCATGATTGTCTACATCCTGAAAGAACAAGGCACATAGAAGAAGAAAAAGAGGGTGTGCAAAAATGATTTATTTTCTACAGTGCTTTTGGCCACTTCTTTGGCCATTTTCAAGGATGGGAGGTAGTTGTTGTTAACTTCATGTTTTGACTGTTTAAGATGATTTGGGTGGGGTGTACATATATATATAAAGAGAGAGAAAGAAAGAGAGAGATATTGATGATCACTTGGAAATACCAAATACTGTAAATTTAGATGTACAGATGATTTAATGGATAACAGTTTGGAATTATCACTTGACTTGATGGTATATAAATAGATTGATGGATGCTGTTTTGAAATAAATGAAAGGAAGATAAAAGTATATATAAAAAAATATATTTATTTTTTAAAAAAGAATAAACCTGTTTTAAGCTCTTACTTCAAATTTTCACTTAATCTGCTCACTATGAAGCCCAATGGAACAATAAACCTTCTTCCACTATATAATTGATAATAAAATTGATAATATTGTTACCTCATTATTTTATATCATAAACTACTTAAAACAACCAGGGTTGTCTTGTATACTATTAAAAATAACAGTATTGCATGTTTTTATATGTTACTTATTAGCATTTACTCATAAGCTGTGATTTAAATGCTAAGATTGTTACCACCACTTTGAGAGTAGAAAACGGTTTTAGTTAAATAATTAAGCTATGTAATTATAAAAAACCACAAAAGGCCTGATTGAAAATGAACAAGACAGTTATTTTCAATCTGATTTTTAAACTTGAATATACAAATTATCTACAATAGGCAAGAACTGCTATGTTGGGCAAGATATATAGCACATTTTGATAATGTTTGGCTACTCATTTCTTAGTTTGGTCATTCTCATCTGCTATGGGGTCTAACCAATCCCTGTTGAGGACACCTGCTAAAACACATTTTCTTTTTGTTAACACCCACAGAGCTCACCTGCAGTTATACTGAGCAGATCTTAGTTACAGTATCTGAGAGAAAGTGTTCTGGCATGATCAAGAGTTTGAGTTTGAGTTTTGTTTAATGGCATATAAGCCTCTGTAGGTTATTTAATGCCAAAAAGGTAGAATTTTAAGGTATTTTTTTTAATGTTCAGTTATAGTGAGAAAGTTGATTTAGTCAGACTTTGATGAAAAATTTTAAAATTTCGTTATTTTAGAAAACTGAAGACATCTACTTTTGTATTCAAAAATGTATTGCTGGTAATTTTCTTTTTACTTCAAAAATGTATTATGGTAATAATTTTTTATCTTCAAACATGTTTTGTTGTTGGTAATTTTTTTCCTTCAAAAATGTATATATTTCTATAAAAGTCTATTGTTATATTTTCATAGTGTTTAGTGGGGGTTAACTATTTGTCTATAGCTGGGACCCTAACAGATGCTACCACTCCAAGTCAGGGTGGACCTGGGAACAATAGCAATTAAGAGGTGGTTCCATGTTCCTCACAACCTCCCAATCAGAGGCCTTGCTACCAGATGCCATTTACCATCATACCTCAATAGTTTGAACTAGTACACACAAACTTTGGTCACAGTGACTTCTGACTTTGTGCTGACAAAACCTTCTGAACAGTTCTGTCCATAGAGTTACACTCACAAGGTTTGGGTCAGCCTCTAGTATGGTTTTTCAGGCACCTTCCAAGCTGATAACATCCTGATGTCTCATTCCTGACAAATCAACTCTAATGATAAGATTTGAACCCAGGTCACCTGGTTAGAAACATATATCTAAATCTAATCTGAACTTATCTATAAATGGAACTTTGTGTGTGTGTCTGTGTGTGTGTGTGTGTCCGTTACCTATAGACTCCGAAATGGCTGAACCGATTTTCTTGAAAATTTACACAGTTGTACTATAAGCAGCTGCGAGTGTTCTTAGCTAGGTTTTGTTTTGAGGTACTCCCGATAAATATCGAAAATTGATAATTGAAAAAATTGGATTATAGAAGGAGTGGTTTGATTTTAATCAAATTTGAGACACTCATAGACAAAGACATAAGAAAGGATATCCAGAAGTTTCAAGATTGCAGTTCTTACAATAGTGCAGAAAATCAATAATAAATATATATAAAAGGCAAGATGTTTGTGTGTGTGTCTGTTTATCTGCCTGTATGTCTATATTTTTTCAGCCCTTTTATTTTAGTTTTTGCTTCGGGTTTGGCCTCTAAGTAGGTATAATTGTAGTTCTTAGTCTCAGCCATGATACCATTTACTCAGAGGACTTATTTAACCTTCAAAATTCAGTTTACGACAAAAAAAACTTATTTGATATCGATACCAGGAAATCAAAATTTGACTTACATCCATTCATTTTTCTTTCAGTCTACGGTTTCGCTTTAACTGGAAACAACTATTGCATTTTAGTCTTTCGTGCCAACGTCCAAAGAGTCTGAGCTCCAGGACCATGGATTAGTTTTAAAGCTTTCATTACACCCAAGCAACGCAGGGCTATACTACTAGTTATACATACAACTATGTTTCTATATGCTGGTAGATATAAATAATTAAACCATATTTAATTGATATCAGAGTTTTAGATAATATTTTTACACACTTACAAATTTCTTTATTTATATTTTTTAGTACTCACACAAACTTTGAGCTTTATATATAAAAAAAGAGAAGAGTATATATATTTCTGTGCAAATTTGTGTTATTGTCTGATGCTTGTTGGCCTATCCATAAAGATATTTGCATAGTCTGGTACAAGGCTAAATGGATAGAAATATTCAGAATAAACTGATCATATTGTAAGAAACTTTCCTAGCAGGATGTGTATTGTGGTATGTAGGCAGGCAAACATAGTTATGTATTTGTGTTACCAAAAGAAAAATTAGATGCCCTGATATTTGAGAGACTTGCATGTATAAATAAATGAATTTCTATCATGAATGTGTTTCCTATGGTGTGTCTTTGAATTAAGCTGTGTTCATAATTATCTATACACATTGAGAGAGAGAGAGAATGAGAGAGTGTGTGTGTGTGTGTGCTTAGATATGTAATATGATGATGTCATACCTATCTCCAGCTTGAAAGAACAAAGCTACTCTCCACCCAACAATAACATTTCAGCTGCCTGCCTCCCAACACAAGAATGCACACCCACATATGGTCCTTTTGAGGGCCCATAGCAGAAGACACAAGAATGTACTGCAAGAAGTCAGAAACATGCAAACCCTAGATATGTTCAGTATAATAGTCCTCTCTCTCTCTCTCTCTATATATATATATATATATATATATATGATAGAATAAATAATGATCAAAATTTATTCTCTTATCTTGTTGGATTTCAATCCACATATTCAACTCATATATATATCTTTTTATGTTTTGAGCATTTTAATATCTGATTAATTTTTATTATATACACTACCAGCCATAATTATTAGGCCACCCCAGCGTTTTAAAAAATGTTGCATTTCATACTATTTTCTAGTATTCATTGCCAAGTGAATAATTGTAAATGAAAATAGAATGGTTCTTTTGTTAATACTGCACAATAACATGTGTATCAAATGAATTTATAAATATTTAATAATTACCTATATTGCAGTTTTATCAATGAATGAATGAAGAAAATTTAGGGTGATTCGGACAAGTTTATCTTTGCTTCCTTGCCTTGTAAAATTTTGCCAAGTAATAATAACAAAAGAATCATTCTATTTTTATTTAGAATTATCCACTTGACAATAAATACTAAAAATAGTATGAAATACATCATTTTTGTTTAAAACTGGGGTGGCCTAATAATTATGGTCAGTAGTGTATATATATATATATATATATATATATATATATATATATATATATATAACAGTATAGCCCGACGTTGCTTGGGTGTAATGAAAGCTTTAAAACTAATCCATGGTCCTGGAGCTCAGACTCTTTGGACATTGGCACAAAAGACTAAAAAGCAATAGTTGTTTCCAGTTAAAGCGAAACCGTAGACTGAAAGAAAAATGAATGGATGTAAGTCAAATTTTGATTTCCTAATATAGATATCAAATAAGTTTTTTTCATTGTAAACTAAATTTTGAAGCCTAAATAAGTCCTCTGAGTAAATGGTATCATGGCTGAGACTAAGAACTACAATTATACCTGCTTAGAGCCAAACTCGAAGTAAAAACTAAAATAAAAGGGCTGAAAAAATATAGGCATACAGGCAGATAAACAGACACATACACTAACATCTTGCCTTTTATATATATATATTTTATCGATTTTCTGCACTATTGTAAGAACTGCAACCTTGAAACTTCTGAATATCATTTTTTATGTCTATGAGTGTATCAAATTTGATTAAAATTGGACCACTCCTTCTATAACCCAATTTTTTCGATTATCGATTTTCGATATTTATCAGGGGTGCCTCAAAACAAAACCTAACTAAGAACACTCGCAGACGCTTATAGTACAACTGTGTAAATTTTCAAGAATTTCAGTTCAGCTGTTTCGGAGTCTATAGGTAACGGACAGACACAAAATTCCATTTATAAATAAGTTTAGATGTTTGATTTGCTTTAGTTTATTTTGCTTTATGGAATATCACCCTCAATGGGTTATTTAATGCCGACAAGATTTTTAGGAAAGGTTTGCATAAATAGAATATGTATTCTTTGTAAGAAATCAGTTTGCAGATCAGGTTTCACTGACATATTTTTGTAAAAAAGACTAACATTTTTCCATTGTGTTGGTGTTAAAGAATATAAAAATTGTTCACAATTTTTATCATCCCAAGTGCTTTCGGTCAATTCTATAGCCATTTTTATGGGTGTTTATGTCTCCGGTGTAGTTATTTTCTCTTGTTTTTTGACTTGTTAAATTGTAATTTATTTTTGTTTTGTTTTTGAAAAAGAAGCATATATTCCAAGCTCTCACATGTTGCATGCAACTGGAATTTGCATGAGCATCTATTTTTTAAAAAAATTCAAAACTCTATTTTCACTATTAGATAATATAAGGCTGATGGTAAGAGAAAAATGTTCGATATATATACATATATATATACATATATATATATATATATATATACATCTTGAATAGCGAGATGTTTCTGATTTTGTGATTTATATAGAATTCTTGAGTTTTTGATTAAAATTTTCCTTAAAGGTTCTTGTATTTTATTGGACACAGTACAACCTCCAAGAGAAAACACCTTACGTGTCAGCTATCAAACCAAAGTGTCAGAAAAAAGCTTTTATTAACCCATAATTTACATATTTTTCTTTTAAGTGGTTAAAAATCATACATTTTTAAATTTTTTTTCTAGCAGGTAAATTTTTTTCTAGAGAGGTTAAATTCAGACAAAAAGATTCCATTGTCACACTATGCATACATGAATGGATCTTATGCACAGATGTTTATATATATATATATATATATATATATATATATATGCACACTACCGGCCATAATTATTAGGCCAACCCAGTGTTAAAAAAAATGATGTATTTCATAACTATTTTTAGTATTTATTGCCAAGTAGATGAAATGAAAATAGAATGATTCTTTTGTTAATACTGCACAATAACATTTGCATCAAATGAACTGTTCTGGTGTCCAGTTTTTGTGCTCTTTTCCCCATGCTAGTCTCTTCTTCTTATTGGCTGGCCAAAGCAAAGGCTTCCTGACTGCCTTGTAAAATTTTGCAAAGTATTAATAATAAAAGAACCATTCTATTTTCATTTAGAATTATCCAGTTGGCAATAAATACTAAAAATAGTTATGAAATACAACATTTTTTTAAAAAACTGGGGTGACCTAATAATTATGGTCAGCAGTGTATATATATATATATATATATATATACACACGTGACAAACTGGAAAAAAGGTTTTGTGTGACGTGTTTTGTCCTTTAGAATATTATCATATTACAGAAATTAACGAAGATTAACGAAACTTGGTTATAAACAACTGACAATTTGAAATTTGTTTGAACATTATTTTTGATCGATACTCATATTTAAGTAGATATTCTGTTTTTAATTAAACAGTATTATATATTTCTTTCTCCCGGCCTGATTATTTACAATACATTTTTATTACAAAAATGTGTGCCATTCAGCAGTATTCAAACCTGCAACCCCCTATCCACATAGGGGAAGCTACCATGTGATCTGGCATGTCTTAGACCTCTCAACCACGAATGACCATTAGTCTAAATGAGGTTTTAATCAAGCCTATGTAACATAATTTTCGATTCATCGCAGTAACCATATCTGCTCTGAAATGTATCATAATGCCAACAAATGTAAACACGTTACGGAAATTAACGAAGATAAACGAAACTTGGTTATAAATGACCGACAATTTGAAATGTGGATAGGGGTCGCAGGTTCAAATATATATATATTCTCTCTGGTATAATAAAGATTGTTGTATATATATATATATATGAAATGAATTGTTTGAACATTATTTTTTTTTATCGATACTCGTATTTAAGTAGATATTCTGTTTTTAATTAAACAGTATTATATATTTATATCTACCGGCCTGATTATTTACGATAAATTTTTATTACGAAAAATAATAATGTTTTTAATACTGTTTAATTAATAATCCTGTTTTTAATTATGTTTAATTAAATTAAATCTCCTGCATTATATATGCAAAACTTTTTTTGCATATATAATGCAGGAGAATTATCTTATGTCAAAATTGTGGTCAGTCTCATTACAATGGGCTACTGATCAAAGGAGAAAACTGTCTAGAAAGTGCCTTGATTACTAGAAAATCCATATGAATTTATACCCTGCCACTTACAACAATTCACAATTCCTGCCAAAACTTCTATTATCACAGAGATATCCAATAACAAAAGCCATGGAAAGAAAAAGAAAAAGAATTTAAAAGAAATTGGCTAAAACAATTGACTAAAAAAAAAAAAAATTAAATTTACAATTTAGAGAATCCCTCATTCTTGCATCTGCTGTCGCACCAATGTACCAACATTAATCTGATCAAGTCCTAGAGGATGAAACATGTTACACAAAAACTTTATTCCGTTTTGTCATACCAATATTTTTTACCCCAATATCTAAACATATTTATAAATGTAACTTTGTCTGTGTGTGTGTGTGTATCCGTTACCTATAGACTCCAAAACGGCTGAACCGATATTCTTGAAAATTTACACAGTTGTACTATAAGCGTCTGCGAGTGTTCTTAGCTCGGTTTTCGTGCTGAGGTACCCCCGATAAATATCAAAAATTGATAATCGAAAAAATCGGGTTATAGAAGGAGTGGTTTGATTTTACTCAAATTTGATACACTCATAGACAAAGACATAAGAAACGATATTCGAAAATTTCAAGGTTGCAGTTCCTACAATAGTGCAGAAAATTGATAATATATATATATATAAGGCAAGATGTTTGTGTGTGTGTCTGTTTATCTGCCTGTATGTCTGTATTTTTTTCAGCCCTTTTATTTTATTTTTTGCTTCGGGTTTGGCTCTAAGTAGGTATAATTGTAGTTCTTAGTCTCAGCCATGATACCATTTACTCAGAGGACTTATTTAACCTTCAAAATTCAGTTTACGACAAAAAAAACTTATTTGATATCGATATCAGGAAATCAAAATTTGACTTACATCCATTCATTTTTCTTTCAGTTCACGGTTTCACTTTAACAGGAAACAACTATTGCTTTTTAGTTTTTCGTGCTAACTTCCAAAGAGTCTGAACTCCAGGACCATGGATTAGTTTTAAAGCTTTCATTACACCCGAGCAACGCAGGGCTATACTTCTAGTTATTCTTGATGAATAAAAAATTATATTATCTCTCCCCCCCCCCCCCCATATATATATATATATATATATATATAATTATTAGTGTTACAATAATAAAATATGGGACTGCAACTCAAAAGCTTTCAGGTTGGCACCAAAACCTAAATGCTTTTGGGTTACAGTCCCATATATTCTTATTATAACACTAATAATAACTATATCTCTATAAATGTTCTACATATGTATTGAGCACATCATATTAATTAATAATTATTAAATTATGGACTATATATCTTTAGTTTCTACCGCTATATATATATATATATATATATATATATATATATATATATATATATATTTTGTATTTCGCCATCAAATTTTTTTTTAAACATGTCAGATCAAATAAATTGCAAACAATATGTTTACTTATTTTTAATAAAATCCGTTCATACTCTCGGATAAACTTTCACATATCACAATCAAGAGATGTCAGAAATGAGCTGTAACATTGACAGATATTACTATCATTCATTTTTTAAGGTACCCAATTACTTTCAACCTTTTTCCAAGGTCATCTTTCGGGGTGTGAGTTATGGTAACAAATGTAACTGGAGAGCTGTGTTGCTAAAAATTACAGTACATTTTTTTTCTTCTTCAAATATAATGGTTGACAAATTGCTAGTGTTCATTAGAACATGAAAATTATTCAAAATGAAATTGTTTTATATGTTGTAATGTCATGGTCATGCACATGTTAAAGCATGAAAAAAACTGTTCTTTTTACAAACATATTATATATATATATATATATATATATATATAATATATATATATATATATATATATATATATATATAGTATATATAATACTATATAGTTTATATATACATATATATACATATAGTTTATATATACTATATAGTTTATATATACATATATATATATATTGTTTATATATACATATAGTTTATATATACAATATATATATATATATATATATATATATATATATATATATTTATATATATATATATAAATAGAAACCTATAGTTTTTTTAATGTGACTTTTGCAAAAGTTTTCTGCAAACTACATAAAATGGTTATTCATCTTTTTATTTTATTAAGATTGTTTAGTCATCTGATTTTATCAGTTGTGTCTGTGAACCTTGAAGATTGGAAAATGAATTGGTGCGTTTCTGTTGATGTCATGTAATAATAAATACACCGCTTTAAGCACATTGAATTTAGAAAAAGGCCATGCAAAACTATTGGGCCAATGAAAGATCTGTGATGATAAAGTCATTATAATATGCACATTTCTAAGTAGGATTTGTTAAATGCTGTTGTAGGGAGCATCATCTAATGACCTTGTGTCAAATGTAACTGATCCCACCACATTTGAAAGAGTCAGAAGGTTGAACAAAAGATAAAAGGGTCTTGTTTGTATTAATACATGTAAATTTATTTAAGAAGAAGAATAACATCAATTTTGCTGTTTTGAAATAACATTTATGTTTGAAAGTTCTGTCTAAAGTTTTTCTTTAGAATGTGTGTTTAAGAGTTCAGTTTCAGATGAAATAGAATTTTGAAAAAAAAAATTTGATGTTGCTATGAGTGTGTACAGTTGTAGTTGGCGAACAGAAATTATGTCTTTTTTTTGTATTTCTTTCGTGAAGAAAAAACAAATCTGATGTTACTGTTCATCTTTCTTTTTTGTTACTGACAAGTCAATGAGAAAATAGGAGAATATAATTATGTGGTGTGAAAGAGAGAGGGAGAGGATATGAAAATGCAGGTTGCCTGGACATGGCCTCTGGTGAACAACCTGTGTCTCTCTGCCTTAAAAAGAAAGAAAATCACGTCTATTTCTGTGATTATGAAAAGTAGGATCAGCTCAACTGTTAAGATTTTTTTCTTGCTCCTGATTGGCCAATAAATGAGAGGTTGTATTATTTTGTTTTTGCAGATGTCAGCACATGGTAATATTCAGCGAGCTGACTGTCTTTATGAAAAAAGCTTTTTGGTGAATGTATAACTGTATATGATTTTTTTTATTGATTCATGAAAAGAGGTCATGGGCATGATGGTAAACTGCATCCGGCAGCAAGGCTTCTGATTGGGAGGTTGTGAGGAGCATAGAACCATCTTTTAATTGCTGTTGTTCCAAAGTTCACTCTGACCCAGAGTGGTAGCACCTGTTAGGGCCCCAGCTATGGGCAAATAGTTAACCACCAAACTGGGGTCAAAATGCTATGAATGTATAAAAATACACTTTTATAGAAATATATGCATAAAAATAAACTTTTATAGAAAAATATACATTTTTGAAGAAAAAAAATATTACCATAACACATCTTTGAGGAAAAAACTTATTCTCAGCAA
>JBBBDQ010001370.1:1465000-1575000 GCA_037127315.1 Ascarosepion bandense
CTCCTCCTGTACCATTTTTTTAATATTAAAATTTAAAAATTTTTTAATATTAATCAGGATCAGGTTCTTGGAATTTACCTTCCTACTTTTCCATTTCAGATTAAAGTAATTTAATAAAAAAAAATAAAAAAAAATATATATATATATATATATATATATATATATAATCAATATAATTATAATCCTGGAATTATTTCAAACTTTTGTTCTTATCTTGGTTGATATAGGTGTTATACTAGACACAACATTTCAACCAAGTACCCTCTGGTCATCATCAGATGTCCATAGATTCGACCAGAGGGTACTTCATCGAAACATTGTATCTATTATAACACCTATATCAACCAGGATGAGAACAAAAGTTTGAAATAATTCCAAGATTATTAAAAATTACTCATTTCTGAAATAAATACAAATTATGACAAGTGGCACGAACCCACTAATATAATCCAGTTGTCATAATCCATTTGACACTAAATATTAAAGGCTCCAGAAATACACCACTAAAGTCCTTCGGTACGGTGGCGTAGTGGATATAGTAGTTGGTTATACATGTGTTGGTATCATCTATTGGTCATGAGTTTGATCCTTGGTCTTTGTCGTGATAAACCAAATTCTAACATAAAAGAACAATAATTGATTTCACAGGATATTTCACAATAATCAATGAGATAATCCACATCAGCCAATCTATAGACATCTGATGGTGACCAGAAGGTACTTGGTTGAAGCGTTGTGTCTATTATAACACCTATATCAACCAAGATGAGAACAAAAGTTTGAAATAATTCCAACATTATTGAAAATTACTCATTTCCGAAATAAATACAAAATTACAATATGATTATATACAAAAAAAGCAATCAGATAAAACAATAATTTGTGATTACCATAAAAGGTAATATATTCAGGCTGTAATCTTTTGCAACACACCCTTATTAAGAAAAACGAAAAGATTGTGTGTGTCATTTATTGAAAACAACACAGATATTGAATAGACATTTATATAGACAACCCCTTCACGCTCTCCCTCTGTCACCCTTGATCTTTTTTCTTTTCGTTAGCTGATGAGATGACATGGAAATTGTTATTTGTGCCTGCTTGTTTATTTATGGGCATGAAGTCATTAATATGTATTCAGACTAGCAGTATTACCCGGCGTTGCTCGGGTGTAATGGAAGCTTTGAAACTAATCCATGGTCCTGGAGCTCAGACTCAGCCTAAAGAATATTTGTGTGAAGTTTGGTGAGAATCAGATAAAAATTGTGGATTTGTATAAAGGACATACAGACAGATAAACAGACACACATACAAACATCTTGCCTTTTATATATATATATATATATATATATATATATATATATATTATCGATTTTCTGCACTAATTTTGATTTCTTGATATGGATATCAAATCAGTTTTTTTCGTCATAAACTGAATTTTGAAGGCTAAATAAGTCCTCTGAGTAAATGGTATCATGGCTGAGACTAAGAACTACAATTATACCTACTTAGAGCCAAACCTGAAGCAAAAACTAAAATAAAAGGGCTGAAAATATACAGACATACAGGCAGATAAACAGACACACACAAACATCTAGCCTTTTATATATATATATATATATATATATATATATTATCAATTTCCTTCACTATTGTAAGAACTGCAACCTTGAAACTTCTGATTATCGTTTCTTATGTCTTTGTCTATGAGTGTATCAAATTTGATTAAGATCGGACCACTCCTTCTATAACCCGATTTTTTCAATTATCAATTTCCGATATTTATCGGGGGTACCTTGACACAAAACCTAGCTAAGAACACTTGCAGACGCTTATTGTACAACTGTGTAAATTTTCAAGAAAATCGGTTCAGCCGTTTCGGAGTCTATAGGTAAAGGACACACACACACACAGAGACAAAGTTCCATTTATAAATAAGTTTAGATTTAGATAGATATGTAAATATGCAGACATACCCATGAAATGATTTTTGGCTTTATATATATGTGTGTGTGTGTGTGTGTGTGTGTGTGCGTGTGAAAATGAATGAATGAAAATATTAATGTATACACACCTAACACTGATATTCAAATCTGGTGAAAGTTTTTATTCTCACAGTCAACTTTTGGGGAAAAAGGCATTTTCTTCATGCCTTGTAGCATCGCGGTACAGTGGATATCAGCTCAGAATGAGAAATCGAGTAACCGAGCTCAAATTCCAGTTGATTTTTGTTGCATTTATTTACACACAAATACCTTTCAGAAAGGTATTAATCCATCTCTTCCCTTCAGCTATGGGTTCAATAACAGGACAGATTGTGTTCTATAGCCTTGGTTGGCAACCAGTATACTGCAGAAAGTAATCGCGACCTACTGCAGGAAAATTTTCTACCCAGTCAGTCATGTTTCTTTTGAGACATGATCACCCAACTGTGTATCATGTATGTCACTTAACTGACTTGTAGTAAACAATGAAAAATGTTGACTTTTTAGTAGATTTGTACTCTTTTTAGTTGGTTTTATTTGTTTAATGTTCTTTTCTTTTTGCTCCCAAATTATAAGTTTATTTGACTAAAAATAGTTTAGAAAATTTAAGGGAGTATCAGAAATGAAATATCAGATAAGCAATAATCTTGAATCCTAGAAAATCCTCATTAACATCAGTCCTATGACTAGGTGTTGTTGTAGGATCGCTGTACAGCTGAGCACCTGACCAGCTCTTTCCACATGCCAGCATAGGTGTTCAGGCATTTTTCAGGCTGATACATACTTTTTTCAGCTGATACATATCCATAAGTGGACAGGCTGCTGAGAGACGGGTGTTTGTATTAGGGCATCATCTCTAGATAGGTTGCCAACCAAGACTAAACAAAACTTCAGTCTGTCCTTTAGTTGAGGACTTCTTACTAGATACTAGCATAAACACTGACAACTTCTGTAGGGCATCATCTCTAGATAGGTTGCCAACCAAGACTAAACAAAACTTCAGTCTGTCCTTTAGTTGAGGACTTCTTACTAGATACTAGCATAAACATTGACAACTTTAGAACTGCTATCTACCGAATTTAACTAACAAGGCTTAGGTCAACCTTTGACCTGGCTTTCAGGCATTTATCGTAAGTGTTGCATGCTGTGTTTGATTTTGTTACTTTCTGAAATATTAACATTTATTCATAAAAAAATAAATAGCACAAGGAACTAGAAGAGAAAATGATATCATCAAGCTTTCCACACTACAAAACAAATAAAAGGTTAGTAAGGAAACCCTCATCAGTACTAGAAAGAGCTATAACATTTAGTGGACTTGAGAATCTTCCTGAAACAACTTTTAATATAGATTTTAATAAATTTTAATTGACAGTAAAACTCTTTGGTCAATAATTAGCTAATTTTGCCATTGCCATTCTATGTTATAAATGGAAGCAGCTTTTTACTTGAAGCATGATACATGTTTTTCTTTTAAAGCATTTGTGTCATTCTGATAATTATTTAACATGAACATATCTTTAACTTTTCTATCCTGAAAGTGAGGCTGACAGGAAGGCTGGTGATGACTGATTAAAATTTGGGTGATCTAAAAATGATGTGTCAACACTACCAGCAAAATAGGTCAGAGGTCGATTTACAGCTGATTAACTTAAGCAAGTTACATTTGTCTCTTAGAAATGATGTTTAAGAGATAAACGGATCAACTGGTTTTAAATTGACACAGAAATAAGGAGCCTATGAACAAGAATAACAGAGTGATAATTAAATATGCAAGAATAGATATATACATATGAACTGAGATAAATAGATAATGAACAGATAGAGATAGATATGAATGGAGAGAGATATGAACAGATAGAGATAGATATGAATGGAGTGAGAGACAGATATGAACAGATTGAGATAGATATGAATGGAGAGAGAGACAGATATGAACAGATAGAGATAGATATGAATGGAGAGAGAGACAGATATGAACAGATAGAGATAGATATGAATGGAGAGAGAGACAGATATGAACAGATAGAGATAGATATGAATGGAGAGAGACAGATATGAACAGATTGAGATAGATATGAATGGAGAGAGAGACAGATATGAACAGATAGAGATAGATATGAATGGAGAGAGAGACAGATATGAACAGATAGAGATAGATATGAATGGAGAGAGAGAGACAGATATGAACAGATAGAGATAGATATGAATGGAGAGAGAGACAGATATGAACAGATAGATATGAATGGAGAGAGAGACAGATATGAACAGATAGATATGAATGGAGAGAGAGACAGATATGAACAGACTGAGATAGATATGAATGGAGAGAGAGACAGATATGAACAGACTGAGATAGAGATAAATAAACAGGTAGATAATGAACAGAGATGTAGCAATGAGAGATAAAAAGATGGAGAGCAAAATAAATCAATAGATCAGTTGAAAATTTTGTAGTCAAGCAATCTTTTGCCTTCTAATCCTACTTGATCGATTTGGCTCAATTTTGAGGATGAGATCAAGTGGAAAAAGAACGAAAGGTGTAACATGCTAATAGTCAAAGCTCAATACAAACCTCTTCTCTTTACGGATTTCTTTCCTTTATCCTCAATTTTAGTCTCAGCACGGTTCATATTTTATTAATTATTTTATACTAGCATCATAGCCCGGCATTGCCCGTGCAACTCAGAACATTTTTTAATTAGATGATTAATGCAGCATGTTGCGATTTCCGAGAGCTTGTAGTCAATGCCTCACTTTAAAACTTAGTTATATAAAAAAATAATTGTTGTTTAAAAATTGTTAAAAAATTCCATTAAAAAAATCTATTTTCTTTTGTTTTGCATAAATGTGAGTTGATGTTTTGTGTGACATTCTAAACAATGTTGCGTTTGTTTTTGTTTCAAAATTACAGGGTAAAATATTTACATTTTTTGTTGACAAAATGAATTTCAGAAATTTTCGAAGAATATTTAAAAATTTAGACATTTAATTTTACAGGAAAAAGCTGCATTAATGCCACACAAATTACAGACAGTTGATTTTCTGCACGAAATATTTAGCAAAAAAAAGCTTTATTTTTTAAAATTTTATTTTCTGAAGTATGAAATATTAAATCTGAAAAAAAAAAAAACTTAAATAATTAAATTAACCATTGGCACTTTTTTTTACATATTTTGTTTTTGTTTGAAAAAATACTTTTTTTGAAATATTTCTTTTGTTTCAAAATTACAGGGAAAAATATTTACATTTTTTGTTGACCAAATGAATTTTTAAAACAACGGAATAAAAATTAAATATAAAGGCTCATTTTTTTTTAATAAAAAATATTTGAGTCGCATTTGACACGTGATTTGATTTCTGTGACATAATCTAGCAACCATCTTAGATCTTAGATGTTTTACAGAGCAAATGAAAACAATCGGCTACATTAGCCAAAAAGTGCGAAAGGGAAAATTGCTGAACTTAAAACTCAAAAAGTATGTGTGGACATGGCTTCCCTGTAGATATGTGTCCTTAGAAAGTTTGAATGGCATAGCTTAAAAAATGTAGGCGTGCATAGGGAACAGTCACACACAGACTCAAAGATTGCCTTTTATATATATATATATATATATATATATATATATTTTATATTTTCTTTAAACCTGTGATTACATGGCAACAATTATTTTCAATTTATTAAGCTTAAATGAATGTGCAGATAGCAAAATGGAAAGCAATGCTAATTTCAACATTTGCACAAATATCTTTGAAAAAAGTATTATCTCTTGCTACTCCTTAGCTATGAGATAAATACAGGGAAGACTGAGCTTGAAGTGTATAGGAGCTGGTTAATGTTTCTTTGATTTGGCCTTGTGTCAGACTTAACTGAACTCCCTACAGCTTACAGGATTTATGTAGAATTATCATCATCATCAGAAGGTTGGAATATGTGTATTAGTATAGAAGAGTGGAATAATATATACATTTTGAATGTTAAAAAAGAAATTTATTAGAGGAAAGAATAACAAGAACTCTTAGAAATTAATGTTCATTGAGAAGGTTAAGTTATCAAGAGTTCATACAAGATGTTCTAGTAGTAATTGTTGAAATAGATAAAGAGAAAAAGAACAAGGTGGACCTGACCTTATCTCTGGATTTGAAGTTGGTTACATTTTAGTTGTGTGTGTATCTCTCTCTCTCTCTCTCTCTCTCTCTCACTGCTCCCATCTTTTTAACACCTACTTGTTACGAAATCTGGGTTTGACTTTTTCTTTAAGCAGATGGTCAATTCTTTTTCTATTTGAGAAAAATCAGGATTTCACAGGTAGTTGTGAATTTTTGTAAAAGTAAAGAAGAGAGTTGATTTTAATTAATTTCTTATCCCCTACATGCTTTCTAACCTTGGTTGGCAATCAGTCTCTGAGAAAGATGCCTCTGAATTCAAAATCAATTAGGTATTGGGCTGGCAACTCCACCCTGTAAAACCCTACTTCATGATGAGTCTGTCTGTGGTGCTGTATTCTGCAGGAGTCTACTGGCACTAAGGAGGCAGAAGCAAATTATAATTCAAACTATATATATATATGTATATATAAAATTGTGTATTTAGGCAGTAGTCCTTCTTTTATACAAGTTTTATTAAAGATGACTGTAATTAAGTTTTTTATTTAATTTTTCATGCATTCATATAATCTTCTTTTTTTCTGGATGTAGATTATATAGAAATTGTCCATACATACAGTTAAAAGTAAAAATACAATTCATTCTTGATAATGGCTAAAAGTATAGCCGAAAGTGCTTCAACATACAAAACATTTGGTTACATCTCGCCAGCTCAACTGTAAATTCATTAGACCTCATCGCCAGTCTAATACTGTGCTTAAATTCAAAGAGTCTACACACGATAGTGAAGAGCTCATCCAAACAGTTACCTTGAAAGTATTTATAGAAAGGGCAAAAAAAGGAGGTAATTTCATGGTGGTGAGAAAGTGACTGAAGTCAAGACATTGGATCAAGGTTGATAATATTGCTGATTCTTTTTTGGATTTTATCAAGGTGCTCTTGGTAAATAGAAGGATCAAATGTGGCAACAATATTTTAAGCATTTTTGCTCTCTAGAGAGGAAAATTTTCAAAACAGTTACCACTTCTGCGATTTACACATTACTCTTCAGTAATGAATTGAGTTCTCTCGGTGACTGGCATGTGTATACACCACATATATATAACATGCTAAAATTTCCCCTCTCTCATTCCATTGCGCCCATGGCTTAGGGAGTAGGGACTCCAACTGACTCCAAATTGCTTGAGTTTTGATCCCAGCTGGAAGCAAGTAGATGCGTCTAGTCACACTAATGATCTGTGATACAACTAAACAGGCTTGTATGTGAATAACTATATATATATATATATATATATATATATATATATATATATATTTAATCATGTCACCCCAAGCAAGGCATTCCACTGCCACTATTGCGCAGGGGGTTACATAGAGCGATTGGGTATAGGAAATATCAGAAGGAGGGTGATAGACAACTTAGGATGTACATAGGGAGAGAGTTGGAGAGAGTGGGTGTGAGTTAGTGTGTTAGGAGGTGTCTATTGACCTTACATTTAAACTCCTGGAGGTTGTAGCTGTCGGGCGAAGCAAGCATGTGGTAGGGAATTCCACAGGCGGATTATAATCATATCGCCCAAAGCAAGCCATTTTACTGCCACTGTTTTGCAGGAGGTTACATAGGAGGAAAGTTATGAGAAAGAGTGACAGGTTATAGGGGGTGTCAGGTAGTGGGTAAGAGAAGGATGAGAATACTGATGAGAGTGGAGTAGACAGAGAAAGAAGCATGAGAGAGAGGATGCAAATCACTGAGATAGGAGATGACTATTGACTTTACATTTAAATTCTTGGCGATTGTAGCTGTCAAGGGAGAAAGTAAATGAAAGGGAATTTCACAGACAGGAAGTGCGAGAAAAGAAGCTGCTGGAGTAGAATTTGCATTTACAATTTATTGGTTACACAGTAAAAGGGTGGGACCTAGTTGCTAATTTTGTGGCTCGAGTAAATTCATATATAGGGGGCACCAGTGAGCTAAGTTCATCAAAGCAGAAGCCGTGAAAGTATTTGTAGAAGAAACACAAGAAAGCCACATTGCACCGGTAAGAAAGTGACTGTATCCGAGCTGCCAAGTCAGGATCGATCACATTACAGATTCTCTGTTGGATTTTGTCAAGGACTCCTAGATGGGTAGCAGAAGCACCCGACCAGATATGGCAGCAGTATTCAATGCACGGGTAGATGGTAGATTTATATATTTATATATATATATTAATAGGTAATGATAAAGTCTTATTTATTATTATTAATGATAAAATTATATATACCATAAATAATAATAAAATTTTATAAATCAATAAAGTTAATTTTTATAAAGCATCTTTATTTCCACTGATAAAGAACAAATATATATATCACTTTTTGTCACGGTCCTTCTAGTATCATTCAACAAACTTCTTCACCTCTTCTGAAAAGAAGTTTTTCGTATATATATATATATATATATAGTAATAGTAGATTTTAAAAAAGTAGCTACTCACAGCTATTTATACATTGTTCTTCAGCAATGAATTGAACACTCTTGGCTACTGGCATTTGTTTACAGTGTATATATAACATGCTAAAATCTGCCTTCCTATGATGTGCTCTGATAGCTTAGAGGTAGAATCTTCAACTGATGTCAAATCAGTCAGGTTTCAATTCTGGCTAGAAGCAATCTGATGTCTAGCCCTACTGAGGAGCTGTGATACAGCAAAATACAACTGTCTGTGGATGACTATATATATATATATATATATATATATATATATTGCTGCATCATCTGATCCAAGCCAGTGACTGCATAGCTTTTCCTTCAAGGTGCTGAATATATGATAATCACATGATGCCAGATCCAGGCTGTAAGAGGGATGCTGAAGTAATTCAAATAGAAGCTTCTTCACAGTCTCTGCCATTGCTGTTGCTGTATGTAGTCATGTAGTATCAAGGAGTAGTAGTAGTAGCATCCCTTTGGACAGAAGTCAGAGTCATTTGTGATGAATTGCAGGTTTCAATTGGTTTGCAGCAAAGCAAAATAGATTGCACTGTTCACAATTTCCCCATCAGGTAGTTAATAATGATCATTATTAACTATCTGATGAGACATTGTTCTTTCAATGTCTAAACAAAATGTACAATTTTGTAGTAGTTTGTACATGTTCTAAAATATAATGAATAGTAAATATTCATTGCTCTATTTTTATATTGAGCACTATTTTGAATAAATATTTTGAATGTTGCAAATATTTTCTTTGTTCCTTATTCATTTGAATATATAGATATATATGTATATATAACTATATATATATATATATATATATATATATATATATATATATATCCGAGTGAGTATGGAATGAGGAGAGAAAAAAGAAAAATTTTTTCTGTCCAAAACACCTTAACGTAGTAATTAACCACAATATCAAGCAAGTAGACTTCCTAGACATAACATTAGACCTAGTATCAAACACTTTCCAACCTTACATGAAAAACAATGCTAACCCGATATATATAAACCCCAACTCTAATCACCCACCATCCATTATTAAGCACATCCCATCATCGGTTGAACGTCGCATTAACACACACTCATCCAACAAAGAGATATTTGATAAGCACAAGGTAATTTATAATAGAATCCTTAATGAAAGCAGGTATAAATCATCAAAAATCAGTTTTGTGGAAAAATTCAAAAGTCCAAAAAGCAAAAATAGAAGCAGGAAAATAATATGGTATAACCCTCCATTCAACCAATCAGTTAATTTCAAGCTGGGACATAAATTTCTTAAATTAGTAGAGAAGCACTTTCCCAAAAATAACCCTCTGAGCAAAATTTTTAATAAAAAATACCATAGAATTAAGCTATAGCTATTCCAATAATCTAGAAAAAATAATCAAAATGCATAACACAAAAATATTGAAAATACACAGCAAAAATAAATCCAACACTAATACAAATCCGCCCTATGACAGCAACCTCTGTAACTGTAGAAACCCCAACCAATGCCCCATGGCCAATAAATGTCTGACGAAATCTCTGATATATATGTGTTCGATTTCATCCTTAGAAAATCCTAAGGATGAAAAAATATATATTGGGAATACTATGAACGTATTTAAAAAGCACTTTTACAATCATCTCCCATCCTTCAATAACAAAGAAAAACAAAACATGACATCTCGCTACAAACACTTTTGGAAATTAAAAAACGAAAATAAAACACCTACGGTCAAATGGAAAATTCTCAAAAAAGCAAGAACAGCAAAATCTATAAAAGAACCATGCTTTCTTTGCCTTCAAGAAAAAATAGAGATCCTTAAATATATAAATAGTAACAAGCTCTTAAATCAGAGACACGAAACCACAGTAAACTGCAAGCACATTAGGGACTTAACCCTACAATCATGCTAAGAAATACAAAGAGTTCGATTGATATCCTCATTATAAAAGATAAAAAATGCTATAGAAAAAAATTGATCCAATAAATCCTTAAAGAAAGGTCTAATACCCACAAAAACATCTAAAAAAATAAAACGTAAAATTAAAGAAATGAAAAAGCTCCCAAACTATCACTAAAGCCGACACCAATAACCTTACTTAACGCAATAACCTTACTTAAATACAAAAATATTCCGTACTAGAAAAATCAAAATTAAATAAATGGCTCCCAAACTTGAAAAAGAATCAAAATTCATACATTCAAAATCAAGATTAAATATACTACTTCAGAATAATTATATCATACACAAAAATAAACTGTAAGCACACATATGATCTAACCCTACAATCACCCAAAAAATACTGGGAATTTGAATAAATTTTTTATTATTATAAAAGATAAAAAATGCTACAGAAAAATCGATGTAATAAATCCTTAAAATAAGATCTAATACCCTCAAAAATATCTAAATAAATAAAATATATAAAAAAATTAAAAGAAATAAATAAGATTCCAAATGATAATTTATAGAAAAAAAAAAAAAAGAAAAATTAAAAGAAAAAAACCGAACCTCTAAACTTAAAATTAAGATTAAACATACAACTTTATACAAAAAACTGATAAAACGCTAATTCTAATTCTAATTGTATTTAGGCAAGTTATTTCAAGAAATCTAAATTTGTATTTTTTGGGAAGTAACCCAAAAAATACAAATTTAGATTTCTTGAAATAACTTGCCTAAATACAATTATACTCCAAACTTGAATAAAAGGAAAAAGAAGAAAAGAAAAAGAGAAAGGGGAAAAGAAGGAGAAGAGAAAGAAAAAGAAGGAAGAAAGAGGAGAAGAGGGGTATATATATATATATATATATATATATACATATATATATATGTATTACAGAAAAAATCTAAATTGGAAAGAAAAACACCCTATGAAAACCTAGACACAGAATCAAAGTAAATACATGAATCAGGTCCACTAACAGCAGACATCAACCAATTAAATGATAGCTGACCATAAAAATGACCACTCAAACCCTAACCAAAAGATATACACAAGATAAAAAGATAAAACATACATTCCAACAAATAATACCATTAATCAACAATTTCACACTTACACACCAAATTCCTCAAAAGTCTAATGATCAAAAGTCTCCTTTTGATCATTAGACTTTTGATCATTCACTTAATTACCAATAACTCCAACCAACCCCTAGGACAGCAAAGAACCAAATATAAACAGAGAATGATTCCAAACCTTTATTTCCCCTGAGGAAGTGTTTAAATCCAAACACTGAAACAAACATATGATTGTAGGGAAGAGGACATATATAGAAGAAATTATGTACATGTTCTAAAACATAATTTATAATATATATATATATATATATATATATATATATATATATATATATATATTTACTTTATGTATATTTATAATTTATTTGTTTGAACACCTATTTCTAATTGATCTTAATATTTGAGTAGATATTTTGTTTTTAATTAAACAGTATATTTATCTATATATCTCTACCTGCTTGAATATTTATAAGAAAATTTGTCAGTAAAATGTGTGTCATTTAGCAGAATTTGAATCTGTGACCTCTAACAACTCTAAGACATCAATTGATCTGTTGTGATCTAGACCACTTAACCATAAATGATTTCACAGTCTCAACAAATGACACACATTTTCCCAACAAAATTTCACATGTAATGTTTGATAACAGTTGGGTTTTCTGTGATAGAAATAGTAGTTTGGTATACTATGGAATCTGTGAGACATCTATTTTGCAGAGGACATTTGTTTGGGTGATGACGATTGCAAGTGTTAGTATTATTGTCATTATTTATAATAGGATTGTTTTGCTAATTTTGTTATAATGTTTTAGGATTTTATTGTTGTTTTTTTTATCATTTCTAAGTTATCAGTGCAGCTATAATTAAGTTTCAGTGTATTCTTATTAAAGTTTTATTAAGAAAGTTATTTGTTAGGAAGTATTTTTGAACTAAGTTAAGTAATTTATTGCTAAATTAGTACTAACCATTTGGCTAAATGGTGGTGGGTACCAAATTATTTTTTTATTTCTATTATGTTTGGTATTATTATTTTTTTGCTTATTATATTTAATTTATACTAAATATAATAAGCAAAACAATAATAATAATAATAATAATACCGAACTATACACACACGCACACACACACATTTTACATACAATGGGTGAAAGAACGTGTGATACCCTGTCCTCATCAGCCACCAACTAGAGGAGGTAACACAATTTTTCCCAAACATGGTGCCACAAGCAGGTTTTGCTACTAGACAGAGTATTGTTTTTTGTTTAGAAGTGTCCGTTGCTTACAATCTTGTTTTTACAACTGCAGATCAGACTTATGTTGTTAAAAGCATTTGCTTTTGATCATTAACCAATACACAACATGTTTGTAGCAACCATTATCAAATGTAGAATGGAATGTAACAGATGTGTTTCACGTCAGAAGTAGCATAGTGTTGTGAGTACGGCTTCAATCAACTTTGTTTATTTTGGATCTTGACCAGATCCAACCCAATGTTTATATATATATATAAACATATACTGTTAAATATAACAGACAATGAATGTCTATTATGTTTAATCATGAGCCGTTCTAAACATCATATTTTGGCTTTAATTTCTGGTGAAAATAAAGACAAAAATTCTCCAACATTTGGATAATTTTTATTATGTTGGTTGTAAGCTTTCGGCTCACATGAGCCATCTTCAGAGAGGTTGCAGGGACATTAACATAAAAACATCCACTATCAAAGATGATTTTTTATCTTGTGTTGATATAAAACTTTGCTAAGCAACGATAACAGTTACCAAATACCAGATGTAGTTCGTAAATTTATAATGCGGTTCTATGACATCACACCATGTAAGAGCTCGAAATGTTATCAAACCCACATATTTCAATGCAATGTAATGTGTTATAACCAGATTTAAATGTGATTTTATTAAGTGTGGGTTGTTTTGATTTAATGTAGATGGCCTACAATATCTGAAGGTTCTTTTTACTGTGTGTATGAGTGAGGATTATTGCTTTGTTGACTAAAATCTGTCTAATATTACCTACATGGCTATATTTTTCTAAGAAATGTTGTTTAATTGAACTCTGAACAGAAAAATGACAGGTAAGTCTATGGGAGAATGTGGTTGTAGTAAAACCAATATATGTAGTTGGTTTATTATTAGTACCAGAGATACAATCTCTGAATGGGCATGTAAATTGATACACTACATTGGTTTTCTGTAGAGGATTTAGTTGTGTGGTTGGGGGGGTTTTAGAGACTATGAAGTCAATATATACATATATATATACACACACACAACACACACACGTACATTGGATTAGATAGGTTTACTTATTGTCTGGCTCACTCACCTCCCTGGTCTTCTGAACAGGAGTAGAGGTTTATTCCTTGTTTCCTGTTTAGAATTGGGAATCAAGTTCCTTCTAAAGTCTTCTCATTCCCTTTCACTCCCAGTAAAAATCTGGTGTCTTAGTGGAAAAACACAGTTGGAACATAGAAATCAACACACAGTTGGCAATTTTCAATCTGCTGTTTCCAATCAAATTTGAAAAATAGGATTTTGAAGATATTTCCATAGAAGAAAAAAAAAAGATATGTTTTTATTAAAAATAAAATGCAAGTAGATTAGAAGACATTTAAATATTGGTAATGAGAAAGAGAGCTTGGAGAGTTTAACACTCACAGGATATACTAAAAGCAAGAGCATCAAAGAGAAATCATCTATTGAGCCAGTTTATGTAAATGGTTGGCAGAAGCAGGACAAAGCTGGGGTGGTAAAGAATCAAATGTTATTTAAACCAACAAAAGAAAAAAGTTGTGGAGAGCCACGTCCTAAAAGGTCATGGCACATAATAAAAGTCAAACCACAAGAGTTCCCAAGCACTCTTGATCTCGTATGAAGGCAGCAAACAAATTATGGTTTGTCTGACTGAAGATGATTGTTATACTGATATTTTTGATGTTGTCATGTGTAAAGATTCAAATTTCTTTTTGTGCAAAGAGAACAGAAATAAATATTGAATTTTTCCTTCATTTATTGACTCGGTTCACATGAAAAATGAAGTTAAATATTCAGAATGATTTTTCAGGGGTAGGGGTTAAGAAAAACACGATGTATTTGTAGTTTCGATGTTAATATTGAATAACAGAAAGGCAACGAAATAAATTGTTTCACTTTAATATTCAGTCAGATGTCGATTGAAAGTCTCCACACTAAGGTTGGGTCAAGAGAAGATAAAATGCTGGCAAAAGACTTCTTCTGCGTGCCGTGTCCCTTCAGGATGTGGGGTGCGATGGATAAATTGTCGCCTAAACAACACAGAAAGTAATGGCAACCTGCTGCTGGATAATCTTCTGCCCAGTCAGTCATGCCTCTTTCGAGACATGATTGCCCAAGGTGAGCATCATGTATGGCACTTAACTGACTGTTAACCATTATAACACCCACAAGGAAAAACAAAATTTTTTTCAATTGCATTGGAACATGCAATCAGTTCTAAGCTAAATCTGCTTGCACGTCATAAAAGCAGCAATCAATAGCTGCACTATTTTTCCAATGAAGTTGACTGTTAATCTGCTATTTTGATTTTCCATTGTTGATGTGATAAGCTGGCAATGTTAAGACTCAGATCAGAATTAGAAAGTATGCTATTTTTATATAAAGAAATTGCAGCGATCTTTGATCATTGCGCCTGAGAAAGAACAGTTTTTCCCTTGATACCACTACTATTTTAACTACCTTCATTCCTTGGCAATGTTTATTGTTTAAAAAGCAATGATTAGAATTGAAATAAGACCTAAACATATGATAAAAGTGAATTTATACATTTTTTGTTCTTGAGAATTGAACAAAAAATTATTAAACACTATTTATTTATTAGATTGTTTATTTATAAGAATAATTTTATATTTACATGCAAAAAATTAATACAGTTAAAACAAATGCAATATTTGTCATTTACCAATTTATAAAAAAAATAGGTAAACAATTTTGATTTGTAAATTTATAAACATTTACTAAACTAGCAGTTTAGCCCACTTTCACTTGGGTAGTTTAAGGAATAATAAGAATAAAAAGCATATAATGAATTTATTTCTACTCCAACAGTTTCTTTTCTCACACTTCTCGACTGTGGAATTCCCTTCCACATACTTGCTCCCCCGACAGCTACAACCTCCAGGAGTTTAAATGTAAGGTCAATAGACACCTCCTAACACACTAACTCGCATCTATTCCCTCAAACACTCTTCTCATCTACCTAACCCTCATCCTTGGTACCCTTACTTGTCTATCACCCTCCTTCTGATATTTCCTATATCTAACCACTCTTTCTCATTACATTCCCCTATGTAACCCCCTGCGCAATAGTGGCAGTGGAATGCCTTTCTTGGGGTGAAATGATTAAAAAAAAAATACTTACACAATATTCACCCTCGTCACGTTTATAGATATAAATAACAATGTAGAATATCCCTATTGGATTAGGGTGGATGGGGGAGGGACAACATATATAAATGTAGCTAAATAAAGTGGGGTGATCAATTCTACATTATAATCAATACATAAACTGGCTTTGTGGGGTGATAATATATATTTTTGTACCCCTAATTTTGGCCTTCTGAAAAATTTTAAGGTGTCATTAGCATTCTAAAATTTTGATCTACATCTGAGCGCAACTATTGTTGAGCAAGACTGCAAAATGCAGACGCTAAGTCAAATCTATCAAACAAACAAATACTTACACAACAACCACCCTTGTCACTTTTATAGATATAGATTATTAAAATATGTGAACCAAGTACAAGGAAATCCTTATTTACCATTTTATAAAGTTTAAATCGATTTGCAATTAGACAATGTCTTGCTAAACATTTCAAGAAACAATCTAAAAAATAAAAAAAGAAAATGTATAAATTCACTTTTATATCTTTGGGTTTTATTACAATTTTGATCATCACTTTTTAAATGCAATAAATATTTTAACTGCTTTTACTCCTTAACAATGTCTTTAAAAAGCAATAATTAAAATAAATAAAAGGTTTTTATTATTTTTGCTGTCAGTATTCAAACACAAAGAAAATGTATAAATTCATTTTTATATCTTTGGGTTTTATTACAATTTTGATCATCACTTTTTAAATTCAATAAATATTGCAAAGGAATGAAGATAGTTAAAATAATAAGAGTCTTTTGACTTTTTTTTTGAAGGCACAAAAGTCTATGTGTGCTGAAATTTCCTTATACACATGAGACTGAACTGAACTGACCAGACCCCAACAGTACATAGTTTGAATCTTGATTCATTCTGAAAAGGAAAGAGTTCTTTTTTTTTTTTTGATAGAAAAAAATCTATATCTATAAAAGTGACGGGGGTGGACGTTGTGTAAGTATTTGTTTGTTTGATAGATTCGACTTAGCGTCTGCATTTTGCAGTCTAACTCAACACGAGTTGCACTCAGATGTAGATCAAAATTTTAGAATGCTAACGACACCTTAAAATTTTTCAGAAAGCCAAAATTAGGGGTAGAAAAATATATATTATCAGATCACCCCAAAAAGTCAGGGATCAGTTTATGTATTGATTATAATATAGAACTGATCACCCTACTTTATATCATCTATATCTATATATGCTGGCCCCCACCCTAATTCAATAGAGACATTCTACATTGTTATCTATATCTATAAAACTGACGAGGGTGACGTTTTGTAAGTATTTGCTATGTAAATTCATTCTATGTTTTTTATTTTTATTCCTTAAACTACCGGAGTGAAACCAGGCTAAACTGCTAGTTTTTAAATGAAATCAAAAGGACTGCAAAAGCTAACTGGAGCATTAACAAATTTCATTACAATCACTCCCCACTTGTTGAGTTACCTGCTTAATGACACTTCTGGACTTATGATTAGCTTTCAAATGTCATACCATAATTTTTTTTTAAATTATTACACCCTGAATCAAGATGATAAAGCTACTAAGACCCAATGTCTTTTTAATCTATTTGCCTCTTATTTTTAACTAGCAGTATAGCTCGGCATTGCTCAGGTGTAATGAAAGCTTTAAAACTAATCTATGGTCCTGGAGCTCAGACTCTTTGGACATTGGCATGAAAGACTAAAAAGCAATAGTTGTTTCCAGTTAAAGCGAAACTGTAGACTGAAAGAAAAATGAATGGATGTCAGTCAAATTTTGATTTCCTGGTATCAATATCAAATAAGTTTTTTTTGTTGTAAACTGAATTTTGAAGGCTAAATAAGTCCTCTGAGTAAATGCTATCATGGTTGAGACTGAGAACTACAATTATACCTACTTAGAGCCAAACCCGAAGAAAAAACCAAAATAAAAGGGCTGAAAAAATATAGACATACAGGCAGATAAACAGACAGACACACAAACATCTTGTCTTTTATATATATATATATATATATATATATATATATATATATTATTGATTTTCTGCACTATTGTAAGAACTGCAACCTTGAAACTTCTGAATATCGTTTATGTCTTTGTCTATGAGTGTATCAAATTTGATTAAAATCAGACTACTCCTTCTATAACCCGATTTTTTCGATTATTGATTTTCAATATTTATTGGGAGTACCTCAACACAAAACCTAGCTAAGAACACTCGCAGACGCTTATAGTACAACTGTGTAAATTTTCAAGAAAATCGGTTCAGCCGTTTCAGAGTCTATAGTTAATACACATATACACAGACAAAGTTCCATTTATAAACAAGTTTAGATAAAATAACTTTATTTCTATAAAAATATTTTTGAAATCTTATTTTTTAAATTTAGCTGGAAACAGATTGAAAATTGCTAATAGTTTTTGTTTTTATTTTTTTTAAATCAATTCACCACAAGCAAGATGATAATGTCATTAAGATGCAAAGGAGCTACTGGGTGTGAAAGTGAATGCAAAGACTTTAGCTGGAACTTGAAACCCAATCTTGAGTCAAGGTGATAATGCCACTAAGATGCAAGGAGCTGTTGAGAGTGAAAGACAATCAGAAGACTTTAGAAGGAACCAGAAACCCAATCCTAAATCACTAAGATGCAAGGGGCTACTGAGAGTAAAAGATAATGAGAAGGTTTTAGAAGAAACCAGAAACCCAGTCCTAAATCAAGCTTAAATGCCCTTACGATGCAAGGAACCAGGGAGAGTGAAAGAGAATGAAAAGACTTTAGAAGAAACTTGAAACACAGTTCTAAATAGGAAACACATGATAACCCTCTACTCTTGCTCAAAAGATGGAGCAGTGTGAACTGGGTGAACCCAAAATGCTACATTGTACAAGGATTATTCAATAAATAAGGTGAATTTTTGGGGATAAGGACTTCTAATACAGATAGAACTTTTTTTTAAATTTTCAACGTAGTCTCCCAGCAGTGTCACACTTTTCCCATCTGTACACAAGCTTCCATTTTCCCTCAGCATAATCTTTGTCTCAGCCAATCGCTCACAGCACATTTGACTTCATCATCACTTTCAAACTTCATGCCTCTCGTGAACGCTTTCAAGGAACCAAACAGGTGAAAGTCTGAAGAGGCAAGGTTTGAGCTGTAAGGGAAAGAGACACTGCTGGGACAACTCAACCCTCTTCTGTTTGTGCTCTGCAGTAAGCATCTTTGGCACCCACTGGCAGATGACCTTCGAGTAGGCAAGGTCGTCATGGACAATTTTGTGTGCTGTCCCAACAGATAGGCTCAAAGTCCTTGCAATGTCAGCCACTGTCACCCTTTTGTCAGACTGAATGAGGTCATTGACTGATTTGATCACCTCAGGAGACCTCACTTCTGTAGGCCTCCCAGGCCTGTCTTCATCCTCAACACTGCTCCGTCCTTCTTTAAACAATTTAGCCCATTTGTATACATTTTTTTTTTTGCTGAAGCATGTGGCACTATACACAGTTGACATTCTCCTATGAATTTCAACTGGTTTGCACCCTTCAGTAACCAAAAACTTGATAACTGACCACTGTTCATTTCTGGAGCATGCTTCTTGGCTGGCCATCTTTGTTAATCTCCAAAACTCTAAAAGTTTTTTTCAATTTGAAAAAAAATTAAATCCCTTTGAAAAAGAAGTAAAGAAAAAAAATTAAAAACAAAAGTAAGCTTCTATCTGTATTAGGAGTCCTTATTCCGAAAAATTCACCTTATTTATTGAATGACCCTCGAATGAAAACTTTGATTGCAGTTGTTTTATCTTTCTTCAAAATGAATCAAAATGAACATTTGGTTGGAAGCCAAATTCTTTGACAAAATTGTGAGAACATTCCACCCAACCAGACAGAATGGACAATTTAATTGAAAAATAAAAATTTACTATTTTTGCATTTACAGTATACAAACCAAAGAACGAAAAGTGCTTTGTGTACTGTTAATTACACTCAGTCAGTTAAGTGCCATATGTGATATATGCTTGGGTGATCATGTCTCAAAAGAGACATGACTGACTGGGCAGAAGATTTTACCACAGTAGTTGCCATTACTTTCTGCAGTAGATTAGTTGCCAACCAAGACTATAAAACCCAATCTACCCTGCTATTTAACCCATACCTGGAGGGAGAATCAACGGATTCATACCTTTCCCAAGGGTATTTGTGCATATGTGAATGCAACGAATTCAACTGGAATTCGAACTCGGCCCTCTAATTTCTCATTCCAAGCCAATATCCAATGTACCACAACACACATCCTTCTAATTTCTGCAGTAGACTTGTTGCAAACCAAGGCTATAGAACACAATCTGTCCTGCTATTTAACCCATAGCTGTAGAGAGATACGATCAATTAATACTTTCCCAAGGGTATTTGCGCATAAATGAATGCAACAAATTCAACTGGAATTTGAACTCAGCTCTCTGATTTCTCATTCCGAGCCAATATCCAATGTACCACAATGCACATCTGTCCAGTACACTACCAAATTGTATAAACATTAGGAAATAAATTAAAAACATTACAAAATGGTACAAAAGTGACATGAGACATCTCAGAAGCTGGTTGACACAAACTCATTGCACGAAATATACCTGAAATAGTGGCCGGAAGGGAAGTAAATGTTTCTCCTCATTTTAAATGGAAGAAGACATCGAATTCCAGTTATTCCAAGCCAGCAGGTGGAGTTGGTGTAACATCAGTGACAACGCCAACAGGGACAGAACCAAAATTTTTGTCCTTCACCCATATATATGGGTAAAGTGCTTCCTCCATAAAAAAGACACATCCTGCCTTAGTTATGGGTAGGTAACTATACCTGGTACAACTTCTCACTTAGTAACAAGATTGTCAGAACAAAACTACTCATTAAGTGAGAAGTGGCTGGATTGTTTGTTTTGAGGTTATTAGGTTGGAACAAAGATTTGCAGAAATTTTCATTAGGTAGCATTTGAACACGTTATTTTGTTTCACATGTGACTGAAAGTTTTAATATATATGTCAGTCAATTAAGTACCATAGGTGATACACACTTGGGTGATCATGTTTTGAAAGAAACATGACTGACTGATCAGAAGATTTTCCCGCAGTAGGTTGCAGTTACTTCCTGCTGTAGACTGATTACCAACCAAAGCTATAGAACCCAATCCGTCCTACTATTTAACCCATAACTGGAGGGAGAAGTGAATGCAATGAATTCAAGTGGAATTTGAATTCGGTTTTTCAATTTTTCATTCTGAGCCATTATCCACTGCACATTGTGTGTGTGTTTGTGTGTGATTTCAACATGTTTTAATAACATTATTCAAAGGGGTCAATTGCAAATGAATATTCAAAAAAGGGGAAATAGCCTCAAAAACTCAAACAACACACAGTTTGTTGAAATGAAAATGCCGGGTCCCAGTTCTTTTTTTTTTTTTTAATCATCGCACCCCAAGCAAGGCATTCCACTGCCACTGTTGCGCATGGGGCTACATAGAGGAAGGTAAAGAGAAGGAGTGGTTAGACATAGGGAATGTCAGGAGGAAGGTGACAGATGAGCAAGGATAGCGAATGAGGGTTGGGCAGATGGGTAGAGTGTTTGATAGAATGGGAGCAGGTTAGTGTGTTAGGAGGTGTCTATTGACCTTACATTTAAACTCCTGGAGATTGTAGCCGTCGGGGAAGCAATCGTGTGGAAGAATTCCACAGTCGGGAAGTGCGAGGAAAGAAACTGTTGGAGTAGAAGTTATGGCTGCATTTTATCAGTTTCACTGTAAAAGGGTGGGATCTAGTTGCTAATCTAAATAGAACTTTGAACCCCGCCCCCCCCATTAGCATGGCTCAAGCTAGCCTCCCCAAGAGCAAGACACTACGCCTCCTTGGCCTAACACTCTCCTCAGGTGAAATGACTACATCGAATCCATAGCTAAATCTGCTGCTAAGAAGGTCGGTTCACTGTGCAGGGCCAGGAAGTTTTTCCTGTCTGAATCCGTCCTGCACATATATAAATCTAATATCTGCCCGTGTATTGAGTACTGCTGCCACATCTGGTTGGGTGCTCCTGCTATCCACCTCGGGGTTCTTGACAAAATCCAATAGAGAATCTGTAATGTGATTGATACCAACTTGGCAGCTCAGCTGCAGTCGCTCTCTCACCAGCGAGACATGACTTCCCTGTGCTTCTTCTACAAATACTTTCACAACTTCCGCTCCAATGAACTTAGATCACTGGTACCCACTAGGTATGAATTTACACGAGCTACTAGACTAGCAACTAGGTCCCACCCGTTTACAGTAAAACCGATAAAATGTCACCGCAATTTCTACTCAACAGCTTCTTTTCTCGCATTTCCTGCCCGTGGAATTCCCTTCCGTATACTTGCTTCCCCAACAGCTACAATCTCCAGGAATTTAAATGTAAGGTCAATAGACATCTCCTCTCTCACTAACTCGCAGTCTTTCTCTCAAGCTCTTTTCTCCACCCACCTCACTCCCATTACACTGGTATTTCTATTCGTCTATTACCCTCCTACTGACATCCCCTATAACTAACCCACTTTCTCATCAGGTTTCATCAATGTAACCCCCTGCACAACAGTGGCAGTTAAACTGCCTTGCCTGGGGTAAAATGATTAAAAAACAAAAAAAAAATATTTATTATCATTTGCCTCCAGATACTATTTTTTCTTTTTATTAATTATCCTGACAGTTTTCTTACATGCAAAAGCTTTTTTTAGTAAGAATGAAACTAAATGAAGAGCTTTTTTGCTGCTAAAGTGGAAAAGTTCAAGGTCAACAAAGAATGTTTTGATCAAAACATTTTTCAATTAAGTTTTTTCTTTAAATTATTAATTCCTTTCTGAACAACCAGTTCAAGTATTCTTTTAACATCAGCTATCGAGTCATCTATAACTATTCTCATCTTGTCACTAAATATCAACCTGTGTATTTTTTTTCTGATAAACAAACAATTTTTAAAAATTTTGACTGATCTCAGCAAAATTGGTTGAAGGCTTTATTCAAATTTGAATTATGCCACTGGAAATTGGGCAGATTGCTTCAAAAACAAGTTCCAGGAAGCTTATTCCTAGGAACCTGTAAAAAAAAAAAAATTAAATTAAAAAAAATTTAATTAAAACTTGTTTTTTTTTTGCCCTTGCTTAAGCAAAAGATAATTTTGAATTCAATTTGTGATTTCCTACTAACAAAATGACAGCAAAGGCTCTGAGATTCTCTTTCCCGTGAATATAAACCATAAAATAGTGATTACTGACAGATGTTTTCTAATGAAGCTAACATTGTGGAGCCCACTTCTTTTTGCTTTTATAGAACTTACAGGAAGTATAATTTGCATAAACTAACAGACCACACAGTTCTCTCTCTCAATTCAAAGACTCTTGAAAGAAAATAAATCTGAGTTCAAATTTTGGAGGCAGTTTTTTCTAGAGTGAATGTTTATGTGTAGTGTGGCTCCTTTGTATAATACTATTATGTAGAGAAACACCATTTCACCGTAACCTTCCAGGTGATGTTTTGGCTTCTCCTCTGTATCCAGCTATTGTGTAGATCTGTTTTTCCATTGAAGTTGATAACAAAAACAAAACTACTTCATACTATTGAATATACTTAATTCAGATTTTTTTTTAATTTTTTTTTATTCAAATGGTATGCAGATATGCATTGTGGTGCAGTGGATATCAGCTTGGAACAAGAAATCGGGAAGCCGAGTTCAAATTCCAGTCAAATTCCTTGCATTCACTTACTACCACAATGTTAGCGTCATTAGAAAACATCTATCAGTAATCACAATTTTATGGTTTATATTAGCGGGAAAGAGGATCTCAGAGCCTATGCTGTCTTTTTATTAGTGGGAAATCACTAATTGAATTCAAAATTAATCCTCTTCTTTCCAGTTATGGATTAAATAACAGGATAGATTGGGTTCTATAGCCTTGGCTGGCAACCCATCTACTGCAGAAAGTAATGGCAACCTACTGCAGGATAATCTTCTGCCCAGTCAGTCATGTTTCTTTTGAGACATGAACGCCCAAGCGTGTATCACGTATGGCAATTAATTGACTGACTATTCAAATGGAATCCATTAATATTTAATCTTTTATTCTGTTGGCTAATCACTAATTCATTTGGAATGGTTTCAACTTATGAACAAAAGTTTGCTGTTCATTTTTTTTGTTTTTTTTTTATAAATGATTCATGATCCGAATTGATTCTCTTCTGCTTCCCCATTTTTCTTTACTAACAGGATCAGTTTCAAACAAAGAAATGTTAGTTCTTTCTGTGTATCATTTTCGTTAGAGCCCAGACAGCGCTTATCTCAAATATACAACATGAAAGTCATGAAGAGTTTTCTTATTTGCCTCAAAAAATTAATGACCTGAAGTTTGGGTGGAATATATAACTATATTTTATTTAAAAATAAAATATCAAAAATGTCAACATTTGAATATAAAGTCAATAGTCATCTTCTATCTCACTAACCTACATCCTCTCTCTCATGCTCCTTTCTCCGTTCACTCCACTCTCATCAGTATTCTCATCATTCTCTTACCAACTTCCTGACACCTCCTATAACCTGTAACTCTTTCTCATAACTTTCCTCCAATGTAACGCCCTGCACACTAGTGGCAGTAAAATGCCTTGCTTGGGGCAATATGGTTATAAAAAAAAAAAACATCAGTATTCTCATCCTTCTCTTACCCACTTCCTGACACCCCTTATAAACTGTCACTCTTTCTCATAATTTTACTTCTATGTAACCCCCTGCAAAACAGTGGCAATAAAATGCCTTGCTTAGGGCGATATGATCATAAATAAAAAAACATTTTTAAGATCTTTTAAAAATGATATGCTTAGTATGAGTTCCATGATGTGTAACATTATAGGGTTTTGTGTATTTAGAAATATTTAGTAGCTAAGCACATTTTTACTATGAAATAAATATCCTAGGTCTGAGTTTTAGGACAAAGAATCAATGAGAAAATTTAATTGATGTTTACAAATTATATCACTTTAGTGTAATCAGGACTTGAACACTGAGCATAACTCATTTATATCAAAAAATTCCTTGATTTAAACAAGAGAGATGACCTAATGTGATTGTTGATGTTACTTACTCACTAATCTGCTTTATAGGTTTTTGTTCAAAAGCCAAATTGTAGATTATTTTTGAATTTTTTTTTTTGTTTATTTAAAAATCTACAATTTGGATTTGAGTACACTGTGGTGTATTCACAAATTCAGCCATGAAAATATTTTTTATTAACTGTGACCAGACATCATTGGGCTTGACTGAGTTAAATTCATCACAAATTCTTATCTAAACTTATTTATAAATTGAACTTTGTGTGTGTGTCCGTTACCTATAGACTCCGAAACGGCTGAACCAATTTTCTTGAAATTTTACACAGTTGTACTATAAGCATCTGCGAGTGTTCTTAGTTAGGTTTTGTGTCAAGATACCCCTGATAAATATCGAAAATCGATAATCAAAAAAATCAGGTTATAGAAGGAGTGGTCCGATTTTAATCAAATTTGATACACTTAGAGACAAAGACATAAGAAACAATATTCAGAAGTTTCAAGGTTGCAGTTGTTACAATAGTGCAGAAAATTGATAATATATATATATATATATATATATATATATAAAAGGCAAGATGTTTGTGTGTGTCTGTTTATCTGCCTGTATGTCTGTATTTTTCCACCCTTTTATTTTAGTTTTTGCTTTGGGTTTGGCTCTAAGTAGGTATAATTGTAGTTCTTAGTCTCAGCCATGATACCATTTACTCAGAGGACTTATTTAGCCTTCAAAATTCAGTTTACAACAAAAAAAAACTTATTTGATATCGATACCAGGAAATCAAAATTTGACTTACATCCATTCATTTTTCTTTCAGTCTACGGTTTCGCTTTAACTGGAAACAACTATTGCTTTTTAGTCTTTCATGCCAACGTCCAAAGAGTCTGAGCTCCAGGACCATGGATTAGTTTTAAAGTTTTCATTACAACTGAGCAATGCCGGGCTATACTGCTAGTTCAGAAAAAGACAAAGGTGAAAGAAAGTAAGTTTCATTAAAATTAATTTTTTTTCAATTTTATTTTAGCAGAAATACATGTGTTGGAAAGTTCCTTGTTCAAAAGCCGCTAGTTCCAGCTGATAAGAAAGTCTTGATCAGAAACCATAAAATGAAAGGCTTGGGCAGATTCATTTTCCACAGGAAGTTATTGTGCAGCCATACAGTCAGTCAGTTAAGTGCCATATGTGAAACACGCTTGGGCGATCATGTCTCGAAAGAGACATGACTGACTGGGCAGAAGATTATCCCACAGTAGGTTGCCATTGCTTTCTATGGTAGATGGGTTGCCGATCAAGGCTATAGAACCCAATCTGTCCTGTTATTTAATCCATAACTGGAAGGAAGAGATGGATTAATACCTTTCTCAAGGGTATTTGCATGTAAGTGAATGCAATGAATACAACTGGAATTCGAACTCGGATCCCCGATTATAGTACAGAGTACAGCCATACATTTTGCCTAAATCTCATTGTCTAATTTGGCTTTTGTCCAATATTTTTGGCTAGAAAGTTTCCCTATTTGAATTTTCTAATGAATTTCACTTAATTCTTCAGTTAATGATTTAGTAAGCTCATGCCAAGTTCTACGACAATAAAATACACACAGAAATTCCCCTATCGCATTGTTAAATATTTGAGCTTAACAACTTTAACAAAATATTGCAATAACAATCATAAATACGAATGTTGGCCATTATTTTAAGAAGTGGGTACAAATAAAAAGATCTGAAATTGTCAACATTTTTATTTCACTGAAACAGCCGTTAAAAAACTTCTATCTTTCTTTCATTTTCTCACTGAAACCAAGTAGTGTATATCTTTTGTTTTTCGATGCAATAAAAATGGAATAGCTCATTATGAGTTATTGACAGATGTTAAACACGTGTATCTTCTTTTCTAGCCAAATTCACATCTTTTAAACATTTCTCATAACAATAATTTGAAAATAATGAAGCAGATGATGTTGTTTATGGTAACTGATTTTTTTCCAATTACCTTATTCAGTTTCCATTGTTCGATACTGTGCATTAGAAAAAAATGGCACTTTTTATTGTGGTCACCATTTCTCTCAGACAAAGTGCAAAAAGCTAAGTGTAGTATCTGTTCTGATAAATTTAATCTGATGTTCCCTCTCCATATCTTTGCTTCATTTTCTCACTGAAACCAATTTCATTTTCCTCCCCTCTTTCCACATAATCAAAATGGAATAGTCCATCATTTATGAGTTATTGGCAGGACATAATGGTTGTGCAAACTAACAAAGGTAGAGATGAGCACATTTATAATAGGATGGTAAAAACCCTCTTTAACAATTAGTTTTACAGAGAAAAATTTAGGTTAACAATGGGATCACTTCTTAGTCGTGGTTTGGCATGTCTTTTTTTATAATTTCTAGAGACTGGTCTTGTGAATAAATTAAGCAACATCAAACATACAATTAAATTTACTTATGAAAAAAAAAATTTGTACATGATTATTTGTAAATACTTTTTACAAATATCAGAAAAGTTTTTCTGAAAAAATCAATTTTTTGTAATAAAATTAAATCAGTGCAATGAAGGTTTCAAGAAAGAATATTTGATGCTGAAGCAAGAAAGTGATTAACAAAGTCTTTGTAGTGGTAAAATATTACCTATGCATTGGGATATAGTGAAAGATACTTTTCCAAAGTGAAACAAAAATAATTTTAAAAAAAAGAAAAAAAAAAAAGAAAAGAATTTGAATTTTGTTTAATGGCATATCAACCTCTGTGTGTTATTTAATGCCAAAAAGGTAGGGTTTTAAAGCATTTTTTTTTTAATGTTCAATTATAGAGAGAAGGTTGATTTAGTCAGATTTTGATGAAAAATGTTTTAAATTTTGTTTATTTTAGAAAATTGAAGTTTTTTTAGTTTTAAATTAAAAAATGTATTGCTGGTAATTTGTTTTTTTTTTCTTCAAAAATGTGTTATGGTAATAATTTTTTCCTTCAGAAAAGTATTGTTGGTAATATTTTTTTTTCAAAAATGTATATTTTTCTGTAAAAGTCTATTTTTATGTATATATTTCTATAAAAGTCTTTCATAGTGTTTTGACCCCTGTTTGGGAGGTGGGGATTAATTATTTGCCCATAGCTGGGACCCTAACAGGTGCTACTACTCCAGGTCAGGATGGACCTGGAAACAGTAATTAAGAGGTGGTTCCATGCTCCGCACAACCTTGCAATCAGAGGCCTTGCTGTGGGATGCAGTTAAAAAGAAAAAAAAAAAAGATTTCATAAATTAACAAAATATTTGTCTATACTTCTGAAATGAAGTAGTATTTACATTATTTACACTATTCAAACTGTTGTTCTTATCTTTATTGCCATGTTTACAACATTTCGGCCTTCACAGTTGCTAGGAATTCAAGGAAAGTTCATCTGGTTACGGAAAAAGTGGTACACTCCATAGCCAGTACAATTGATGGGTAAAAGATAAATTACAGTCCAATATCTCCCAGAGGCTTGTGGCATTCTTTAACAGAATCACTGATGAAGAAGACTGAAAAAAAAAAAAAAAAAAAGGATCCAGCATGAGCTGAAAAAATCCTTCAGGCAAGAATTCGATGCAGTCAAGGTCCATCAAGTCAGTTAAGTGCCATACGTGAAACACGCTTGGGTGATCATGTCTCGAAAGAGATATGACTGACTGGGCAGAAGATTATCCCTCAGTAGGTTGCCATTGCTTTCTGCAGTAGACTGGTTGCCAGCCAAGGTTATAGAACCCAGTCTGTCCTGTTATTTAACCCATAACTGGAAGGAATAGATAGATTAATACCTTTCCCAAGGGTATTTGCGCGTAAGTGAATGCAATGAATTCAACTGGAATTTGGACTCGGTTCTCCGATTTTTCGTTCTGAGCTGATATCCACTGCGCCACAACGCACATCCAGTATAGAGATTAAATAGATCAAAAGATATGAATGAAGGTGACACATGAGGTCCATCACCCACTGCCCCTGTGAAGGCAGTTGTCAATATCAGATGAGTGCTTCTGAAGAGTCAGTGCTGATCAAGGGTCTTAACTTCACAAGGACCATCAAAAAGATACTTGGACATCATTGCGCGAATTGAGAAAATAGCCTTGAACATCCCTCAGGCTCAAGCAAATGAGCTAAGATGGAAAGTGAGACGGACATTGAAGAAAGCCAAGCCGCTCAAATCAAACATCACAGAAGAGGAGAGGCTGGCAATCAAGACCCTACAGAGGAATGAGAACATCATCATACTACAGACCGGCTGCAGCCGCTCTCTCACCAGCGTGATGTGGCTTCCCTGTGCCTCTTCTACAAGTACTTTCATGGCTTCTGCTCCGATGAGCTTAGATCACTGGTGCCGCCTAAGCAGGAATTTACACGAGATACTAGATTAGCAACTAGGTCCCACCCTTTTACAGTTAAACAAATAAGATGTAACCGTAAATTCTACTCCAACAGCTTCTTTTCTCGCGCTTCCCGCCTGTGGAACTCCCTTCCACAAGTCTGCTTTCCCGACAGTTACAATCTCCAGGTGTTTAAATGTAGGGTCAATAGACACCTCCTATCACACTAACTCCCAACTATTCTCACAACACTCTCATCTACCCAACCCTCATTCTCGGTATCCTTACCCGCCTATCACCCACCCTCTGTCATTTCCTATATTTAATCAGCCTTTCTCCACTCTACATAGCCCCCTGCACAGTAGTGGCAGTGACATGCCTTGCTCGGGGTGAAACGCTTATAAAAAAAAAAAAAAAAAAGACCTGAAGTGGAACGAATACATCGAATACATCTACTGTTGGTTAGGTTTGGTCCTTTTTTCAAACATCACAGAAGAGGAGAGGCTGGCAATCAAGACTCTACAGAGGAATGAGAACATCATCATACTAACAGCTGACAAAGGGAAATCAACTGTAGTGATGGACAAAACAGGATAAACTGAGAAATTGGAAGTCCACATTAGAAGTGGTCGCTATAGCAAAGTAAAGAAAGACCCTATATTGAAAACAGAAAGACAGCTGTCACAGATTCTAATCATGAAAAAAGATCATTTCTAGCCTAAGACATACAGGCAGTTGTCTCAATGCTACAACAAGCTACCTCACATTTATGGGCTACCCATGATCCACCAAGATGGTATTCTGCTCAGGCTAATTGTTAGCAGCCAAGTTTGTGTTTGCTACCCTTTTAGTCACTTCCTTATGGATATAACTGACCTACTGACAGTAAAGTTACTATCAGGTGTCCAAAACTCTGCTCATTTTGTGGAACTAATCAAAGATGCTCCCATCCAATGCAACCAGATGGTGAGCCTGGATGTGGTGAGTGTTCACCAAGGTACCCATGGTGGAGGCACTATCTGTACTCAGGGACAGACTGGCCTCAGACTCATCACTAGGGAAACGTACCAGTATACCACTAGATAACCTGATGAAGATGTTGACTTTCTGTGCACAAACAACATACTTCAAAATAGGATCAGACATATATCATCAGGATGAAGGCTTAGCAATGGGCTCACCCTTATCACCATCATTGGCTAACATGTACATGGAATACTTTGAAGAGATGGCATTAGGATCCACAGTACCTAGGCCAACTCTATGGCTGAGATACATTAATGATGCCTTCATACTCTGGCCACACCAGGAAGAGGTCCAGACATTACTAGATCATGGGAATTCAATAAGATCACCGATACAGTTCACAATAAAAAAAGAGAATGATAAACTAGCATCCCTGGATGTACTAATATCTTGAACAGAGAATGAGTTCATGACATCCATATAACGCAAGCCAACATTCACCAGACAATACTTGAACTTCAACTCCCATCACCTATACAATGTAAAGAAAGGGACCATCCGCTGCTTGCAACATCGAGTAAAAGTTGTAAGCAGCAACCCAGAGACATATGAACATGAAATGAGCAGTATAAGGATACCTACAATGTAACAACTACCCAGGGTACATAACAACAACTCCAACAAGCGTGGAAGGGAGGGTACATGAGGATAACAACTCTCAGAAAACAGCCTCAGTCTGCCTACCCTATGTGAAGGGGTTATCGGAGAAAATAAAGTATTTGTGGACTATGTAACATCAAGATGACCAGTAAAAGTGGTTCTATACTTTACAGATACCTCTTTGGAGCAAGACTTCCAATATAGGAGAACATGATTAAGGGCTGTGTGTACACCATTCCATGTAGCTGTGAAAATAAAAATATAAAGGAGAAATGGGCTACCCCCTTAAAGTGAGGCTACAAGAACATCGCAAGACCATAACATGAAGGGAGATAAAAAAAAAAAAATCAGGAGTAGCTGAACACAAATGGAGGGTGAAGGGAATGACCACCCTCTATGGGTGGAAGTTGAAATAATTAATAGAGGACATGATTGGAAACTATGTAAACTTAAGGAATCAGCAAATATGCTAGGCTACAAAAACCTCTTAAGTTGGTCAAGCATAGAAATGAATACAATATAGGAACAAGTAATATGGAGTAGCCTACGGTTCCCGTCCGATCACCGAAGTTAAGCAACATCGAGCCTGGTCAGTACTTAATGGGTGACCATTTGGGAATACCAGGTGCTGTAAATGTAAGGACAAAGAATGGTCCACCAGTCCTCCAGGTTTGGGGGTTGGGTGTAGTGCTAACAACCCTGCCCCATAAAAAACAGTTTGTTACAGCAACAAAAACAAGTTGCTGCCCTATGCACCATCTGAGTGTGATGGATAATTGATGATGATGATGATGATGAATATGGAGTGCTAGAAAAAATCATTAGCTTCAAAGATTGCAATATGAGCTCTGGTAAAAAATGATTATTGAGACATTAGGTTTATAATTCCCCAAAAAATCATTCACATAGCCCAATGGATACAGGTGTTGGTTAATTCCAGTGACTTGACCCAAAGAGTTGTGAGTTCAATACCTGGCTACAGCAGTGGTGAAAAAATAACTTAGAGTTGAGTTAAAGGGAGATAACTACATGGCATCCGGAAGTGGCATCATAGATGGAATGAGAAGGATATATCACAGTGATTGAAATAAAGGGTTCAGTTCAAAATTCCCAGCACCTGAAGAAGGCTGAAAAATAAACATGACAATAAAGATGAGGACAACAGTCTGAGCAGTGTAAGTAATGTAACATAACGAAATAACGCAAACAAATTAAAAAAAAATAAAAAATTCATAAATTAAATTCTATGCATTGGAACATAGTGAAAGATACCTTTCGAAAGTATAACAAAATATTAAGAAACAGGAAAATTCTGTTGAACAAAGAAAAGAGTGATGAACTGTTATGTAATAACAATCCTTCTATATCCCAAATGACGAGAAGGCAACAGAGAGGTAGGTTTGTTAAGAATACCATAGCTGGAATGTGTGGGCATCAAGAGAAGAATGAAACAAAGAGGGCTTCATGAATTTGACACTCATAGGACACACTGAGAGCAAGAAAAGCTGGTGTGTACTACACCTGACATAACCCCCCCCCCCCCACACCCGGACCTGAGGGAGGTTAAGCCTAATTGGGGTAGTGCTTTGCAGCTATCTTATCAACATTTGCTTTTTTTCTACCTACATTTAAATACATTACAAATTACACTATGCACAAGTGACTATTGAAGGAACAAAATTTTCAATGATTTCAACATTTTGAGAGGATTTTCTTTTGTCTAAATCTGTAAACTTGTTTTTTATGTTAAGACTGGAAAAAAAAAATTAAAAACTCACTATTTCTCTTATCCATAATATTGGACATGTTAAATTATTCAACTTTTTCACAAGACAAATCTTAAGTTAATGCTAAAAATTAACAAAATATGGCTGCCTTATTTAAGATGAAATGATCCATTATAACATGTCTCTAATTTGTATTTAGATAAATTGTATTTATTTTCAGTTTTTCGACTTGAATTATTCACCTATATTTATATAATTCATTACTGTACATTAGGTTACAATAAAATTTGTATTTTATATGAATAATACCTTATAAAAATTGAAATATAGTAGAGTACGGGGTGGGGGAATCCCATATCAAAGATGGGAGTGAGACACAAGACATTTGAACCGGCCCTGGCAAGAGGGAAGTTTTAAGTTACCTAACAAATAAGTTTGTGCAAATAGATGGCAGAACAAATATTAGAAAGTAGAGTAAGGAACAAATATGGGTTACAGCTTGTAAAATAGGAAGTTGTGGCGAAACATGATTACCCTTCAGTGTCCTGAAGAGAAAATGAAGAATTAGGGATTGAAGGGTGTATCATGACCTACACTATTTTTTAAAAGAAATGATGTATTTCATACTATTTTTAGTATTTATTGCCAAATGAAAATAGAATGGTTCTTTTGTTATTATTACATTGCAAAATTTTACAAGGCATGGAAGCAAAGATGAACTCATCCAAATCACCCTAAATTTTCTTCATTTTTTCATTGATGAAACTGCAATATAGGTAATTATTAAATATTTATAAATTCATTTGATGCACATGTTATTGTGCAATATTAACAAAAGAACCATTCTATTTTCATTTACAATTATTCACTTGGCAATAAATACTAAAAAATAGTATGAAATACATCATTTTTATAAAACACTGGGATGGCCTAATAATTATGGCCGGTAGTGTACATCTTGACAAGCTGTATCTAAGTGACCCATGGAGCCTATCTGCTTTTAAGATTCAAAACAAAAATGATGTAAATGTGAGGCACTTAAGCTGACAGTGATGTTTCTGATAAATTTGATAAGCAGAAAACATCTCATCTGAGTCTGGACTGCTGTTGGCAAGTGTAAAAAATGCACTTGTAGCCTGCATTTACGTCACAGACACAACAGAGTCAACAACATACATAGAAATTATTGTAAGAAAGGCTAAGAGCGAGTACAGAGAAAATGTTTATAAACTTAAGAGATGAGAAAAAGGAAAGAGTAAAAAATGGCTGCTTATTCTCCTGATTAGTAGCCATCTTGAATCCCTAGATTATAAAGGCCACATTGAAAACAGTTTTGTCAAAAGTTCTTTTTAAAATCTAAATTTTTCTCTTTTAAAAAAATAAAATATTCTGGAAATTTTTTTCTTTTGTTGTTTGTTTATTTGGCTATCCAAAGATTATTGAATAGTTATTAAATATTTTAAAAAGAAAATGAAAATAAAGAAAAACAGAAGAAAATCAATCATACAATAGATTTACATTGGGACTGATATCCATGTCCTTGAGGACATCAGTATATGAATTTTCGAGACTTGTAAACCTAATGTCCCAGTAATCACTTTTTTTTTAAACCAGAGCTCATATTACAATCTTGATGTTTGTAATTGATGTTTGTCCAGTACTCACTGTCATACAGTGAGTACTGGACACTCTCCTCAAAGATGCTGAGGAAACTTGAATCAACAGAAATGTGGTTCTACAGAAAGATGCTGAGGATACCGTTGTTTGAACATGTGAGAAATAATGTAGTTTTGGAGAAAATAGAACCAAAAACATCAGGAAGAGACAGCTGAGATTTCTAGGCTGCATAATGAGGAAGGGTGGATTAGAAAATTTGATACTCACAGGACAGATTGAAAGCAAGAGGAGAAAGAGAAAAACAGCACATAACATACTTTATGAGTTTGAGTAAATAGATTGTGAGACAGGGCTAAGGAGAAATAACAAAAAAAGTTTATTAATAATTACAAGGGACAGGAAGTTGTGAAGAGCCATGATCGTCTACATCCTGAAGGAAAACAGTTCAAAAAACATTTTGTCATCACAAGCCAGACACTAAATTTTCCCCAGTCATGATGAACAGTTGCAAGCTCAATAAAGGCTCCTTACCTTAAATGTAGGACACAAGCTCACTAGAGATATAAAGTAGAACTTATTTATACAATTGATAGACATCAATCCATCTACTTTCATACTCTCACTACATAGGTTAGTGAACGATTGATTTGTTTAACACCATACCAACTCTTTATGGAGAAAACCAATTGTGATACTATTTGGTTGCTGGTAATTTTTAATTTGGATATAAAAAGAAATATACTTATAAACTTCTTGTGAGAAGGGTTAATTTGGATATAAAGAGAAATATACTAATAAATTTCTCATGAAAAGGATTAAAGATATAATGAACAACATAGTTTGTTCAGAGAGATTAAAAATTATAAAAACAAACCATTGTCTGGCAGGGGAGGGGACAATGTTTAATTTGTATAATAGACAAGGTGTTGACAGTTGATTGATAAAACTGTAAAAATCCTAAAAGGTTACTTAACAAAAAACCAAGTGTCCAGTATTTGTCTCTAAACAGAGAGAGAGTATACAGCTGGTTAATTTGTATTGGTGAAAACAAATTGTCAAATTTTAACAACTTGTTGAACGATGTTCGTTCTGAGAAAGCCAATTCAGTGTATTCAAATTTCAAACCAGAAAAGAGAAAAGTGCGTGTGAAACAATAGTTGTTTTCTTAAGAGAGAGATTGAGGAAAAGCAGCAGGCACAGGCAGCCCACCAAGGAAGGAACAGAGCTGTCCACACCACTGCAGAGAACTTTAAGATTAAAACAGAAGATTGCCCAAGTCCGCACATAAACTTTGACATCAGCCTTGAGTCAAACTTACAAAATGAACAAAACAAACTTCTTTAAACACACAAGCCAACCGTTACCAGTTGAACCAATTGTCGTGTCCAATTTGGGGACAATTTAGGTTGACAACCCTGCATGTAAACAGTTAATAGCAAAACTACTGTATACAATACTCAGTATGAAAATAGTAATATTTTTTCTTCATATTACTTCGAGTGTTTATTTTATCACTGTACATCTTCACTCTATTTGGACCAGCCTGATGCGGGAATACTGATGACGAATTGAATCTTGGCCTACTTACAATCAATCTACTCCAACCTAAGGGTAAGGCAGGTAAGGAGTTGAAGAGATGAATTCATCAATCAACCACAGTATTGAACATTTTGGACGACCAGAGGAAGAAGAAAGCTAAATGTGGTTTGCGTGAACCATAAGCTGATAAAGAAGGCTTCACACAGTTACAAACATCAAGATTGTAATATGAACTCTGGTAAAAAAAAAATTGGTGACTGAAACATTAGGTTTATAAGTCCCAAAAATTCATACACTGATGCCCTCAAAGACACATGGCCCAGTGTGATTGGTTGGATCCAGTGACTTGACCTGAAGAGTTGTGAGTTCAATACCTGGCTACAGAAGGAAAAAAAAAACTTAGAGAGTTGAGTTAAATGGAGATACAAGACATCTGGAAGTGGCATGATTTATGGAATAAGAACAATCTATCCCAGTGATTGAAATAAAGGGTTCAGTTTAAAAATAAGCTTTTAGCATACAATGGACAAACATCATGAACATGGCAAGAAAACAAAGATGAGAACAATAATCCTTATGGGTCATTTGAAGTTATAAAAATATGTTATTCTGCTTTCATAATTGAATACATGGTAGATAATATTTGGTTTTTATACAGTTTTTGTCAACATAGTTACTAGAGGTGATGATATATGTTGTTGTTTTACTGAAGTTAGCTAATCCTCTATGCAACTATTCCAGACCAAATTTGAGACTGGCAAAAGAGAAAGAACAACTAAGTGGGTTTCAGGTTGATTTTAGCTGATAACAGGACCAATCAAAATGGGAATACATTGCAATACTATTGATTGGTTGTTTTTGTTTAGCAGCATATCAATCATTATGGGTTATTTAATGACAAAATCTAAATATTTTGTATGCAGTTTTATTTTGGGTGAAGATAATGATGAAAATAAACCCAAATGGAATTAGAACCTGTCTCTATATTAAGTTAAGCAATATCAAGCCTGATCAGTATCTAGATGGGTGGCTAGTTGGGAAATATCAGATGCAGGATAGTGTAATGAATAATGGCTTGGAATTGTTAAACAGAGTTAAATTCTAATTTCAGTTGGGTTTATTATATTCACTTATGCACCAATACTCTTAGGAAAGGTGTGGATCTATCTACCTCTTCCCCCCAAGCTATAGGTTAATTAGTAAGACTTATATCACTAATTGATTATTATAAAATAAAAATTCTTACAATCCAAAATATTTTCTGGCTTTAAATAACCTGCAAAGGTGGGGGTAAGCCATAAAAAAATGAATTAATCATATATTTCTCTTTTAAAATAATTAATGGATTTTTAAAGATTTGACTATGTCTTATTGTAATAAATTTTAATGGAGCAGGTGTTTGAATAGACATAATTGAAAGGTAACTGGCTTCTTTAATTTTCTAGTATGGTAGACATTAATTGTAAATAAATGTTGATGTCTATTCAAATACATGTACTACTAAAATAATGTTTATAGTAATAAAACATACACACACATTTTATATAAATATAAATTTTGTTAAAAATGGCTGATAAGATATTGTAGTTAAGTTTTTTATTTCATTTTTTTTGTTCTTATAATTTTTTTCTTTTCTGGACAGAAATTATCTAAATGCTCAGTATGCCCATGCGATTTTAGCAATACTTTTAGCCATTATCAAGAATGACTTTATTTTTACTAAATGTATGGATTGTTTATGCATGTATCTATAGTTATAGGAATATTTTATTTTTCAAACAAGGTCATCAAATTGTGGCCATGTTCATAATTGATGTTATTCAGTTAGCTTTTTCTATTTTCTATTTCTTTTAAAATTCATACATTCACTTGTGATTCTGCACAATTCAGATTCTAGTTGAGAAAAGGAAAAAAATCAGTAGGCCAGAAAAATAAAAAATCCTGAGTGATTTTAAAGATCACTGGATGAAATTTACCAATGATGAAGACCAAAGAATATGGCATTACAATAAAAATGGAAACCAAAAAAAAAAAAAAAAAAAAAAAAACATGGAACAAACCAGCAACACTTTTCCTTACCTTAATTAAAATCAAAATTATTTTTGCAGTTATTTTTAAAAACAAACATTCTTTTTTTGATTAACTCACAATGTCACTTCAACAAAAGTCCTCAAAAGGAATTAAATGCACAAACTTCCAGAGGAATTGTTTTGGAGTGAAAAGCTTTATTCTCCTGAAATAAGGAAGTCAGAACTAAAAACAAATTTCATGTCATCTGTTAACAGCAGTTTGTCTTGTACAAGAATCTTCACTAACAAAGGTTTTCTGTATAACCTTTTCTTTATTTTCACGTTCTGATTCTATCAAATTTTTAGCGGACTTGGATATATCAAATTTTGTTGAAAAGCAGTTTATTTCTTGCTTGATTTCACCGTTTACCTGCGACTTATCATTGTCTGTAGAATTGGTTGGAAGCGGGTTGACTTCATGATTCTTTGTGAGGGCTTTTTCATCGCTCAGTATTTGTTGCCATTTTTTGGCCAGCACCTTAGCTTCTTCATCAGTTCCTTCCTTACGACCATCGTGAATACCAAGAGCCAAGAGACAAGCCACAGCAGCATTCTGTTCAGCCAGTTGCTTCGATTTCTCCCTGTAATGACAACAGCAGAATGTGAAGTTTGTGAAAAATTGACTGTTCTTCTGGTGGATGGAAATTGGCATTAAGGGTAAAGAACATGTGTTTGACTTGCAATAAACAAAAGTAGAAACAAGTTCCGTCTATTGACACAAATACACTATGTAAGATTTTATTACGTCCATGGCATGATGTGGCTTTCTTCTGTCTTTTCATCAAATATTTTCCCCCCCTGCTGCTCTGTCCATGTAAATTTAAGCATCTTAATAGATTGACATCTCAGTTCCACATTTTTACTGTTTAACTATTTGTTAAATGCAACTGTCACTTTTACTCCAGCAATTTTTTTTCTCACACTTTCCAGCTATGGAACTCTCTTCCATTTACTTACTTCCCTGATAGCTACAATCTCAAAAAATGTAAATGCAATGTCAACTGCCATCTTTTATCTTCTTGAAACCCATGAATCTTTTTATCCTTTCTTCAAAATACCCAGTCTTTTCTCTCACTGTAACCCCCTGCACACTAGTGGCGGCCCCACCTTGCTTGGGGTGAAATGATAAAAAAAGAAAAAAAAAATCAATGTTTTCATAATAACTGTCTGTAATATTTTCAGGATAGATTTATTTATAAGATAAATAATTTATATGAATTTTGGCTTATGTATTTCTAGTAAAAATATTTACAATTATTTCGGGGTGTGAGATTGTATTATGGTTGTTTGTCAAATAAACATAAGAAATAGTATAGTCATAGATGTTTAATATTCAAATTCAAATGTATCTATAAATAAAATTCTGTGACTTCTTTTAGGCAGTCCATCCATCACACCTTCCAAAATAGCCAGACATTGATCAAAACCAAATTTTGGGGAGAAGTGCAAACAGGTAAGGGGGTTACTAAATACAGTTGGTTTTAATGGGGTGCATAACTTTGTACAATAAATTTTTGTTCATTTTGTGGGGGAAAAAATTAAGTTTTATTATTTAACATACAAAATACTCACACCAATCTTTAACACATTTTTTAACATCAATTTTGCCATAAATACAGTGAACTATACCGCGAGAACTTCAGTCATCAACCTGATGAGGGCGTAGAGCACTGAAAATTCATTCACAACTTCACTGACAGCTAAGGGCTTGACAACAATCAACAAATAACCAAATAATTCAACAATGCTACTCAAAAGGAATATCAATACATTGAATAATAAAAATGCAATATGGTTTTTGGCATATCTTTTCTTTAAGTTTTTATATATACTAGCAGTATAGCCTGGCGTTACTCGGGTGTAATGAAAGCTTTAAAACTAATCCATGGTCCTGGAGCTCAGACTCTTTGGACGTTGACGCAAAAGACTAAAAAGCAATAGTTCTTTCCAGTTAAAGTGAAACTGTAGACTGAAAGAAAAAATGAATGGATGTAAGTCAAATTTTGATTTCCTGGTATCGAGATCAAATAAGTTTTTTTTGTTGTAAACTGAATTTTGAAGGCTAAATAAGTCCTCTGAGTAAATGGTATTATGGCTGAGACTAAGAAATACAATTATACCTACTTAGAGCCAAAGCCAAAGTCAAAGCAAAAACTAAAATAAAAGGGCTGAAAAAATACAGACATACAGGCAGATAAAAAGACACACACACACACACACACACACACACAAACATCTTGCCTTTTATATATATATATATATATATATATATTATCAATTTACTGCACTATTGTAAGAACTGCAACCTTGAAACTTCTGAATATCGTTTCTTATGTCTTTGTTTATGAGTATATCAAATTTGTTTAAAATTGGACCACTCCTTCTATAACCTGATTTTTTTGATTATCAATTTTTTATATTTATCAGGGGTACCTTGACACAAAATCTAGCTAAGAACAATCGCAGATGCTTATAGTCAGTCAGTTAAGTGCCATACGTGATACACGCTTGGGCGATCATGTCTCGAAAGAGACATGACTGACTGGGCAGAAGGTTATCCCGCAGTAGGTTGCCATTGCTTTCTGCGGTAGACTGGTTGCCAACCAAGGCTATAGAACCCAGTCTGTCCTGCTATTTAACCTATAACTGGAAGGAAGAGACGGATTAATACCTTTCCCAAGGGTATAGTACAACTGTGTAAATTTTCAAGAAAATCGGTTCAGCCGTTTCGGAGTCTATAGGTAACGGACGGACACACACAGTTCCATTTATAAATGAGTTTAGATTTAGATTTCATTCTGGTAAAATCTAATGCACATTAGTAGTGCTGTAAATATAAATAGTAGGGAGAGTAGAGTTTGTAAGGCCCAATAAAAAAAATGACAATAATTTCAACATTGAGGGGATCCCAACATGCATCGGGATATGAAAATTGTCACGAGCCATAAAATTATAATCTTTAAAGAGAAACAAAGATAATGTGAAATTATTTAGTGATAGGAATACAAGGTTAGAAATTGCAGAAAAAGTTTAACAAAGAAAACAAAAAACTGAAAACATTGGCATGATAAAGTCGAAAATAAAATGAGACCTACAAAAACTTAAAGTAAGAAAAGTTGGATTGGTCAGCAAGAAAATATTTGAAAATGCAGAATAAATGAAAAATGACTTCTCAACAATAGTATTTAGTGATTAATGTAGAGCTACATTGGATGATCCTGATGGTGGGTTTAGAGGGTATGCTCTTCATAGAAATAATCAACCAACAGAGGTCATATATAGAGTAAGAGTTTGGATTAGTATTGTAGACATCAGAATTATACTGATTCATTCATTTTCTATAGCTTATCAACCCATTGCAGGTTATTTAAAGCCAGAAAATATTTTTAAATTGTAAGAATTTTGGGAGGGGGGGGGCTAATAATAATAATTTAGTGATACTATGGAAAAATGGACTGTTGGTCAGGTGAGAAAAAGAGCAGTGCATTTGCCATGGGTTGTTGAAATGCTTATCAACAAAGAGCGTGTTATCTTCTGTACTAACCTTTTTTATAGTTACAGTGGTTACGTGACAAGAAGTTGTATAGAAGGAGAGGAAATCTTTATTTTATTTTTTTTTAAATTTATCTTTCATGTTATCAAACATGTTGCAGAAAAGTGGAGAGATATATATATCTCGCAACTTAAGGTAAGTGTTATTGCTTTCTTTTCCTCAGCCTGACCAGTCTCTATTCAAAAAGAGATAAAATTCTTGAAAATGCAAGTCTTACTAATTGAAAATATAAGTTTTTACTAATTAGCCCATGGGGGGGGGGGCAGAGTGGTCGATTCGTACCTTTTGAAAAGGCATTTGTATACAAGCAAGGTACTATACAGTGCATATAGCTCTTTAAGCATTGGGGGCCAACTGTCAGCATGCAAAATTTCACTGCTGGAATTAGATTAAAGAAATTTTGGTCCTTACGTATTATCGGGAGGACCTTTGATTTTTACTTTTTCTTTTTTTTCCCCGCTTATAACACCAAGGAACTGGAAAAATCAGGCTTTCATCACCTCAACGTCAACCACAAGTACAACTTTGTGGATTCGAACACCGGGGCTCATACGCAGACAGTGGAACGCCTATGGGGATCGACAAAGTGGCGAAACAAGAAGCACTGTGGCACTGCACGTCACCATTTGGAGTCGTATTTGGCCGAATTCATGTGGCGGAAGCATGTTGCCTGTACTGATGTCTTTGAGTCACTTTTGGAAGCAATTGCGACGTTCTGGCCTCCGGAATTACAAATGTAATGTTATTTTATTGTTTTAACCTTTTCAATAAATAATTTACTTTAATTTTTGAGTCGTTTTTTTAAAGGTCCTCCCGATAATACGTAAGCACCGAAATTTTTAGTTTTTACCTTTAGATTAATTTAAGTTTGTTATTCAAGATACTTTAGTAAGTAATGTTTATTTATTTTATTTGATCTTGCAATATTTTATCTTCAAACAAACTTTTTTGGTACTAAATTCACAAGTGTCATTAAGAACTTTATCATATAAGAATAAAAAATTAATATGAATTAAATATTTTTCTGTGCTTTTGTTCTTCTACAACGACGATATTAAGTGCAAAATTTTTTATTAATAATTTACGTTTTAGTTTAACAAACGGGTATTATTTTTCTTTTTTATATATATTGAATTTTTCTGTTCTTCATACACAAATAAAAGATATTAAAAACAAAAGATAATGTTTTTCACTGCAAAATTAATGAAAAAAAAGTACTTATTAACAAATTTATCACAAAATAATGTGAAAATTTAAATTTAATAAATTTAATTTTTTTAATCATATCACCCCAAGTAAGGTGGTAACGCCACTGATGTTCAGGGGGCTACATAAGAGTGAGAAGATTAGAAAAGAGAAAACCGGAAACCGCATCCTAAACAGGAAACAAGGGATGAGCCTCTTCACCTGTTCAATAGACATGGGTGGAGTGTGAACCGGGTGATAGTTTAGTCTATCTACTCCAATTGAAAAAAAAAAGTGAGAAGATTGGAAAAGAGAAAACCGGAAACTGCATCCTAAACAGGAAACAAGGGATGAGCCTCTTCACCTGTTCAATAGACAAGGGTGGAGTGTGAACCGGGCGATAGGGAGAAGAAATTATTATCATGTCAATATTACCTTTCACTTTTTACATTTGATCAATCATTTTAAATAGTAAAATTCACAAAAAAAAGTCATTATTAAGAATTTTCTCACAGAAAGATAATTTTTTCTTTCTGTTATTATTCTTAATAACAATAATTATGATTATAAAATTCATTTTTTAATGAATAATTTGTATTTTCTTTATAACATGTGAAGTATGCTGATACTGCCCTTGTAAGAAAAAAAAAATCAACGTAACGATTATTTCACTGCCAATTTAAAAAAAATTACTGTACAGAAATTTGTGTATTTGAAAAAATTTAAATAGAAATTTAATATTTGACTATGATATTATTCTTCATAACAAACATTGATTTAAAAAAAATATATTTACACACGGATTAAAAAATATATATATATATATATATATATATATATATATGAAAACTGTATGTTAAATTTTACCAGCATTCTTGTTAAAAATCTAAAACAAAAATTAACCAGTTTAATATTTTTTTAAAAATATACTGCAAGAATATCAAGCTGGTTAATTTTGTTTAGATAATCATATTTTGATGGAGGAGGAGGTGATCAACCATCACCTTCTCTTCAATCAAAATATGATATTCCAAAGATTTTACTGGGGGAAATTCAGTTCATAATGTAACTTCAACATAAAATGGACACTGACCAGTGAAACAATTTGGAAATCCTTTGGAACCATGTAATTCTTTTAAGACACAAAAAGTAACATCAGATGACAAATTCCCACAATCATACAAACTTTAAAATTCTGAATGCTAAATTCTTAGAATATAAGGTTCATATGCTTTTTTAAAGCACTATGTAATTTTTACAAAATAAAATTTAAGTTAATATATTTTTTAAATTTCAGTACCTTAAAATCTCTCTTAAAATGGCAAAAAAATACTGTGTAACAGGTTGTCATGTTAATTATGATTAACAAAATAAGGTTGTGTATTTCGTCCTCCCCAAGATCAGAATGAGTGAGAATGATAGTTAAAGGCGATATCTTGAGACTACGCTCCTGACAAACCAAACACTGTTTTTTTGTGAAAAGCATTTTTCATCTGATTATAAAACTTGTTATTACAAGAAAAGTATGACCTAGAAACCCACCATCAATATTTGATCATTTGCTATAAGTGTATTTATTATGTAGTCCTCAACCAAAAATTAAAAAACAAAATTTCTCCATCTAGGGAAAATGATGAGTTAACACAGTTTCTAGAAAAGGATAAAATTCTCACTTTTGAAAAATCATATCAGAATATTGATCAACAGGATTTGTCTCAGCAGTTACATGCTAAAAATCAAATAATCAGCTGTTCATCCAAGCTCTTGATTTTTTTTCATTGAAAATATTCCAATGTTTTTAATTAAAATTTTTTAAATCTGAGATTTGAATGTTACAATGCTTATATATATATATATATATATATATATATATATTGATGCATGTTTCATTAAACAAGTTTTGTCGATTTATATTATGTCAATTTTTTTCATATTGTCTGATAAGCTTAATAGCATTATCGTTGAAAGAGGAAAGAAAATCACAATATTCATACATGTTTTTATTTAATCCTTTCCAAGCTTTCGGCTTACATCAATCATTATCAAAGATGAAAATAGTGTTGCTTGTAATGAGCAGTTCGCAGACAAACGATAGTAGTAGCCGTCTATTTTGTTTGTGTAGAGGATTGGCGAACACGTGCATGGATGCTGGAAGTGAAAATTGCACTACAGCTTGTGGCGTCTCACATGACCACGCGAGAGTGGGGGCAAGAAGTATTAAGCCATTATTTAATGAAACATGCATCAATAAAAAATGCTGCCTAAATATATATATATATATATATATTGTTTTTCTTTATTCCGAAGTGGAAGAGTAGGAAGGTAAATTCCAAGAACCTGATCCTAATCAATATTAAAATTTTTAACATTAAAAAGTGATGCAGGCAGAGAGCTCAATGTATTAAGAATACAGAGCCAATATAAATTAGAGAAAATTTTCAAAATTCAAAGGTGTCGGATGTACATTTCGACATAGGATCTCTAATAGAGAGTCTATGTCACGTCAGCGACATTGTTTTTCCAAATCACTTTGTTTTTTTTGTTTTTTTTTTCAATTGGAGTAGATAGATCCATCTAACGCCTGGTTCACACTCCACCCACGTCTATTGAGCAGGTTAAGAGGTTCATCCCTTGTTCCCTGTTTAGGATGTGGTTTCCGGCTTTCTCTTTTCCAATCTTTTTATTCACCATTACGTAGCCCCCTGCACATCAGTGGCATTGCCACCTTGCTTGGGGTGATATGATTAAAAAGAAAAAAAAAAAAATGGCGAAGGCCCTGGGTTAGAGTGTGGAGGGGTTTTAGGTTAACAACGGTCACAAAGTGGAAAAGGACAGAGCGAGTAGTCGCGGGGTTACAGGGTGTTGAAATGGTATATTTAGAAAGCAGAGGAATAGGAGTTCATATTTTATAAAGATAGACAACTAAATGAGTTAAATTACTTTTTAAAGTTAAGATTTTGGGCTGTTTGAAGAGGTGTATTTAGGTGAGAAAGAATGGGTTTCAATATAAGATTTTTAAAATTTTTTATTTAAGTTTATTTGATCAAACCTTTTAGGTAGAAGTGGGCTAAATGCCAATTACAGGAAGTTATCAGTTTAAAAATTATTAGAGAAAAAAATATTAGAGAAAAAAAAATATATATATATATACGCACATGTGTTAACCAAGGAAAAAGGGGTTTAGTAAAAGAATCCATATTTTCTGAAGATAGGCAATTAAAGGAACTTGGGATAGGAAGGTAGGGGGGTTAAAATACTTTTTAAGGTTAACGTTAGGGTAAAATTAAGATTGAAACTTAAATTGAATCCTTTTAATTTATATTCTAACATCTAGTCAACGGGGATTTAAATTCTAAATTTAAGTATTCGAATATATATATATATATATATATATATATATATATATACACAAAACAATTTTTTTCTCTTTAAAAATGTTGAATATCAATATTTCAGCACTAGTCACAGATCAATGAAGCAATTCATTATCTTAGTAACTTAAAAATTGAAAATAAACAAATTCAAAAAGAACATATCAGTGTTATCACAAAAGATTGAGACAAAACATTATGATTCTGATATACTTATCAGGGTATTTGGATATTTTGTTACATCTCAGTCATTACGTAACAGACTTCAAGATGATTTTCAGTTACCCAGTGTGAGAACATTATCAACTTTGACATCAGAAGTTTCAAAATTAAATAGCTTTAACTTTCTTGATATTTTAGTGAAATCTCTGAAAATCAGAAAAAATGTATTTGTTTATTTGATGAAGTATATGCCAAGGTTGCTCTACAATATTGTGGAGGAAATTTATTTAGTTTCACTGTAAATGTTGAGAGATTAGCAAAAACTGGATTAGGCATTTTTTTTTTATAATCATATCGCCCCCAAGCAGTTCATTTTACTACCACTGTTGGCATTGCATTTTCCTACATAGGAGGAAAGTTATGAGAAAGAGTGACAGGTTATAGGGGTGTTGGAAGTGAGTAAGAGAAGGATGAGAATATTGATGAGAGTGGAGTGGACGGAGAAAGGAGCATGAGAGAGAGGATGTGAGACAGGAGATGACTATTGACTTTACATTTAAATTCTTGGAGATTGTAGCTGTCGGGGAAGCAAGTAAACAGAAAGGAATTCCATAGGTGGGAAGTGTGATAAAAGCTGTTGGAGTTGAATTTGCGTTTACGTTTAGGTAAAAATGTTTAAACAGAAGACCAAAAATTTTATTTAAAATGATCCTAGTTGCAAAATTAGAGGCAACTTTTTTACATGAAAAAGTTTTATATATTGTTGATGCAATCAAACAATCAAATAATTGCAATTGTATTTGATGATAATAGGACACGTCAATCTTTTTTTATTTTTAAATTTGACATTTGCTTTTTTTTTTTTTAAAAAAGCCTTGGATAACTAAAAATGGCTTGTATTTATTTTTTGATTATGTTCACCTTTTTAAAAATATTTGTAATAACTGTATTACTGATCCTACTTCTGAATTATTGCTTTATTGCAAAAAGATGACAGCAAAATGGGAAATTGTAAAAGGACTTTTACATGAAAAAACTAAATTTATTAAGGTGTTGAAACTGATGTAGTGTTATTACCCAAAACTTGTTGAGTGACAAAATGTTTCCCATTGTTTAAAAGTTTCTGCTATAAAACTGTAGCTGCCATTAAAAAAAACACCCATAAATAAAAGGGAAAGATACCACAGTTAATTTCATTAAAAAAAGTAAACATTTTTTTAAAATTGTCCATGTCTAAGAAATATATGGTGATATTAAGAAATATGATCCACTGAAAAAGGGAAAATCAGATTTAGATGATGAACATTTGTTATGTCTTTCTAATTCTGGAAAAAATGACAAAAAGAATGGAAGGAAATCAAGGAAAAAGAATGCAATCATTAACAAGAGATATTAGTTTAACCACTGAACATATGCACAACAGCTTAATTGCTGTTTGTAGATATTTACTAAAAAGTGGGTTTAATTTTGTTATGCTTGGTAAATTTACCACAGACTATTTAGAAAATTAAGATAAAGTTCTGGAAATGCATATTTTACAACAGTTCAAAATGTTATTGGAAAATTTCAATATTGAAAAAACAAAAACAAAAATACCAAAAACAAATCTATTTAAATGTTGATGTCAAAGAATACAATTTTAATCCAGGCTCAAAATGTGGACACTTGCTGGTGGAAATCGGAAGCCAAACATTTGATAACCTACCAGACGTTGAAACTAGGATCCCTAAAAATATTAAAATGTCTCTTTTGTATAGAGCAGGCTATGTTACAATAAAAGGAAATATTTAATATTAGCTTATATGTTCAAGAATACAAACATTTTTGAGAGAAAGAGATTGTGATAATTTAAAAATTCCACTGGATACCAGATATATTTTATTTTCAATTTTCCTTCTTTTTACATATATCTATCTAATTAGTTAACTCCCCAAATTATCCTGTTAATTTTGTGTACTTGTTAATGCAAATTGATTTTAATTTTTGAGACTGTACAATGGTAATATTTATTACTCTATCAGTGAAATACGTATTTTCTTCATCTTCTGTGAAACAAATTGTACATTAACAAAAATCACAAATTTTTAAAGATTATCAAAATTATTGTTTCTCAAATTCATTTTTTAAAAAGTATTTTCAGACTTTGTTGATACACAATTATATAAAATGCTGAAATTGCTTTCTGATTGTATTATACAACTATACAACTTCTACTCCACCAGTTTCTTTTCTCGCACTTCCTGTCTGTGGAATTCCCTTCCGTATACTTGCTTCCCTGACAGCTACAATCTCCAAGAATTTAAATGCAATGTCAACTGCCATCTCTTATCTCCTTGACTCGCATCCTTTCTCTGACAACCCTTGTGTCATGTTCTTCTTCCTTTCCACTCTACTCTTATGCAGCTCTCTTCACACCAGTGTTCTCATCCTTCTCTTACCCATTCTCTGACACCCCCTGTAACTTGTTCCTTTTTCTCATCACTCACTTCTTATGTAACCCACTGCACACTAGTGGCAGTTCTGCTTTGCTTGGGGTGAAATGATTAAAAAAAAATCAATTAGCATAAACAAATTAATATTTTTGGAATATTATCTAAAAATGTCTAATTTATGGTGAATAAAGTGATTTTTGTGTATTTACTTACGATATTTTTCTTCTTTCTGTGTATATTTGAATTTATGAAAATAAGTCAATAATTCTAAGATACTTCCTAATATTATATAATTGCTAATTAACTAATTACTGGACATTACTAACAAGTTCTTTGCTAAAAATCTTCTCAGTAATTACTGAGTAGTAATTTAGGTCTCCATATGACCACCTCAGTTGCATGATTGCCAGGCCTGGTAATAGGATTGCCTTGCACATAAAGTGAATATAACAAACCCAACTGAAAACTGAACTAAGCTCTCTGATTAATAATTCCATGCTATTCTCCGTTATACCACCCACACATTCAAGCTTACAGCACCTTGTATTCCCAAGTGGTCACTCATCTAGGTATTGACCAGGCTTGACATTGCTTAACTTTGGTGACCATACAGAAACTCATTTTAACATGATATGGCCATAAACCCCCAGAAATTTAGATCAAATCATAGGTCGAGAATTGTTTCTCGAGTCCCCAGATGATTCTTTCATGTGCTTTTGACTTTCTTTATTGTACTCTGTTACTTATCTCTCCCCACCCTCCTCCTTCTTTTCTTTTTTGCACTCTTCTCAAAGTTATAGCTTTCTTTCAAAGCTGATGGTGATATCAAGACAAATGTATAAAATGCAAAAGATATTTTTCAGTGGTACCAGTCGCAATAAAGAAGCTTAAAACTAGAGCTTATTCATGTCAGGCAATGCTTCTTCAGAGTCTATAAAGCAAGCTGACTATTGGCCAACATAAAACAAACAGACATTAATCCAGTAGAAAACTTAATAGTCCTTCATTAAGAGATGTAGTTGAGATTGGAAAACAATATTCAAGCAAAGAAGATAATTTATATTCTCCAGCTGTTAAGAGTTTTATAAATAATGTCAAATTTCTAGCCAAAAATCTATTCAGTATCTCATTACTTTTAATGATTTAGGGACAAGTTGAAAAAAAGATGAAGTAAAGAAAATAAGCATTAAAATCTAGAAATAAACAAATTCATAATTTCTTTTGTGTTAAGTATTAACAGAAATTTAAGAAATAAATGACTAATACTATGTCTTAGGGTGACTTATGCAAAACTAATTTCCTCAGGAAAGGCTTTTTTTTTAATATCACATTAGCTAAAAGAAACCTGCATCAATATCACTTTTTTGTTGATAAAGTATTATGTAAAATTTCAGCTATAACTAAAAAATATATCTATAAAAGGACAATTCAAGTAGATAGACTAAACTATCGCCCGGTTCATGCTCCACCCGCATCTATTTAATGGGTGAAGTGACTCATCCCTTGTTTCCTGTTTAGGATATGGTTTCTGTCTTTCTCTTTCCAATCTTTTCACTCTTACGTAGCCTCCTGCACATCAGTGGCGTTACCGCCTTGCTCGAGGTGATATGATTAAAAAAAAAATACAAATTAAGACAAAAGGAAAACTTATCTTAGATGACATGTTTCATCCTCTGATTGACTTTATCAAGGCAAATGTCTCGATAAAGTCCGTCAGAAGATAAAACACATTGGCTAAGAAAGTTTTCCTTTTGCCTTTATTCATAAAGTATTGTGTACTATGTGCTTTATAAAATTATATGACATTTAATAGAGAGCATGTAAGGTTTTAATAAAGGGCAAAATAGTTTTGAACAAAAGGACAATTTTTGTTGCCTTGCTTATTTGAGCCACTGAAGTCAAATTAAAAAATGTTATTCTTCAAGCAAAACAATTCAGCAAATTGTAAAATGAAAACCACTGAATTTATTTTCAATAATTGGTCCTAATTATTTAGAAATCTTTAATGGCTGACATCAGAACTGAAAATGGCTTCCTACTGATTCACTAATTCTATTCAGATGCAAACAAGAATGCAGATGGTGATTTCCATTTTTCCAGTTAATTGTAAAAGTAACATGAAGTGGCAAGGATGCAGCTGATATAAAATGTTTACACAACAGAAACAAATTGCTTCATAAATAAAAAGCGAAAATAAACATTTAAATTCTTGATGCATTGTCCTATGATTTTTAAGATGAAAATTGAACAGTATTTACTTTATATAATTTCTTTACTTTTTTAATCATTTCATCCCAAGCAAAGCAATAATGCCACTAAGAACTGGACATGATAGAGAATGAGAACACTTTAGAAAGAACCAGAAACCCAATCCTAAACAGTGAACAAGGGTTAAACTTATACTCTTATTCAAAAGACTAGGTAGAAGTGTGAACCGGAAAATAGGCAAACATATCTACTCCTACTGAAAAGAAAGGAGTAAATACAGTTTCAGAATACAGGTAGTGATTTTAGAAGTATAGATTTGAAATAAGCTTAAAAAAGAACTGGAAAAGGAATCCTAAACAGGGAACAAGGAATAAACCGCTATTTTTAATACTGCTCAATTATTGCTCATCCTGTTTCTACTGAGTCCAAGTATACACTGCCCAAATACAGTTTTAACTAAAAGAGAAATCAATTTATTAACTCAAAAATGTATAGAAAGTGCACTAATTTCTGAGTCTTCCATGGTAAATTTACATTCAGGTTCATGCTACATTTCAGTCAGTTAAGTGTCATACGTGATACATGCTTTGGGCGATCATGTCTCAAAAGAGATGACTGACTGTACAGTAGCCATTGCTTTCTGTGGTAGACTGGTTGCCAGCCAAGAACCCAATCTATCCTGTTATTTAACCCATAACTGGAGGAAAGAGATGAATTATTACCGTTTTTTATTTGTGCATAAGTGAATGTGAGGAATTCAACTGGAATTCGAACTCAGCTCCCCGATTTGCCGTTCCGAGTCAATATCCATTGCACCACAATGCACACTTTTCTTAAATCTACTGCTATCACAATGTGAAATATTTAAAAATAGCAATAAAAACAGAAACAAAAATATCGGGAAGCTGAATTTGGTTAAGCTGTATGTCTAAACACATCAGATGCCAGAAATTGAAAGTTTAGCATGCCGATATCTTCATTCCTCTTGATATATAATTATAACCAATATTCTGTCTATATTTTGACCCCTCTCCCCTACAAATATACAATTTCATCAATAATATTGCCTGGCCAGTAATCTTTCCATGTTTATTGAACAGGAGTAGAGATTTATCTCTTGTTTCCTGTAAAGAATATAGTTTACTGGTTTTTTTCTTCCATGGCCATAATGCTTTAAGTGTCTTGTGTGATTTGACTGATCAGTGGCTGCGACTTTTTATTACGAGGGTAGCGGGTTAGCAGTTTTTGGTTGCTGTATCTGACTTGTAGTAAGGAACCTGAACTCTTGGTAGCACTTAACAAGGCTGGTTTGATCAACAGTAGCATAATTTGTAGTGCTATGTTGTGCACGCATAAGTGTCCCTGCATATATTTCTGGTGGACAACCTTGATGTCACATTATGCTTTAGCCTTAGCCACCTTCCAGTGCATTTGTATTGCCATAGACGATGGATAGTGACAATTATTTTGTCTTTTCTTTTTTTTCTTAAAACAATCTTATGACAGATAAAATGAAAAGAAATATGAGTAAAACAGTAAACAAAAATTCACCTACCACTCTAGCAAAGCCTTTTCCCATTTAAAAGATCGGATGGCCAAACAGCAAGTGAATAATAATGTTATTTATTAATTAATTTATTACAATTAAGTCAGGTAGTCGTCAGGTTTTGCTGAGTAACAATATTTTCAAGAGTTCAGTTTCTTAATTTAAGAAAAAAATGTTTAGTTATTATATTTTTTATGTACACACTTGAATTGTAGTAAACTTCAATGCATTGATTCTTTGTTCCTTTCTTTCTTCTTTCTCAGATACCAGACATCTTTGAGAAAGGAAGAAAGTATAGGTGAGAGAAAAAGAGAGGGAGGGAGAGAGAGAGAGTGATAGAGTCAATTTTTGTTGTCTGCATTTTTTAAAAAAAAAAACAGCCCATCTGGCTCTGTGTATGTTCTTTCTTTTTCTTTTAAATTTGGATGGGGGAAGAAAAGTGTCCAGCCACCATGCACAACTTTCTTGGTCCCCATTTGTTTTTCTCTCCCTCCCATTTTCTCCCAAATCTCTTCATTTTATATCCCACCTTTTAAATAGACAAACACTTCCACTTCTGGTTTGAGATGCCAACAGAACCCTCTAGAGAAAATTAAAATTAGGAAAGTCTAGATTCCTTTCAAAAACATTCTGAACTGAGTCCTTCATTCATGCATTTTTTCTTCATCTCTTCTTTTTATTTTTCTCTTTTTTTTTCATTTATTCTATGTTACCCTTTAGATAATGTCACACTTCAACCTTTCTTTTTCCAATATTTGTCCCAATTTCAGTTTGGAAAGGATGGAAACAAAAAGAAAATTAATACTGAGCATCAGGAAGAGACAGCTAAAGTTCCTAGGACATGCAATGAGGAAGGAGGGCTTGGAGAATCTGATACTAACAGGCCAGATAGAGGGAAAAAGAGACAGGAAAAAGCAACGGATACCATATTTGAAGGACCTGATCAGGTGGATGACGGAACAAGGGTTGCGTGGTGTGACAGGAGAAAGCGTGCTAAGAGCCACCAGGGATAGGGAAACGTGGAAGGCCGTGATTGTCTATGTCCTGAAAGGACAGGGTACATAAAAGAAGAAGAATTTTTTCACTTGAACCATTCTCTAGATATCTTAGATATCTTCTATTGCTACAAATAAAATATGTTCCAGACTATCTTCCTCTTTTTCAAAAAAGATTCTAGGATATATATGCATGACCTTGCTGCTTACATCTGTGAACATTTTCCAAAAACAAGTGAATTCTCAAGTCCCCAGATAATTCTTTCATGTGCTTTTGATTTTCTTTATTGTACTCTGTTAGCTACCCTGCATTTTTTGTTTTCTCACTTCTCTCCTTCTCAGGACTGTAAAATATTAAACAAAATATTTCACAATATAGAAACGAATATCTCAACATTAATCTGTGAACATTTTTGTTGTTTGGTGATTTTGATGCTCATCACATCAAGTAGCTTAATCATTCTAATGTTACTGTTGGGGTGGGTATTCAGGCTTTTTATTTTTCTGTTGCTCAGACACACTGTAAAATACTGCATTTCCCTACTCAATTTTCCTAATAATTCTGGTCAACAGGCTTCTTTACTAAATTTGTTTCTTGCATTGTAGCTCTGTCCCTTGACAATTTGGATCATGCTGTATCTGTTGATATTTCTTTTCAGTCATCTATTAGAAAGGATGTGCATTGTGGTGCAGTGGATATCGGCTCGGAACGAGAAATCAAGGAGCCGAGTTCAAATTCCAGTTGAATTCCTTGCATTCACTTATGCACAACTACCTTTGGGAAAGGTATTAATCTGTATCTTCCCTCCAGTTATGGATTAAATAACAAAACAGATTGGGTTCTATAGCCTTGGCTGGCAACCAATCTACCGCAGAAAGCAATGGCAACCTACTGTGGGATAATCTTCTGCCCATTCAGTCATGTCTCTTTCAAGATATGATCACCCAAGTGTGTATCACGTATGGCACTTAACTGATTAGAAAGGAACTTCTTATTCACAAATCTTCTTTTTTTTATCAGCATACTGATTGGGATTTCTTTCAGGACTTTCTTTGAGACATCCCTTGGATTAATATTCTGAAACTTCCTATTGAGAATTGTGACACAGAGGCTTCTTTCTGGGTTAAAGCCAGCAACAATACCCACTTGTTCAGCCATTATAGCCCAAAGGAATCACTTTTCCTTTTTCAATCACTACAGGCATCTCTTTGGATCTGCTAGTAATAATTTTAAATGTGTCGTCAAGGAAGCTAAGTCTTTGCTGATGGAATAAGTCACTGTATAGCCTCTAACAAGTTTCGTTTATCATCTCTAAACTAGATCCTCACAAAGCAAGTCGACTTGAGGGTATCTCTGCTATAGTCCTTAAGAAATATGTTCCTGAACTGGACCTTGTTCTCTCTGAAAGTTACAATAAATGCTTGTTGCTTTCCTTAGAAATTCTCTTCTACCTAGTAGTCCAAGTTCTATTATTTTTTCTTATGATAGTAATATCTCTATATAGATAGGCATGAAATTATGATTATTTTAAAACATTTCACCCCAAGCAAAGTGATGAAAACTATTAAGATGCAAGAGGTTTTCACTGTGAGTGAAATAATCCGAGAAAATGTTATCTCAGGGAGAGAGGATAATTAAAGACCAGGATTTAAATATAGATGATGATTATTGACATTGGATTTTACAGGAAAGCAAAGAACTGGAAGAAAGTTCAACAGGTAAAAAATGTGAGAAGAAACTATTAACACAGAACTTATGGTTGCAACCAGCAATTTCACCAGTAAAAATATGAGACCTAGCTGGCAATCTAGTACTGCATTTAAATTCATGAAGTTGAGGTACCAAAGAAGAAAGCTCAGCAGAACAACTATGAAAGTATTTACAGAAAAGATACAAGGAAGTTACATTACAGCAGTGAAAAAGTGACTGAAATTGAGATGCTAGGTCAAGAAGGATAACATTGCAGATTTTTTTTTATTTTGTGTAGAACTCATTTTAATTAAACATCAAAATTATTGTCTTTGTTTACACAATTAAACATAAAAAAATCCACAATGTATGATTCACATGCCGAGACAAACATAGAAAAATATTTTTATACATGTTAACTGACATGAACAAAACATAATTCATTTGTAGAGAAGCTGCCCAATAATTTTAATATTAATCAAATGATGTACTTAAATATAGCAGGAAAATGTGTTCTTGAAACTTGTTAAAATGTTTTGCTAAACAAAACCACAAATCAGCGGCTATAGACAACGGCTGTTTCCTAAAGATTTATGTTGCCGAATCCTGACGCGGATAAAAATGACAGGTCAGATTGGGACAAGAATTTACTGTCGACCTTGATTGATACAATGATGGTGTGAAATGTTTGTTGATCTGGTAGCTGAAGAACACTAATTATCACATAACAAACATTGCAGTTGCTTAGCAGAGACAAACTTATCAAGTAAAACAGTTGGCATATTTTAATACCTAATTGCAGTGAATATTTACATGTATGAGTAGAGTGGGAAACCATTTTAACACACCATTTTTATATAAAACTATAGAATCTATAAAAGTCATATTTTTGTTAGACAGTCAGTTAAGTGCCATACATGATACATGCTTAGGTGATCATGTCTTTTTCAAGACATGACTGACTAGTCAGATTTTCGCTACAATAAGTTGCTATTTCTTTCTGCAGTATACTGGTTGCCAACCAAGGCTATAGAACCTAATTTGTCCTGCTATTTAACCCATAGTTGAAGGGGTAAGAGATGGATTCCTATCCCAAAATGATTTGTGTACAAGTGAATGCAATGAATTTAACCGGAATTTGAACTTGGCTCTCCAATTTCTCTTTCTGACTCAATACCTATTGGGCCACAACGCATAAACTGACACTGGATTTGAAACTTTGTTCATATTAAATAGAAGCCAGATTGTCTGTTAGAAGCCAAACTTTAAAGCTGTGAATGTCAGAAATGTGATACATTTTAACAAAATACAAAGTATTGGCAATTTTTTGTATGAATATTTTTCATTCAAATTTATGAAGAGAGCAATACATACTGGCTTCCTCCCAAGCAATGGAGAAAGATTTGTTGGAATTTGTTTAAGGGCAGGGTCCCAAGCCCTACTCTGTATAGCTCTCAGGCATTTTAATTATCCCACAACAGGTTGCCAATACTTGCTGCGGTAGACTGGTTGCCAGCCAAGGCTATAGAACCCAATCTGTCTTGTGATTTAATCCATAACTGGAGGGAAGGTACGAATTAATACATTTCCCAAGGGTATTCAAACTCAGCTCCTTGATTTCTCTTTCTGAACCGATGTCCACTGCACCACAATGCACATCCGTCAAGAAATGCTTACAGCACCTGGTATTTCCAAACGATCACCCATCTAAGTACTGACCAGGTTCAATGTTGCTTAACTTCGGTGATCAAATGAGAACTGAACTGGTGTATTCAACGTGATATGACCGTAAACAATTCCACAGACAGGAAGTGCAAGAAAAGAAACTGTTGGAGTAGAAGTGGTGGTTACATTTAACTATTTTAATGGTAAAAGGGCGGGACCTAGATGCCAATCTAGTAGCATGCTTAAATTCACGTGGACAAGGCACCAGGGAAAAAAAAAGCTCATCAGAGCAGCTGCCATGAAAATATTTGTAGAAAAGAGAGGGAAGCCACATCATGTAAGTGAGAGAGGGACTGAAGTCGAGATGCCAAGTCAGGATCAATAACACTGCAAATCTTTCTTTTCATTTTGTTAAAAACTGTTATAGTGGAACATCCTGTCATACCTCGAGAATAGAATGCTCTACTTTATAAAAGATGGTAGCGAGCAATACGACAATGGGAAAGGTCTTAGGCGAAGGCATTCACTATGCGATAGTCGATTCCGCTCCAACCCGTGGCTTACCTATATGTGTATTATTGTTAATTGTACCTTAATATAATAAATCTGTATTTCTTATTCCTGGTGTAGAGTTCAATTATTCAACTGAAAAAGGTCTTAGGCGAAGGCATTCACTATGTGATAGTCGATTCCGCTCCAACCCGTGGCTTACCTATATGTGTATTATTGTTAATTGTACCTTAGTTTAATAAATCTATATTTCTTCTTCCTGGTGTGGAGTTCCATTCTTCAACTGATCATTTTATACTGTATTCCTTTTTGGGACATATCAAAAACCTTGAGGTGAAAAGCAGGAGCATTCAACCAGATATGGCAACAATATTCAACCCATGGATGAATGATAGATTTATGAATGTACAATATGAATTCTATCAAGAAAAATTTTCTGGCCCAACACAGAGACCCAATCTTCCTTACAGTAGATGCAGCCATAGATCCAATATGTCTGTTCCACTTCAGATCAGTTGAAAAAGTGAGGCCAAGGAGGTGCAGTGTGTTGCTTTCAAGGAGACTTGCATCAGCCATGTTGATGTCTGACAGGAAAGTTTCTCTTGGTGGTTAAAAGAGAACAGCTTTATTTTGGAGGTATTAACATTTACGAGCCATTTCCTGCCCCATTTAACAGTTGATTGGAGCAGAAGCCAGGTTTAGTTTGTTAGCCTTGGAAGATTTGTAAAATTTTATCTCTGAGTTTTGTTTTCTTGAGGTCTTATTCTTTTCCTTAGGTAAAATATCTATCGAATATTGACCTAATTTTCCTCGCAAACATTACTTCTGCAGGAGATATATTACCACTGATATTATGATTAAGTGTGATTCTATACACCATCAAAAAGGTTTGTAGGTTTTTTTCATCTGTGTCAATACCATCTGTTTTCCTCATTGCCCTTTTAAATGTATCGATGAATCTCTCCGCCTGCCCATTTGACCTTGGATTATATACGGGTATCATCACATGTTCTATCGCTAACGCCTTGCAATAATTCTTAAATTTGGCTCCAGTGAACATCGTCCAGTTATCGCTTACGATAGTATTCGGTACTCCCAGCCGGCTAAAAACTTCATTGAGAGCCTTAATTGTGTTTACTGCTGTTGATTGCTTTAATTTAAATACCTCAGGTCATCTTCAAAAACTGTCTACCATAATTAGATAGTATTCACTTTTTATCGGTCCTGCATAATCTATATGAATTCTCGACCATGGTACATCTGTCTTAGGCCACGGCTGTGTTCTTACAGGCAGAGATTTAGCTGCTAGCTGATAGCCTTTGCATTGTTTCACTGAGTTTTCAATATCTTTGTCCATTCCAGGCCAGTATACGTAACTCCTCATCAAGGACTTCCTATGTGACATGCCTGGATGACCTATATGGAATTCCTTTAAAATTCTCTTTCTCAACACCATTGGTATCACCACTCTATGTGCATACAACAATGTTTCGTTGCAAATGGAAAATGATGAAATTTTTTTCTCCTTTATTTTCTTTGACTTGCTTTGTTATTTTCAAAATGTATTCGTCTGTTTTTGCCATCCTTTCCATTTCTTCTGGTGTTACTGGTAATACACTAACGATGTTAAGTAGTACCTCTTTCAGTTCCTTTTCTTCCTTCAGCGCCGCTATTACCATTTCTTCAAGTAATTCCGGCTTTTTGGGAATCAGTCTTGATAGACAATCCGCATGGGCTATTTGTTTTAATGGTATGAACTTCATTTTGAAATTATAATTCAATAAAATTATGGACCATCTTTGAAGCCTGTTTACTGAATGGGTCAGGACACCTTTTTTTGACCCAAATATAGACAATAGCGGTTTATGGTCAGTTTGCAACACAAACACCTATGGAACTTTTTAACTGCATAAATTATGGCCAATGCTTCTTTTTCTATTTGACTATAATTTTTTTTTAAGCAAGTAGCAACACTCTCGAGGTATGAATGATCGGTTTGGTGATGCCATCATCTAGTTTATGTAATAATACAGCACCAATGCCGTATTCGCTTGCGTCCATTGCCACGATTAATTCCTCCTTTGGATCGAAATGTACCAGCGCCAAATCTGACGGCAAACATTTTTTATTTTATCAAAAGCCTCATCGCAATCCTTCAACCAACACCACTTTCTATTCTTTTCGAGCAATTTGTCTAAGGGTGCTCTAAGGTTGTGCATCTTAGGAATATAGATGTTGTAATAGTTTGCGAACCCCAGAAATGACTGATGCTTCATTACATTGTCTGGAATTGGCATATTCTTAATGGCTTCAATTCTATTTGGATTTGGTTTTCTACCATTACGAGCAATAATTTGTCCTAGATATTCGATCCTGTCCAAACAAAACTCGCATTTTTCTGATCCTACTTTGATCCGTATTTCCTAAGTTGGTTAAATACCTCGTGGACGTGAGATTTATGTTCATCAATGTTTTTGCTTTTGATTAAGATGTCATCAAGGTATGCCATTGCATAGTCCAAATCTGATAACATGGTGTCCATTATTTGCTGAAATGCGCTAGGTGCGATTTTTAACCTGAATGGCAGACGTTTCAGTCTGTACAATCCTTTGTGTGTATTTAAAGTTAAATACTTTGAGCATTCTTCTGCTACTTTTACCTGTAAATACGCTTCTGAAAGATCTATCTTAGAGAAAATCTTTCCTCCATTTAGTTTTGAAAAAAATCTCCTCTGGTGTGGGGAGGGGATATTTATGGTCTTTCAAGCATTCATTTACACCAGTTGAAAAATCAGTGCACACCCTGATCTTGTTATTTTTTTTTTTTTAACGTAGATGGTGGGCGATGCCCAATCTGAGTAATCTACTTTTTCGATCATGTCATTACTTTCTAATCTTTTCAATTCTTTATCCACGGCCTCTTATGCTGCGAATGGAACTTTCCTCTTCTGCCTGAAAACTGGTTTAATATTTTCCTTCATTTCAAATTTTACTTCTGTTTGAGTACAGCAACCTGGTTCCTCTGAAAAAACATCTGTAAACTTGTTTTTGATGAATTTTTCCGTTTGCTTAAACTTTCTTTCATTTGACGCCTTAGTCTTAGTGCAGAACATATTCATGGGTTTTTCCCACAAATTGAATAGCACAATTAAATCTATGCTGAAAAGATTTGTATTTCTTCCAAACATCACATAAATCTTTGACTTTTTTTTACTTTTCTGTCAAATGTTACTTTAGCCATGAATTCTCCTTTGAATTTTGGCTTATTCCCAGAAATACCTCTTGCAATTTTTTTCGTTTTGTTTAACTCTGGTCGACCAATTTTATTCTAGGTATGCTCGTCTATTGCAGAGATATCACTACCGGTATCTAATAAACACTTTACTGTTCTTCCATTCATTTTTAAGTCCACGTATTTTCTGGTACTGCAATCGTTCGTGACTTTTTTCATAACTACTGTATTAATCTTTTTGGACTTTCAGTCCCTTTTTTTTTCTACACATCACTGCCAAATGTCCTTTCTTTGAACATTCGAAACATATTTTGTTTCTAAAATAGCATTCCCTAGTAACGTGGTTGTTCTTTCCACATGCTTCACAGTACGGTTTTTCTTTTTGGCAGTACGTTTTTTTTTATTTGTGGATACAAGCCATGCTCTTCTCTTCAATGCACACATTGTCTTTCTTAATGTTTAGCAATTTCTGGCATTCTTCTGTAACTTTTTGTAATGATATATCTTTGTTTTGATTTAACATTGTGAGGATTTTCGAGCCTACATCTTTGTCTTTGTGTGCTGTTAATCCTTGTATGAAGATTAGACATTTAAACATATCCTCTTTTATGTCTTTTATTTTAAACCTTTCGCACTGTAAATTAACCCTTCTGGCATATATAACAAAATCTTCCTGTTCTTATTTTTCAATATTTAGACATTTATATTGCGTGAAGAATAAACTTTCTCTTTCTCCAAACATTTTCGTCAAAATCTGTATCGTTTCGTCAAATGATATGTCCTCTGGCTTTTTAGGTAAAATAAAATTTGTATATTTTGTGTTTTCCTGCATTCCTATCTTCTGTAATAGGACATTACTTTTTCGTCATCTGACCATGCTTTGCACCATCTGGCAAAAATATTTTTGTATCTTTTGTAATACGAATTAAAAGTAATCCCTTCCTCAGGCTTATATACAAATTCTGTGAGTGCATTTGCAATGCCTTCTGCAGAGAAACCGTCAGAGACATTTCCCATTTTGCCCTGCTCTATTACCAATTTTTTCAACATATCTTGTTGCAATATCATTTGCGTTTGGAGATCCTTTTGAATTTTTGTTGATCTTCCTGTTGCTTTAACATTTGCTGTTGAAGCTCCATTTGTGCTTTTTGTTGCCTTTCCTGTTGTTGCATTAAGATTTGGACTGCTTCTCTGAGCGTTTTAGTTAACCTGGCTAATTGCTCCATGTTTTTTTTTTATATGTGTATAGCTGATGAATAAGTTGTATTTAACGGTAAGCAATAATACACGTAGTTTTTTTTATTCTTTTATGAGTGGGTAAAAAAAAAAACTACCTCTCACCTTAACTTATTCTTTTATGCGTCAACTTTCCAGATTTTTCTCACCAAATTGATATTTGGCGAGCTTTGCCAAATCTTTGTTCAAACTGGTCTTTTAGCGGATCCCAAACCTTTGTTGTCACTCTGTTTTATTGGCGTACCTCACGTAAATGTGAATTTGACTTCGCCAAATTTGTTATATTGGGATATCCCCATGTACGTACGAATTCTTCGTTGCCAATTCTGTTATATCCCAGGAGGGGATAAACAGAGAAAGAATAGTGCAAGAAATAATTCTAGACACTGAGGATATATAAAGAGAGATTTATTATACCTCAGTACAATAAACCAAATACACATACACTAACGAACAGTTAACAAGAATAACAATCAAGAAGGCAATGTCTCTGTATAGGACGTATGCGACCGTCTTGAGAAGAAGGCTTCCGTCTAGTGACATCTAACTCTCGTCTAAGGCCGATGGCTCTCGACTAAAGTCGATGACTCTCGTATAATCATGAGCACTCTAGTTTAATGACGATCACTCTCGTGTAATGACAAAGACTCTCATATAGTCACGAACACTCTGTAGTTCGTTCTAGTCCTGGTCTTTTATAACCCGGGTTATACCCATTCCTGGTTAGGACAGGATATTTCACTACAACAGTTTTAAGTAAAAAAAAATTAAATTCTTAAATTGCTTCTCATAGTTATAAGAAATCTAAGTCTCTCAGTAGATTTTAAGTAGTTATTTTTGAATCTATTGAAGTTTGTCTTAAAAAGGACATTTTGAAGTTTGAAAGATATTTTGTTCTAATTTTTTTTTTTTTAATCATATCACCCTGAGCAAGGCGGTAACACCACTGATGTGCAGGGGGCTACGTAAGAGTGAAAAGATTGGAAAAGAGAAAGCCGGAAACCACATCCTAAACAGGAAACAAGGGATGAGCCTCTTCACCTGTTCAATAGACGTGGGTGGAGTGTGAACCGGGTGATAGTTTAGTCTATCTACTCCAATTGAAAAAAAATTAGTAATTTCCTATTCAGTGACATTTGTTTTTTTTTTTGTTTTTTTGCAGTCAGTTTTTATTAGAAAAAAAGCAGCACTGAAAATAGAATTGTTAAGAACGGGGGGGGGGGGGATAAAGCAGTTGGTCGGGTTTTCCAGAATGGCTCAGAAAGAGATTGCTGAATCATTCTGACTGGCCAGTGACAGTTGATCTGATAAGAGAGAGAATTCAGAGCTCAAATGTTGTTTTTGAAAGCAATGAGAAAGCACGAAGAAAAAAAAACCATCCACGAACAAGACACTGGCTAAAACAAAATAGAATGACTCAACATGAGGAAAAGAAGGATACATCACAGAGGGTGGGGGGTGTTTCATACTCTTTTCTAAATACCTGTTTCTCTTTCTCTCACTATCAGCACCTCACTTCTCTAATTACTTTCTACTGTTTCCTCTCTTACAAATAGACACGTATATGGTTTCTCAGCATGCACACACAATTCTGTAAGGACCACATGGGTGATAAAATACAAAGCTAATCATAAAGTCAATTGATTAAAATGAAATAAGTGTGGGAAAAGATTATTCATATAAATATGCACTTGGGCTTGAACTCCCAAAACAACTCAGTTACTAATGCATATATCATGCCTTTCTGAATTCTTCTCTACTATTGTTAGCCCCTTATTTTTTTTATATATATTTTATGTCTCCTTTCAATGATTGTTACACTTGCGCACTGATTCACCACTCTTATATATATATATATATATATATATATATATATATATATGACAATATATATATATATATATATATATATATATATGTATGTATATGACAATATATATATATATATATATATATATATATACACACACACACACACACACTCAAGTAGTAAATATAAATTTGTTTCTTGCCATTTGGTACAACTCTGAATTTATACTCATGGCAATCATCAGGTATAAATTGAAAACTAACCATTGAAAAGTTTTGATATTAATATTTATAAACAATTGTTAAGATAGTGAAGCAGGTTATTTACTTATGAACAAAATAAGATAAATGAATGTATATTTACTTCTAATATAAATTTTAGCTCTGTTATTTTACATCGAGCACTCTTATTACCACCAGCACTTACTGTGCACCTATATATAAATATATATATTTCATTCAGACGAGCGATATGGGACTGTGGTATGTACCAAATAAAGTGCTGACTTGTGCCCTTTAGAACACTAACCAATGTGCTGAAGATAGGCATTTAAATGATCAAGTGAAAAAGATGGGGATAATGGTCAGGGAGGGGTGCAGAATCAAAATGAGAAAGCTAAAAGGAAGCTTGAAAACTCCCTCTCACCAGTGGGTGAGGCAGGGATTTATGGCAAGAAAAGTGAGTAACAAGTAAGCAGGCAATGAAAATGTGTAAAGAGAGAGAGAACAAAAAACTAATTGACTAACTTGAAACACTTCTTTCTTTTCTCCCCCTCCCATAACAACAACAAAAAGCAAACAAACAAACAAAAAACAAACAAAACCCTCTCTTTAAGAGATATGTAATACGATACATAAGTGTACACACCCTCATAAAAGAACTTTTTATGCAACTAATTAGTGGAATTTTTATTTAGGTGATCATGGCCCTCCACAGTTTCCTGTTCCTTTGTAGCACTTAATAAATTTGTATTCTTGATATTTCTCCCAAACTCTGTTCTACTCGAGTCTATGTAATATACTGTTTTCCTCTGTCTTGTGAGTATTAAATTTTCCAAGCCCTCTTTCCTTATGTACTCCAGAAATTTCAATCATATCCCCCAAAAAGTGAAATAATTTTGAATTTTCTGTTTAGCAAATTATGCTTTTTATAGTATCTGTAGATATAGTATCTGTAGATAAAAGGCTTTTACTTAAATACAAAAATAAAACCCTCTGGAATTTATTCCATCTTTGATTTTTGGATAGAGAAAAATTGTGGAATAGAGAAAAAGAATAGTAGATAATATTGATACCTTTAGAATGACAAATTTTACAAGCACAAAAATGTACACAAACACTGAGATTTAAAAGAGTTCAAGTATAAATCAACTATGTTTTTTATAATGCCATGTTCCTTCAGAATGTAACCTCAGCAATCATAGCTCCCAATAGCTTCCTTTCTTTTATTCCATTCACAGAGATAACAATCTTCAGGCATTGTATGTATTCAGATGGTCTGAAGATTGTATTCAAGCATGAAACAGACTGTTGCCACCCAAATTTGACCACAGAGTCCACTTTTATATTTGTATTTACATATGCTCTATCCCTGATATTGAGCAGTTTTACCCATAAATATAGTAGACTTTAAAGTTATTTTTATTGTGTGTATGTGTGGGTGGACATCCTGTCATGCTTTCTTAGGAAAGATAGTGAAGTGGTTTCCTACTGTCTCTTTTATGGTTTGGAATTTAGAGTTTTCCTTCTCTTAGACTGGTTGTCACTCAAAACTACAGTTCAGTCTACTATGTTTTTTAACCCATAGCTTTCAAAAGGGAACGAATTCTGTGATGATAACCCCACTCACAAAACCTTTCCAACTATATTTACTTTTTTTTTTTAAATCGAATCACCCCAAGCAAGGCGGTAATGCCACTGATGTGCAGGGGGCTACGTAATAGTGAAAAGATTGGAAAAGAGAAGGCTGGAAGCCACATCCTAAACAGGGAACAAGGGATGAGCCTCTTAACCTGTTCAATAGACATGGGTGGAGTGTGAACCGGGCGATAGATAGATCTATCTACTCCAATTGAAAAAAAAAAAAACTAAAAAAAAACAAAAAACAAAGTGAGAAGATTGGGAAAGAGAAAGCTGGAAACCACATCCTAAACAGGGAACAAGGGATGAGCCTCTTAACCTGTTCAATAGACATGGGTGGAAAACTCCAATTGAAAACTGTTAGTAAAAACAAAACCAGTTAGTTCCTTGATGAGAATAACCAAGATACACAGGCCTATCAAGAAGAAGGGCAAATATAGGTACACATAAAGCAAAAGAACAAATGCCCATTTGATTTCTGTTTTTTTTTTTGTTTATAATCATATCGTTCCAAGCAAGGCATTTTACTGCCACTGTTGTGCAGGGGGTTACATAGGAGGAAAGTTATGAGAAAGAGTGACAGGTTATAGGAAATGTCAGGAAGTGGGTAAGAAAAAGATGAATGTGACTATAAAGTGAGGGATCAATTTATATATTGATTGTAATGTAGAATTGATCCCCCATGTTAAACCCGCATTATAACAGTATAGGAATTTTTTTTAATCCTATCGCCCCAAGCAAGGCATTTTACTGCCACTGTTTTGCAGGCAGTTACATAAGAGGAAAGTTATGAGAAAGACTGATCGGTTATAGGGGGTGTCAGGAAGTGGATAAGAGATAGATGACTGTGGTCATAAAGTGAGGGATCAGTTTATATGTTGATTGTAATGTAGAATTGATCCACCAATTTATATCCACATCATAATAGTAAAGATTTTTTTTATAATCATATTGCCCCAAGCAAGGCATTTTACTGCCACTGTTGTGCAGGGGGTTACATAGGAGGAAAGTTATGAGAAAGAGTGACAGGTTATAGAAGGTGTCAGGAAGTGGGTAAGAGAAGGATGAGAATACTGATGAGAGTTGAGTGGACGGAAAAAGAAGCATGAGAGAGAGGATGTGAGATAGGAGATGACTATTGACTTTACATTTAAATTCTTGGAGATTGTAGTTGTCAGGGAAGCAAGTAAACGGAAGGGAATTCCACAGGCGAGAAGTGCAAGAAAAGAAGGTGCTAGAGTAGAACTTGTGTTTAAATTTTATTGGTTCCACAATAAAAGGATGGGACCGAGTTGCTAATCTTGTGGCTCAAGTAAATTTATATATAGAAGGCACCAGTGAGCTAAGTTTATCAGAGCAGAAGTTGTGAAAGTATTTGTAGAAGAAACACAGGGAAGACACATTGTGCCGGAGAGAAAGTGACTGTATCTGAGCTGCCAAGTTGGCAAGATCCTGCAAAAACAAGAAGTATGTGCACCAGCACACAGCCACAGCCACAAACATTTAACACCAATTAAAAAAATGAAAATATTGAAAAATTTTAACAGTAAATTGCAAAATACTTCTAAAGAGTGAACAGATAATTCTGCCTATGAATCTCTGAAGTTGAGATGCTGAATGAAACAAACATTTACTTTCATTAATATATTTTATTATTATACTTTAAAACATGTACAAACTACTACAAAATTGTACATTTTGTTTCGACATTGAAAAAGCAATTTCTCATCAGGTAGTTAATAATAATGGGAACAAACGTTATTTTTGAAAAAAAAATTAATGAAAGTTTAGGTGGGAAGTAAAATATAGACATATCTTAAAGAAGAAAAGTGAAAAATTGCACAGAGGGAGGCAAGTGAGAAAATGCACAGAGGAGGGCGAAGAAAGTGAGAAAATGCACAGAGGGGGAGAAGAAAGTGAGAAAATGCACAGAGGGGGGAAGAAAGTGAGAAAATGCACAGAGGGGGGAAGAAAGTGAGAAAATGCACAGAGGGGGGGAAGAAAGTGAGAAAATGCACAGAGGGGGAGAAGAAAGTGAGAAAATGCACAGAGGGGGAGAAGAAAGTGAGAAAATGCACAGAAGGGGAGAAGAAAGTGAGAAAATGCACAGAGCGGAAAGAAAGTGAGAAAAAGTGAGAAAATGCACAGTGGGAAGAAAGTGTGGCAGAGACAACAGAAGTAGCTAAAAAATAGAAATTTCTCTGATCTGAGCACATTTAAAAATACAAAACAAGAATATAAATTCATTACTGCTAATATAATAAATTGGAGAAGTAAAAAAAAAAAAAAGCAATTAACCTTAAAAAATTAAAATTTTTAAATTAAAAAACAAAAATAAAATTAAACTAAAATAAAAATTAAAGGAAAAATTAATGTTAAAAATAAAAATAAAATTTAAATTTAAAACATTAAATAGATCACAATTTGTAGTAGAAAATAATGATAAAAATAAAAATAAAGATAAAATAAGATAAGAAAGAAAGATTATATAGTTAAAGTAAATTATCAAGATACTAAGATTAATACTGTAAAAAGTTTATAATTGCTGGAGATTCAAACTTTAGATTTTAGAATTCTAGCAGTGTTGTAAGGTTAGTTCTTTAATATGTTTACAATTTACTGTAGTTTCATGCCTCTGATTCAGTAATATGTCACTCGTCATGTATTTAATAATTACCATTTTTTTCTTTTAGACAAAGGAAACATGGTTCATTTACCAATCTAGATATTCTAGCTTGTTTGAGAATTTTCAATTTAACTTTAACTTTTATTCTTCTTTTAACTTTCAAAAATATTTAGAAAGTGATGTCATAGTTTGTTTATCCTTATTAGTAAAAGATGAGAGATGATTGTAAAATGCTTTTTTTAAAAAAATTCATTGTATTACCAATATAAACTTTAGTAACCCTAAGATTTTCTACAGATGAGATAGAACACATGTAGACCAGGGATTTAGTTAAACACTTAATAGATAATGGGCATTGGTTAGGGTTTTTTTTTTTAATCATTTCACCCCGAGCAAGGTGGAAATGCCACTGATGTGCAGGGGGCTACATAAATGTAAAAAGATTAATTAGAAAAGAGTGAGGTGTACAAACTAGTTAGAAAGGAACAATAGAAAGCTGAGAAAGCAGGTGCGATGACAGATACATAGGTGGAGAGAAAGGGAAGGTTATACAGGGGTGGGGAGAGAGCTAGTGTCCAGTGGTTAGTAGATGAGTATTGACTTTGCATTTAAATTTCTGGAGGTTGTAGCCGTCAGGAAAGCAAGAATACGGGAGTGAGTTCCACAGGCGGGAAGTGCGAGAGAAGAAGCTGCAGCAGTAGAATTGTCGTCTGCATTTGGCTAACCTGACTATGAATGGGTGAGACCCAGTTGCCAGTCTGGTTGCATGAGTAAACACCTGTTGAGGAGGCATCAGTGACTTAAGTTCGTCTGAGCAGAAGCACATTTTGACGATAGGGAAGTGGCTGCAGTCGAGCCGCCAGATCAGTACCTATCACATTACAGACTCTCCTTTGGAGCCTGTCAAGAACACTGAGGAGAATGGCAGGGGCACCTGACCATAAATGGCAGCAGTACTCCATGCACGGACGGATGGTTGACTTGTATATATGCAGGATGGATTCAGGTGGAAAAAAACATCCTGGATCGACATAGTGACCCAACCTTCTTAGCAGTAGATTTTGCTATGGATTCAATATAGTGGTTCCATTTGAGGTCTGAGGACAGGGTAAGTCTGAGGAGGTGTAGTGTATTACTCTCCGGGAGAATCGCTTGGTCCATGCTTATGGGAGGCAGGAGAGGTTACCTGTAATGGTTGACAGACAACAGCTTGGTCTTCGATGAATTGAAGTTGACAAGCCACTTCTTGCCCCAGTTCACCACAGAGTGTAGATCCCGTTCAAGGTCAGCATCAAGATTATGTCTGTCCACCATGACAGGTTTCTTACTGGTGCGGGAGTATATTGTAGTGTCATCTGCGTAGATACCTACTTGGGACTTGATCTCATCTGGGAGGTCGTTGATGAAAATAAGGAAGAGCGTCGGGCCCAGGATAGAGCCCTGTTGGACACCAGCATTCATGCTGTAGGACGAAGAGGCACGCCCATTCAGAACGGCCTTCATTTTGTGGTTATTTAAGAAAGATTGGATTAGGTCAAGCAGGCGACCAGTAATACCATAACCACGTAGTTTGCATAGGAGGACAGAGTGCCAAACCCTGTCGAAAGCCTTGGAGATGTCCAGAGCAACCGCGCGAGCCTTGTCAGACTCATCAAGGGCTTGTAGCATGTACTCTGTTACGGTTGTTAGCAGGTCGGCCGTGGACCTGGCAAAGCGGAATCCATATTGCCTGTCGGAGAACAGTTTGTGGGCGGTGAGGTGATGAACTATTTCAGCATTGATTATATCCTTGAATACTTTCCCAAATATCGGTAGAAAACTGATAGGGCGATAGTTGGATGGGTCCGAGTGTTCACCACAATTCTTAAATACAGGAACGACTGAAGAGAACTTCCAGCATGCAGGAAAGCAGGAAGCAGAAAGGCAGTAGTTAAATAGTTTAGAGAGGACAGGGGAAAGTTCTACAGTTACAAAAGTTTTTATTATGGGACAAATTAAAATGAGTAGTATAATTGTTTTTTTTTTTTGTTATTTCAATATTTTATTGCTATGCAATTTAATTATTTTTTCTAAATTGTTAGAGCAACGATAACTGAGTTTTAGAATATTCCTATTGAAAATTTTGCTTAAAGTGTTAAGTTTTGAGAAATTATTTATCAATTAATTTAAGAAATTTATGTCCAAGTTTAAAATTAACTGATTAAATGAAGGGTTATACTATATGATATTTTTGTTTCTATTTTTCTTTCTAGAGCCACTGTATTTTTCCACAAAATTTATCTCAGAAAATTGGTAACCCCTATCCCTAAGAATCTAAACTTATTTATAAATGGAACTTTGTCTGTGTGTGTGTGTGTGTGTGTGTCTGTGTCTCCGTTACCTATAGACTCCGAAATGGCTGAACTGATTTTCTTGAAAATTTACACAGTTGTACTATAATCATCTGTGAGTGTTCTTAGCTAGTTTTGTGTTGAAGTACCCCCAATAAATATGGAAAATTGATAATCGAAAAAAATCAGGTTATAGAAGGAGTGGTCCAATTTAATCAAATTTGATACACTCATAGACAAAGACATAAAAAACAATATTCAGAAGTTTCAAGGTTGCAGTTCTTACAATAGTGCAGAAAATCGATAATATATATAAAAAAGGCAATATGTTTGGGTGTGTGGCTGTTTATCTGTCTGTATGTCCTTTATACAAATCCACAATTTTTATCCAATTCTCACCAAACTTCACACAAATATTCTTTAGGCTGAGTCTGAGCTCCAGGACCATGGATTAGTTTTAAAGCTTTCATTACACCCGAGCAACGCCGGGCTATACTGCTAGTTTTATCATAAATTGTTTTATGTTTTTCGGATACTTCATTATTAGAGGAGTGTATGTTAATGTAATGTTCAACTGATAAGGGAATATGTTTGATAACAGATGGTGGATGATTAGAGCTAGGGTTTATATAAATTAGGCTAGCATTATTTTTCATGTAAGGTTGGAAATTATTAGAAACTAAGTCTAGTGTTATGTCTAGGAAGTCAACTTGTTTTATATTAGGATTAATAACTACGCTAAGACCATCGAGTTTAAAAACTCTATGAATTAATTTTCTAAGTCTATCAACCTTACTCCCAGTGGATTTATTTACTATCATGAGTCCATCATCGCTATAAAGTCCTATATTATTTAATCAATTTCTTTAAACATAGTGAGGTTGTACAGAAGAAATAATCAGGTGAAATCTAAAGACTCTGCAGAATCCAGAGCTCCCATAGATAAACCAAAATTATCAGTTGAATTTTTAGTCCATTGTTCGTTATTGTGGATAAGAACTGATTTTCTGCAGTTCAAAATTATGGCAATTTTCTCTTTAGAAATGTTTGAATAAAATTCAGTGAATTCAAGGGGCAGATGGAATAAGTTTTTAGATATAGATGGATAAAAATTCACGATATCAAATGGAAAAAAAGTAGAATTGATTTTATCGTTGATGTTCTTGAACCAGTCGATTACTTCTAAAGTACCACTCCATTGTATAAGTTTGAGTTGATTTTTTATTTGCAGGTTTACTCGTTCTAATATTACTTTACTGATTTGACTGACCTCTGATTTAGTTGTGTTGATAATCCTAGTGGGTAATTTTCAGTGGAATTCAGGTTCATGATCTTTTAATAATATAAGTCTCCTTCGTAATAATTTTTGGAACTCTAAAGTTTGAAATTTCTATTTCTTCACTGGTTCTGTTGTCTCCCCCACATTTTCTTCCTTCTCTGTGCATTTTTCTCACTTTTTCCTCTTTGTTAAGCCCAGACGTCACATGACCAATATCTGTATATATGTCTATATTTTACTTCCTGCCTAAATTTGGGGTCTATTTCTCTTTGAGCTGTTTTCATTGGCTCTTTCCTCTTGTTTCTTTCTCTCTTGTTTTCTTCTTTGTTTTTTATTTCATCTGTGTCCTTCTCTTTCCTCTTTCTTTCCCCCTTTTTTAATTTCTCTTTTTGCTTTCTCATTTTTCCTACCCGTTTTACCACGCACAAAAAGTTTTCCAATAATAAAAGAAGTGAATTTCCATAAATTTTCTCTTAAAAATAATGTTTATTATCATCATAATTAACTAGCTGATGAAATATTGTTCTTTCAGTGTTGAAACAAAATGTACAATTTTGTAGTAGATTGTAGTTTGTACATGTTCTAAAGCAGTGATTCCTAGACTAGGGAAAATTTCCCCCTGGGGAGAAATTTAAAGCTACCAGGGAGGGGGGGATAATTACACTACCTACTAAATAAAAATATCTTGTGCTTGCCAAAACTAACCCTGATATTGATACACTGGTGCAGAAGAAGCAGCATCACCCTTCTCACTAATTTAATTCTGAAGTAGAAGAGCAAACAAAAGTCCTTTTATTTGTTACTAACCGCTCTCCATGGCTATGCTTAGTTGTTACTAACTGCTCTCTAGCCACTTTACTCTGTAACTATAAGTTTATCAATATATTTGTACATTTGAAAAATAAATTAGGAAATAGTCTCAGTGTGTTTTAACTGCTTTTTCTCTCCTACACATGAAGGGGGGAATCTGGATGGTTGGAATGGGTGTATGGGGAAATGACAGAAAAAAGTTTGGGAACCACTGTTCTAAATTTATAATAAATATATATTATCCCAGAAGTTGATTTCCAGGCATATAAATGACTGGTAAAACAAATTCAATTGTAATTATTGTTCTTTCTTTCTATTGAATACAATCAGAAAATTCAGTAAGGAAATTGAGTAAGTCTTTTTAAAAATAGTGTTTTGTCATTGTTCAACGCCCAACAATTCTGCATATTATTTAACAGTATTTCTAAGCAATAAATATTCTGGACTAATGAATTAAATAGCTTTAGTGAACTCATTGTGTTATATTTAACACTGAAATAAGTGAGCTTACCAGATTGGTGGAAAAAAAGATGACATGAAAAGCTTGGAGTTGTTTGGTTACTGGGCAGAGTTGTCAGGTAAAATACAGGGAAGAATTAACTTGTTTGTTATAATGACAAATCAATTTGAGGTTCACTATTAAAAGCTGATACTTTAATTAGAATTTCTTTGTCTTTTACAAATGGTATGGATTACACTTTATATTTAAAATGGGAATTAAAAATAGAAAATTCAGTGTGATTTTATTCTGAAGTTTTTAGAAAATAGGTGAAGATGAACAAATTCTTTTTTTATTATTATAAACCTCATATTTTAAAGATGAAAATTTTAAAAACACCAAAATATTTCTTAGAAATTCAAGCAATGAATAAATATATAACAACAACAGTATTTCATAAGTTAGCAATATTATCCGTGGGTATATATACACACACACAGTTAAATACACAACAGTCTTTATTATAAGAGGGGATATATATATATATATATATATATATATATATATATATTTGTAAACTGCAGACAGTCCTGTTTTGCTGTATCACAGCGGAATCAGTACAGTTAGTTATCTGATTGCTTCTAGCCAGGATTGAAAACCGACCAAATTGATATCAGTCAGTGATTCTACCTCTAAGCTATTGGCGCTCAGTAGAGAAAGGTGGATTTTAGGGTGTCATATATGCAATGTGAATACATGCCAGTAGCCAAGAGTGTTCAATTTCATTACTGAATGAACTATATATATATATATATATATATATATATATATATATATATATATGGAAGAATGGCAGACCTGTAAAGACAGAGATGATAATCCAAAATAAATTATTAATTAAAAGAAATAGAGAGTTTGATGGATACTATCCAGAACATAAAATATTTAGATGGTTATAAATCAGGATTTATTTTGACTATGTAAATTTACTTACACTGTCTCATTCAGACTGTTGAAAAAAAGTCTGAATGAGACAGTAAGTAAATTTATGCTGTTGAAATAAATCCTGATTTATAACCATCTAAATATGTGCTGAGTTTTCCTCTTAATATTTTATATGTGTGTGTGTGTGTGTGTGTGTGTGTGTGTGTGTGCTGTTATACTGGGACAAGTATGTTGGCTTACATTTTTGCTTGTGTGCGTGAATTCTGACATACAGAAATGTGTACATGTGTGTGTGTCCTGACATACAGGGATGCGTACATGGGCATACTGATATGTGTTTGGATGTATATATTTTATTATATTAAGAAGTACGTGTGTGCGTGCATGCGCCGTCAGATTAAAATATATTAATTTATGTGTGCGTGCGTATTAATACCAAGGAAGTTTTTTCTTTTCCTCCTCCTCTTCTTTTTGCCAGTTCATCGGAGACTCATGACTGTGAATGAATTTGTTTTTGTCTGTCATGATGGTTTAATTTTGCAGTTACGGGTGGGAGAGGGTAGAACAAGAAAGAAAAGAAACCAATGAATCTTCAAGAAAATATTTTGAAATATTGACACAAATTCAAATATTTGCATAAAATTGTTCAGTTAGCCTCACAAATTCAAGTTTCACAGCCAGATTAGTTAACAGTGTAACACTATTCAGTGCTGGAGTGTTAATTGATAGGCCGAAAGATATACTGGAAGAAATGAATGAAGATTTTCTTTTTTTTTTTTTTTTAGAAAAAAGTGAAATTTCTAAACAAAAAAATTTCCTACAGAAAAATGGCAAATAGCAAGAGAAACCAGTGGCAAACTGGGACAGTTGATTAATGGTTTCTGTTTCCAAAGTACAAGTTATCAAAACACAGGACTGGAGATAAAATCCTACATAAGCAAACTTGGGAATGATAAAATAAAACAGGGCCAGAGGATAAAGATCTCTTGAGATTAAAAATTTAATGACTCTGACAAAAATTGAGGAAGTCATCTGGTAAATATCGGAGTGGAAACAGAATTTGACTTGTGAAGAAGAAATATGAAATGATAAAATTTATTTAATGATCGCAAGTAAATGCAAACCTGAGGCAGTCGAATCAGATTAGGTGGAGAGGTAAGGTGGCAAGCAAAAATGAAATTCCAAAGAAAGGTGGAGAAATTGTTCACACCCTTTGAAGAGCATTGGTGTGAGATACCAATGAAAGAAGTGGGTGGCTCGATTCCTGTGACTGCTACCCATGGAAAAGGGAAGTCCCCTAATTAAAAAGGTAATTAATTTTCGAGAATCAGACAATATAGAGACTGTGGGTGAAGAATAGGGAAATCCCCGATTTTCCCAAACCAATCATTCCCCACACCAGTTTTGGGTGGAAGTCAATATATATGAGGGCCTGAAGTGGCCAGGAACAGTTTGGCTGGAGTTGCAGTTGAGACGTAACACCACACTGCCTCATATCACATGACTGCCTGCCTAAAAAGAACCTTTGACTTGAGCCTTGTGCAACTTAACCAAGCCAACTGAAGTGTTACATTCAACTTAAGACATGGGTTGGGTCGATAGCTGTCTGCTTGAAAATAGATAAACTCTGACCATTGAAATACCAAGTATTGTACCAAAAGAACAAAGATTAAAAGTTTTATGAAGATATTTTTTCTTCTTGTGACTTTTACTTAACCTGGACTAATTCATTACAGCAATTCCTTAAGGGTACCCAACTTATGATCAAAAAACAAAACACAATGTGGTATAAGGCAGGGTTTAGATTGAAATGCTTGACTTATCAATTCAGCTGCAAGGATTGGGTATTTGAAAGACTGAACAGAGAATGAACATCACAACTTGATATCTTTTTACAATCTTTTCTTTTTAGTTTCTAATGATGGTTGGTTGATTTTGTTTAGCAGCATATCAACCTCTATAAGTTATTTAATGCTAAAATTAAAATATTTTGAACACAAATTTTAAAGCTTCAACTAAATATATTTTGAATTTAATTGTATGCCTTAAACTACAAATAAAATGGTCATTTTACTATAAAGTTTGTAGTAAAATGACCAATAATATATTTTATCTATAGTTGAAGGCATACAATTTATAGTACAAATAGTGTGGGTAAATTTTATTTTATCTAAACTTATTTATAAATGGAACTTTGTGTGTGTGTGTGTGTCTGTCTGTATGTGTCCGTTACCTATAGACTCCGAAATGGCTGAACTGATTTTCTTGAAAATTTACACAGTTGTACTATAAGCATCTGCGAATGTTCTTAGCTAGGTTTTGTGTTGAGGTACCCCAGATAAATATCAAAAATCGATAATTGAAAAAATTGGGTTATAGAAGGAGTGGTCCAATTTTAATCAAATTTGATACACTCATAAACAAAGACATAATAAACGATATTCAAAAGTTTCAAGGTTGCAGTTCTTACAATAGTGCAGAAAATCGATAATATATATAAAAAAAGGCAAGATGTTTGTGTGTGTCTCTGTTTATCTGCCTGTATGTCCTTTATACAAATCCACAATTTTTATTCGATTCTCAAACTTCACACAAATATTCTTTAAGCTGAGTCTGAGCTCCAGGACCATGGATTAGTTTTAAAGCTTTTATTACACCCGAGCAACGCCAGGCTATACTGCTAGTTATATAAAAATGTATTATTGGTCATTTTTGTTATGTAAAAATCTATTGCATGTAATTTTAATGTAAAATGTATTTTTGTACTTTTATAGTGTTTTGTTTTTGTTTGGAACTTCACTATTAGCCCAGAGAGCACCTAACAGGTGCTACCACCCCCAGCTCAGGGTGAACCTGGGAACAACAATTAAGAGGTGGCTCCACACTCCTAAAATCTCCCAATCAGATGCATTGCTTCTGGATGTAGTTTTTCATACCGAGGATTTTGTAATGAAAACTATTAAATAATCATTAAAATCCTTATTTAAAAAGGAAAACAATGAAACTCAATGTTTTCACAATAAAATTGGTAATAGCCAACCAATAATGATAAAAGCTTTCAGGAATATATATTTATATTGTTGGGGAGTAGTTTCCGCACTGAAGGTTATAATCGTGCTATGTCGGCTACTAATCGACTTAACGTACCCAAAATGTTAGAAACTTGGTAATCTTCCACTGAAAGCTGACTCCTTAGTATTCAGCTAACTGCCGACTAATATCAACTGCCTAGTAGTTCTACTGAGCTTCACTAGAAGTCTAAAGAACTCCCATGAACTTCCCAAGTACTTCCTGTTAACTCTTATTAATATAGCAGGGAGAGTCCATTATCTGAGGAATAGGTGTGTTTTCCCATAACGTATTTACCTGACAAATATACAATGAGAACTTCGGTTTATAATATCTGTTCTTATTAGGAATTTGTTGTGTGTAACAGAAATTATTGAGTAAATAATTACAAACAATGGAAATATAGTAAATGGATATATTACCGGAAAAATAGTATTTACAACAGAGTTGTTAGTAGTATACAGGAACAAGGGTTTAGTAGCACGTATTGTCGTAAGACGTAGAGTCTGAGAATAGCACACTTCCGGTTCACTACCAGAAATACTTGACTGACTTGTTATCGAGACTGGTTACTCAATTACTCTCCTTGAGGTCTTTCCACTACCACTTTATGTAGTGATTGGAATAGTCCATTATAGTAGAACAAAGGTGGAAAGCACCCCAACAGAATTGTATTACAACTCATGTGTTTGACATATGAAGAAAAATTTTGACTGCAAACCAGAAATGGGTAGACCATACTCTAGTGAATGGCCGTAATCAGGGAGAAAGGCTTGGCGTCTAATGTCTGCTTCAGCTGAGAAAAGGCACAGACTCTGCATTGACCTGGGATGATAAAAAGACTACTTCTACAGTTGCTTTTGATGAAGATAGAAGAATCTTCTAAATGACTTTCATAAACCTGTGAGAGTTTAGCTTCAAGGCACTATTCCAGAAATATGAATATTCATCAAAAGAACCCCAGGGAAAGCATCTTTGCTGGGGTAAGCCAACCTTTTCTTACCCATCTCACCTTTTAACCTTCTCTAATTTCTACTCCAACAGCTTCTTTTCTCGTGCTTCCCGCCTGTGGAATTCCCTTCCACATGTCTGCTTTCCTGACAGCTACAATCTCCAGGAGTTTAAATGTAAGGTCAATAGACACCTCCTATCACACTAACTTGCACCTATTCTCTCAACACTCCACATCTACCCAACCCTCATTCTCAGTATCATTACCCGTCTATCACCCTTTTTCTGACTTTTCCTATTTTTAACCATCCTTTCTCACCACTCTATGTAACCCCCTGCGCAATAGTGGTAGTGAAATGCCTTGCTCGGGGTGAAACATATATATATATATATAAAAAGAACTTGTGAAATTCTGAATCATGAACTTTTCACGTAAGTAAATTTCTTTTGTTGCTAAGCAATGGATTTATATGAACTTTTGTTTGAAAAGAAAGTTGTTAAAATCCTTTTGTTGTTAAGGAAAACATTTGATTTACGCAAACTGTAAGAAATATTTATTTGTATTTGTTAACCTGCTTTGATACTGTAAGACAGGCAAGTCCTATACATTAATTCGTACCATTCGTATATTGAACAATATTTTTGTCATTGTATTATATGTTTGTTTCTCTGTACATTTCACACGAAACTGCAACATTCAAAATGCACAATAAAAAATTTGATGTTTTCTCTTAAATCTTTTTAGAAAAGAAATAAGATCTTGTAATGTTATTGAGTGACGTGAATACAATGTTGAAAATTGTGAAACAGTTGAACAGAGATCATGGAAGAAATGAAAAGGAAATTGCAAATATTGATGAGCACAAGTAAAAAAAAAAAAAAAAAAAAAAAAAAAAAAAATCAAAATTGACCAGCAAGGAAATATTTGAAGAAATTGGTGTTCTGAATATAAACACAGAAAAGAAAAAAAAAATGACAGAATATTAAGAACATTAGTTAAAGACAAGAAAACAACCATACTACTATTTTTAAATAAACATCAGAAAGTAAATGACATAGGTTAGTGAAGAAGTACATGAAAACTGATTTTTCAACAGTAATTTCTAGGGATGAATTTAGAGCTATATTAGATAAACATGGAAATATTCACCGAACTTGTCTTAGAAAATTTTGTGGAGGAAGGGTTACTGTATTATAGGCAGTAAAATTCTAGAACCCTTTAAATGATTATTTTAAGATAAACGTTGAGAATTATTGTGAATTCTTGAACAAAATTTTTACTTTGAGTTGTACAGGTCATAACCAAGAAGCCAAAGCTTAAAAAAAAAATCTATATGTGCAAGACAATGATCCTTCTCATTCTTAAACTTTGAAGGCTTATGGCCACAGCACATTGAAATACGGTTTCCAGTACAATTGCCAAAATGGGTGACTGTTTGAGTTTGAGTTTTGTTTAATGGCATATCAACTTCTGTGGATTATTTAATGTCAAAAAGGTGGGGTTTTAAAGTAATTTTTTTTTTAATGTTCGGTTATAGTGAGAAGGTTGATTTAGTCAGATTTTAATGAAAAATTTTTTGTTTTTATTCTTTTTTATTTTAGAAAACTGAAAATGTCTTCTAGTTTTGTATTTGAAAATGTTTTGCTGAGAATAATTTTTTTTCCATCAAAAATGGGTTATGGTAATAATTTTTTCTTAAAAAATGTATTGTTGGTAATATTTTTCCTTCAAAAATGTATATTTTTCTATAAAAGTTTATTTTTATGTATATATTTCTATAAAAGTGTATTTTTATACTTTCATGGTGTTTTAACCCCAGTTTTGGGCGGGGGTTAACTATTTGCTAATAGCTGGGACCCTATCAGGTTCTACCACTCCGGGTCAGGTTGGACCTGAGAACAGCAGCAATTAAGAGGTGGTTCCATGCTCCTCACAACCTCCCAATCAGAGGCCTTGCTGCCGGATGTAGTTTACCATCATGCTCAGGACCGGGGTGACCACTTGGGAATACTACATGCTGTAAGCATGGATATGTGGATGCCATAATGGATAAAGGCTCAGAATTGTTAATTGAAGAGCAGAGTTCCAATTCCCATTGGGTTTGTTATACTCACTTCCATGCAAATACTCTTTGGAAAGGTACGAATCCACCTCTCTTACCATCCAGCTATGGATTAATTTGTTAGACTTGTATCACTTAACCATAATTACCTAAGGAAAAGAAAAAAGAAAAGTGAAATCCTTACAATCTAAAAATATTTTGTTCTCTATGGCTTATCACCTGCCCCCTTTGCAGGTTATTTAAAGACAAAAAAACTTTTGAGAGTAAGAATTTTTTTTTTTTGAGAACTGTTTACTGACAAGTTTTACTAATTAACCCATAACTGGGGGTTGGGTGAAGCAGTGGATTCATACCTCATAAGAATTTAATAAACAAGATTGTGGATATAAAGTGGGGGATCAATTCTATATTACAATCAATATATAAACTAAGCACTCACTTTGTGGTAGTTTCTATACATTTATATTCCAGAGAATGTAAATAAATCTCACAGACATGTCTGTGTAATTAATCAGTATTTCATGGATTGATCTGTTTTCTATGGATTATCAACCCTTTGAAGGTTATTTAAAGCCAGAAAATATTTTTAGATGATAAGAAATTCTTTTTTTATTTTAAGATAATAATGGTTTTAGTGATACAAGTCTTACCAATTAACCCATAGCTGGGGGAAAGCAGTAGATTCATACCTTTCCTAAGGGTATTTTGCATGTAAGCAAATATAATAAACCTAATGGGTATTGGAACTCGGGTCTCCAATCAACAATTCCAAGTTATTATTGCTTATACCAGCTGTATATCCAAGCTTACATTACCCAATGCAGAATTGCGTTGTGGTGCATTGGATATTGGCTCAGAACAAGAAATCGTGGAGCCGAGTTCGAATTCCAGTTGAATTCATTGCATTCACTTACATGCAAATACCCTTGGGAAAGGTAATAATCAGTCTCTTCCTTCCAGTTATGGGTTAAATAACAGGACAGATTGGGTTCTATAGCCTTGGCTGGCAACCAGTCTACCGCAGAAAGCAATGGCAACCTACTGCGGGATAATCTTCTGCCCAGTCAGTCATGTCTCTTTCGAGACATGATTGCCCAAGTGTGCTTCACGTATGGCACTTAACTGACTGATAGTACCTGATATTCCCAAGCAGTCACCCATCTAATTACCGACTAGGCTTGACATTTAACTTCAGTGAATAATAAAACTTGACAACCACAAGTTATAAATATTTTTAATAAATATTAAATAGTGAAACTCACACAATGTATTGTTCCTATAAATATATTCTGAAAATTTTAGTAAAACAGGTTAGTCAATACTATGCGTATTGTGCAAACATTGACTTGCATAATGACATATAATACAATTATAAAGAAATCAATAGTCAAGCCGAGAAATTTTGATGACGTATTGCTTGCTTCTGCTACTTGCTATTTCTCTAGGCATTAAAAAATTCTTGATGGAAAGAGAAGGAAATTCTTTTTCATACATCTTTTGAATTTGTTGACGAATAAGAGGATTCTTTTTTTTTTTCATTACATTAACAATATGGTTAAATAAAAACAGATATCTAGATTGTATCAATGTATGTCATCAAATCAGTCATAGTAGAAACTGAAATTCATTCTTGACCATATTCAGGAACATATTTTAATTGGAAAATCAACAAAGACTTCATCAAACATAAATATCGATTCTAAAGATTCCAATGACCAATAATCATTGATAAAATGACAGACACTGACCAAACAAAAAGTTGGCTAATTTCTTTGTATATCCTCGTTAATAATTACTGCCTATCGTATGAATAAAAACAAAGTAAACTTTTACTTGGCATATACTAATAATAAATTAGATCCTATAATTTATAGGATCTAATAATAAATTAGATCCTATAATTTATAGGATCTAATTTATTATTAGGTCCTGTAAAATAACAAACAAGTCACGGTGAGGAAAAATATTAATCAAAATATTAAATTCAGGCATTTACTTTGAATTTTGAACTAAATATTTACTAAATGGATCAAAAGAATTAACATTTGTCTGTTTTTTAAATCATTTAACCCTATTCAAAGTGTCTCAGGTGAATCAATAAAATCTGTCAAACCTTTTACATATCTAAATCTAAACTTATTTATAAATGGAACTTTGTCTCTGTGTGTCTCTGTGTGTGTGTGTATCCATTATGTATAGAATGAAACAGCCGAACCGATTTTCTTAAAAATTTACACAGTTGTACTCTAAGCGTTTGCGAGTGTTCTTAGTTAGGTTTTGTGTCGAGGTACTCCAGATAAATATCGAAAATCGATTATCAAAAAAATCGGGTTATAGAAGGAGTGGTCTGATTTTAATCAAATTTGATACACTTATAGACAAAGACATAAGAAACAATATTCAGAAGTTTCAAGGTTGCATTTCTTACAATAGTGCAGAAAATCGATATATATATATATATATATATATATATATATATATATATATATATATATAAATCGATATCAGGAAATCAAAATTTGACTTACATTCATTCATTTTTCTTTCAGTCTACGGTTTCACTGTAACTGGAAACATTTTAGTCTTTCGTGCCAACGTCCAAAGTGTCTGAGCTCCAGAACCATGGATCAGTTTTAAAGCTTCTATTACACCCGAGCAACGCCGGGCTATACTGCTAGTCTAGAAAGTAAAATAAAATCTACTGGAAAAGATGTGAAAATTCACATAGCAAAAACCTGGATTGCCTTGATTAAAATGACTAATCTGGAAATCTGACCTACTAGACAACCTCAAACAGAGATTCTTTTGAGCCACTGTAGAGGTGGTGTTAATATATGTTACCACTTCTTGGACGTCGGTTAAAACCCAAGAGTCTAAAGCTTGATGGAACTTACACTCAGGTACTGAGAGCTATACTTAACACATCTTGAAAATAACATCCAACTAAATCACAGATTTATGGACCCATCTCTTATATTTCCACAAACTTTGGCAAACACAGAATGCACCTTGCAAGACACTGCTGTTATGACTGAAAACTCAGAAACCAATTATTATACAAAGTAAACAGCCCAACTTAAATATCATTCACTGTATCTTGAAGTGCATATGACATAATGTGCACACACATTTTTATCAGGATTATAATAATAGGAAAATAAAAATAAAAAATTAAATTAAAAAATAAATAAACCACAATCTTTTTGTGTGACCTCATTCCCAAGAGCTGTTACACATGACGTCACGCTAGGCCACTTCAAATATCTAGCTTCCCAAAGAAAACCAGTATGCAGATAAAGGAATTCTCAATAGCACAGACACCAGATCAGTTCTTGATAATGATTGTGAAAGTTGAAAGTATTTAAACAAAAATAAAACTTTAGACAGTTTATCAACCTTGAGCACATACTCAGCACCTTATCTGAAAATTGGAAAAAATAATAGAAAATTAAACAGCATTATTTACATTATTCGGACTATTGTCCTTATTTTTGTTGCCATTTGTATGTTTCGGCTGCTGTACACTCCGGCCTTCTTCAGGTGCTAAGAATTTTGAACCAAACCCTTTATTATGATCAGTGGGGTGTATCATTCTAATTCCTTTGTGTGAAGACTATTTGGTAGTCATGAGTTATCTCCCTCTAACCTGACTCTAAGTTACTTGTTTACCACTGCTGTAGCCTGGTATTGAACTCACAACTCTTTAGGTCCAGTCACTGGAACTAACCAATGTCTATATCCACTGGGCCATGTGTTCTTAAATGGCAAAAAAGATGAGGACAATAGTACAAATAGTGTAAATACTACCTCATCTCAGAAATATAGACAAATACTGAAATTTAAACAGACAGACCGACTTTGTAGGCTCTTTTTAATCAAAACTGTTTGAATGAATACTTGCTGGGTAAATGTGTGTGTACACGATAGTAATCTAGTTTCAATGTGTGTGTACACGATAGTAATCTAGTTTCAATGAAACTTGCAAAGAACCAAAAACTGTATCAACAAAATTGATATTTGTTAAATGTCAGTTTTTATATGTTGTTATTTACTGAGCTTAACTTAGTTTTGGCCCAAAGACAAGTATAGAGGAGTGGGGGTATCCAGTGAAGATTGAACTCACTAATAATAATCTGCAAGTCCAATTTGCTGACCAATGTCACCATGACAAGCTCCCTTTCACTATCTTTACATATCTTTTCAATAAAATCTAAAATGGCCAACCTGCTTAAATGACTCACCTACTTCTTGGAAAATGCTTCAGATTCATAACAATGTCAGTAGAAATAGCATTTACCAACAACTGGGACCAAGATATATGTAAAGTGAAGAGGAAAATGGCAGTAAAAAAAAAAAAAAAGAAAAAGAATGAAAGAAGACAATTTCAGATAGAAAGCAACCGCCATTTTCTTTTTTTATAATCATATCGCTACAAGCAAGGCATTTTACTGCCACTGTTTTGCAGGGTGTTACATAGGAGGAAAGTTATGAGAAAGAGTAACAGGTTATAGAGGGTGTCAGGAAGCGGATAAGAGAAGGATGAGAATACTGATGAGAGTGGAGTGGACGGTGAAAGGAGCATGAGAGAGAGGATGCAGGTTAGTGAGATAGGAGATGGCTTTTGACTTTACATTTAAATTCTTGGAGATTGTAGCTGTCAGGAAAAGCAAGTAAATGGAAGGGAATTCCACAGGCGGGAAGAGGGAGCAAAGAAGCAGCTGGAGTAGAATTTGTGTTTACAATTTATTGGTTTCACAGTAAAAGGGTGGGATCTAGTTGCTAATCTTGTGGTTCGAGTAAATTCATATATAGAGGGCACCAGTGAGCTAAGTTCATCGGAGCAGAAGCCGTGAAAGTATTTGTAGAAGAGACACAGGTAAGCCACATTGCGCCGGTGAGAAAGTGATTGTATCTGAGCTGCCAAGTCGGAATCGATCACATTACATTCTTCAATTTATAATGAATTGTAGATAAGCAGAACTTGAGATCTCATCGAAGTTTTTGTCAATAACATTTGATGATGACAAATGAGAAGTTTAATCTGTAAATAGGACAAGTTCTTCACACGTCAAAATTAATACGTTTAATTTATGTGCTTTCGTGTAAATTACAGAGATGTTAATGAGTAGCAATTTTAAAGACATCCACAGACAAGATCAAGCAAATCAAGTAAAGGTGAGGAAAAAAGTAGATCAAGATTATTTGTGACAAAAAAACTCAACTTTCATAGTTTATGCTATCTCGTTCAGACTTTTGTCCTTGTCTTTGTTGTTGTTATCCATACATTTCAGATAAAGGTCAGAGAGTACAATAACGACAACAAAGTAAGAGCAATAGTCCAAAAGTAAACAATGATAAATACACATCCTGGAAATTATCAAATTGGTATGAACCTGATGTGATACACCAATTATTGAATGAGCGATGCGTATATACCAGAGTAGCTACTGTTTACAAAGTCTCCCACTCTTCCAGAGTGCTCAATCAGGGTGTGAGAGCGTAAATACTATATATATATATATATATATATATATATATATATATATATATAGGTAAGCAGATAAATAAATATGTGTGTATACACATAGACATTCATTAATCTTTGGGTATTTCTATAACATTGTATGTTTATATTATAATACACTTTCAGAGCAGAGATGGTTGTGTAAAATAAAAAATTCTGTTATAAAAAGTTTGATTTAATTGTGGAATTATTCGTGGTCAAGCGGTCTAAAATACACCATATCAGTTGGTGGCTTCCCCTATGTTGTTAAGGGTTGCAGGTTTGATTCCTGTCAAATGATACACACTTTTGTAAATAATCAGGTCGATAGGAATAAATATATAAATATACTGTTTGATTAAAAACAGAATATCTACTCAAATACAAGTATCAATTAAAAATAATGTTCAAACAAGTAAATTAAATATATAACGTATGCGTGTATTGTTTATACATGTATTATTTGTTTGTCTATTTGTTTTTACTTGTGATGTATGTATGTTATTTTTGCAAGTTATATATTTGTATATGTAACACCCCACTCAATAAATCCCAGGCTTGACATATAGATGGCACCACTAATAAAAAATCCATATGATTTTTATGAAATAGTAACCTTCGAATGGCATGTGACAAAATTTGGGCCCAATCAGATTATTGTGAAGCTCCTGTTGCAAATTTTTAAAACAATGAAAAAAACCTGAGTTTCATGTGTTGATAAAGCATTACTTTCTGATGGGAAAAAATACTGTTCAAGCAAAGCAATGGCAGTATGCTGACTTTAAATGTGGTCATACAGACAAATAATGCTGAATGCTCAGGTCGCCTAAAATTGGCAGTTGTACCAGAAAACACCACAAAAATCCACAAACTTGTTTTGGCCAATCATAAATTGAAGTTGCGTGAGATAGCAGAGAAGATGAACATATCAGAAAGCAGTGTATTCCCCATTTTGCATTAACATTTGTCAATGAGAAAGCTGAGTTCAAAGTGGGTGCCACACTTGCTCACAGTCGATCAAAAACAACAACGCATCAGCAATTAAGAGCATTGTTTGCAACAGTTTTCATCATCTATTGGGGGTACTTCGACATAAAAACTAGTTAAGAACACTTGCAGACGCTTATAGTACAACTGTAAATTTTCAAGAAAATTGGTTCAGCCATTTCGGAGTCTATAGGTAACGGACACACACACAAAGTTCCATTTATAAATAAGTTTAGATTTAGATTTCATGTATATGGGTGCACCTTGTTATATGGCTGTTGGTGCTAAATTTGTATTAAGGATGTAATTGATCCTCCTGTATTGATCATTATACTCATGTATGTGCAGACTGATATCAGAATCCAAATGATCTATGCTGGTATATGTATGTAACTGTTTTTTTTAATGATGTATGTAATTTGAAGTAAGCCACCTCGTTTTGTGTCGAAAAGTGGACACCTATATATATATATATATATATAGTAGCTACTCTGGCATCTACGCATCGTTCATTCAGCAATGAATTAGAACACTCTCAGCTATTGGGCATGTATAATGATAATATACATGCTAAAATGTCTGCCTCCTTTTACTGAGCGCCTGTAGCTCAGAGGTAGAATCGCTGATTCATGCCAATTTGGTTGGGTTTCAATCCTGGGTAAAAAGCAATCGGCTGTCTAACCATACTGATGAGCTGTGATACAGCAAAATAGATCTGTCTGTGGATGACTATATATATATATATGTGTGTGTGTGTGTGTGTGTGTGTGTGTGTTCACATTGTTCTTGTATATACATGTATAAGGTTTTATAAGAAATTTGTATTTTATAATTTATATGTATACATAGATTTTGTGTATACATATGCATATATGTATTTACAGGCAGGAGTGTGTATATGTATGCAGATATATGTGTGGGTATGTGTGTAAGTATGTAAATATATACAGTACTGTTCAAAAGTATTAGGACAAGAACTATTTTATCTTTTATGAGGCATCAAAATAAAGTTTAAAATCACCCCTGTCCTGACACTTTTGCACACCACCAGTAGTGTGTAAAAGTATTAGGACAGGGGTTATTTTCCTAAAAACTTTACTGAAATTCAAATACCGGGTGAAAAGCCAAGTAAATCATATTGATTATTTAAAACTAGGTGTAAAAGACATGTATTAAAAAGAAGTTATATTTAATTTTTCCTAATTTCTTTTAAACAAATTATTTTGAAATTACTCTATTGAATATTTATGGGATATTTTGGAGAAAAAAATTGGTAAATCTAATGTTACTTTGAAAGGCACACTTTGGAAACAAATACAAGCTGCTTGGCAGGAGATACCATAAGATACATTGAAGAAGTTTGTGATCAAAGCAAAAGGCTATTTTACTAAATATTAAATTTATTTTGTAACAACTATTTTTTTCTTGTTAAAGCATTTGAGTAAATCAAATAAAATTACTTTAACTAAATTGTTTATTTTCTGTCAATATGCCTCATAAAAGATAAAATAGTTTTTGTCCTAATACTTTTGCACAGTACTGTATGTATTTTCTGAGTATATGTGAGGTTTGTTTTGGAAGCATTGAAATTTACGAGTCACTTCCTACCCCAGTCCACTACGGATTGGAGGTCCTTTTCAAGCTCGTAAGCGAGGTTCACTTTGTCGCTCACACCTGGTTTTTGATCAAGGCGAAAGTAAATTGTGGTGTCATCGGCGTACATGCCTACTTGGGATCTAATGGCATCTGGGAGATCATTAATGTAGATCAGAAAGAGTGTGGGACCTAGCATAGAGCCTTGAGGGACGCCAGCATTCGTATGGTAGTTTTGGGAGGCATGTCCGTTTAATACTACCTTCACTGTGCAGTTAGAGATGAATGACTGGATTAGATCAAACAAATGTTCAGTTATACCATAGCTCCGCAGTTTGCACAAAAGGCCAGCATGCCAGACTGTCGAACGCTTTGGAGATATCCAAGGCAACAGTTCATGCTTTGCCATTCTTGCCGAGAGCCTGGTATATGTACTCGGTAATGGTCGTTAACATATCAGCAGTAGACCTGGTGAAGCGGAAACCGTACTGTTTGTCCAAGAGAAGCCTGTGGGCCGTGAGATGCTGAATCACCTCGGCATTGATAATGGCTTCGAAAATTTTTCCAAAGATCGGAAGGAGGGTGATAGGGCAGTAATTAGCGGGGTATGGAAATTAAAAGAAAAAAATGGCGGGAAACCCATGAGGGGTGGAAAATATTAAAAAGAAAAATAATCAAACCTTGCAACAGTGGTGATATCTATAGATTGTGCCAAGAAGAAAAGTATTTTTCCCAGAATAACAAAAACTACAAAATGAATGATCCGAAATAAAGTCCGGTTGTAAACATATTAGAAAATATGTTTTAGGCTTGTACAAACCCAAATGGAAGGATTCCCAATAACCACTCCCCTATTTTGAACTTCCAGCTATGAACTTATAAAAGTGATAACCATTAAACAATCAGTCAATACAAATCAAAACCGAAAAGGTCAAAACCATGCTATCATAATCAGCTGATCTCTCCAACTTATATATATTTTCTAAACATATACTGTTAAATATAAGAGACAATGAATGTCTATTATGTTTAATCATGAGCCGTTCTAAATGTCATATTTTGGCTTTACTTTCAGTTGAAAATAAAGACAAAAATTCTCCAACATTTGGATAAGTTTTTATTAATTTCGTTCTAAGCTTTTGGCTCACATGAGCCATCTTCAGAGAGGTTATATATATATATATATATATATATATATATATACACACACACACACAACAAAAGCAATACATAAATATATAGAGAGTATTTTACATGGCAAAATAGAAAGAAATCCTATGTGATGCATTGTAAACATACAACACGATCCTTACCCTAGCCTTCCACTGACTGGTCAATGACCCTCCCATGTTCTATTTCCATTCTTGATTTTGTGGGTGTTTACCAAAAGCTGGAGAAGAGTATACTACATTCTCACAAGCTAACACGATGAAAAAAAAAAAGCTATGCTAAAAAATAAGAATGCAAACCCTCTTTCCCTGATTATACACAGATGTTTTATTCAGGGCTTTGCCTGATTGTCTGGGTAGGAAGGTAGGTGATACTTGGGAAAGCTTCTGCTATGTCAGCTTTTCCCCCTAATCTTTGCCCATGTAATCATTCCAACATGGTGGCTGGTAATATAAAATGAAGGCTTCAGAACAGTGACATGGACATGTCTATGTTCATCTCCCAATATACATGACACTTTTTACAGACCAGGCCTGGACATTTCTGGTTTTGTTGCCTCTTGATCCCAGAAAATCCCTTACAACTGTTTGGTTAACCATGAACACTGTTTAGAAAAATGGACTTTCAAAGTTTGTCAAACAATATGTTGTGGAGTAGTTTTCGCACTGAAGGTTATAATCGTGCTATGTTGGTTGCTAATCGACTTAACGTACCCAAAATGTTAGGAACTTGGTAATCTTCCACTGAAAGCTGACTCCTTAGTTTTCGGCTAACTGCCGACTAATATCAACTGCCTAGTAGTTCTACTGAACTCCAATAGAACTGTAAAGAACTTCCTGTTAACTCTTATTAATATAGGAGGGAGAGTCCATTAACTGAAGAATAGGTGTGTTTCCCCATCACACAAAAAACACTTTAGATTGAGATAAAACCACCTATTCCCCCTTTACATAGGCGTCCATAGTATCACAGGACTTCTTCCGACTAATTTAGGTTTTATTGATGGAATCCTATATGTAGGAGGAGGGATGATTCCATCAATAAAAACATTTAGTTTGAAGAAGTCCTTTTGAAGGATAATATATTATCACAGAAGATATTTTCCTATTTAATTAACTATCATTAAAATTTACATATGTCTTATTCTCTCAGACTTTGATATCTGTTCATTACAAAGGTTAATATTACTGAGAAATTTTAAGTTTATGTATATGAGAAATTGGGGAGCCAAGTTTGAATTCCAGTTGAATTTCTTGCCTTCACTTACACACAAATACCCTTGGGAAAGGTATTAATCCGTCTCTTCCCTCCGGTTATGGGTTAAATAATAGGACAGATTGAGTTCTATAGCCTTGACCAGCAACTATTCTACCACAGAAAGCAATGGCAAACTACTGCGGGATAATCTTCTGCCCAGTCAGTCATGTCTCTTTCGAGACATGATCGTCCAAGTGTGTATTACGCACTTAACTGACTGATATGAGATAAATTGGCAGTCATCATCATTGCCATAAGATTTGAACTGGTTATTTTTTTTTTTTTTTTTTACTATTTGGCTCACTGTCCACCACTTGAGACTTGCGTGTTTCCACATGTATTTATAAAAACGAGGAAAATGTTGCATTAATTGGAATCTTTTCAAGTCAGACACTCCTCTGCAGCATACCCTTCTGTCTCCACGTTGCATTCAGTGTAATGGTCAATAAAAGTCAAGGACACGTGAATGCTGACATATACTGTTGGGTCACTAAACTGAGGATCAAATCAATCCTGATCAAGACTGAAGGCTGGATAACAACCAGAATAAATGTCATTTCTAGATTCAACAGTCAATCCTCATAGCATGAACCTTTAGGGCAGATATAAATAGACATGTCACTGGAGAGAAAATTATTCATGACGAAACTAAGATAAACAATTGGCAGTCTATGTCAACAAATCTATTAAGTATTTTAATCTTTAACACCATAGAATTTATCATGATGTTTTTATAAACAAGTTTATTAGGCTTAGTCGGAAGTAATTTCCATTTTAGGGAACAAATTATAATGACAAATGTATCATCGTAACTACTACCTATATTTGGCAGTTAGGAATAAATTTGGAATACACAAACATATTTTTCGAAACATATACTGTTAAATATAAGAGACAATGAATGTCTATTATGTTTAATCATGAGCTGTTCTAAACATCATATTTTGGCTTTAATTTCAGTTGAAAATAAAGACAAAAATTCTCCAACATTTGGATAAGTTTTTATTAATTTTGTTCTAAGCTTTTGGCTCACATGAGCCATCTTCAGAGAGGTTATTAAGATGGTATTACAATAACATCCACCATCAGCGACAATTTTATTTTGTGTTGACATAAAACTCCGCTAGGCAACGGCAATAGTTACCAAAAATAACAAACACAGTTTGCAAATTTGCAATGCAGTTCTATGACGTCACACCGCGTGATAGCGCAAAATGACAACAGAATCATGTATTCAAATGCAATGTAATGTGTTATGACTGGATTTAAACGTGATTTTATTAAGTGTGGGTTGTTTGGATTTAATGTACATGGCTTCCAATATCTGAAAGTTCTTTTTACTGTGATTTTTATATAGGATTGGGGAATCGAAGAGCTGAGTTCAAATTCCAATCAAGTTTATTATATTTACTCATGAGCTAATACCCTTGGGAAAGGTATGAATCTATCTTTTTCAGTTATGAGTAAATCGCAGGGTAGATTGAGTACTATAGCCTAGGTGGCAGTCTAAGAGAAGGAATGCCAAAAACCAGACTGGTAGGGTTGGGCTCCATCAGACTGTCTTGCACAGAAAAAACTGGCAGAAGTACATGGGGAGCACCGACTACTCTAATAGGTTATGGATTTAAAAAGAGAAAAAAGAAAGAGGGATAACTTAGATATTGTTAGCCGCGTACACAGTAAATTAAAGAAAGAATTATTTTGTCTATGTTTCTAAGCATTCTTTCCGTTTTTGTTTTCTTGAAAATTTTCTCATTATTCACCTGTTCAGTCTATGGTATTCTCAGCACTCTTCAGTAGAATCACATTTCTGTAGCTTCAAGTCTCCTCTTCAACTGTCATTTTCCTGTTTCTTAATACTTTGCTTAGCTTTTAGAAGGCAACTTTCACCATTCCAATGCGCCTTCTGATTTTGGTGTTGCGTTTATTTGTCTACTGTTAAAACACTTTCTAGATATTGATATTAAGCACAAAAATTTAAATGACTGAAAATGTGATGAAATTGACTTATAAATACAATGTTAAGAGCCTCAGCTTCATACATGCTGAACACAAATATTCAAATCAGACAATGATGTCATCCTTCCTCTACTGCCTCAAGTAATATTTATGTGTTTAGCTCATCTAAAACAATGAAAACCAAATCAAACAAACAAAATACTTTCATGATAATTGTTTTGATAAACTCTTTTCTACCTAGATTATGATTTCTTTGTTTGTTTGTTTATTCCTATTTAACGACCTATTAACATTTAAAGGGTCATTTAACGCCAGAAACGTATTTTTATTTTAAATCACGGTTATTCTTTTCATTCAAAAAAAAAATTTTGTTGGTAAGTACCTTCATAGCATTTTGACCCTGGTTGGAGGGGGGTAACTATTTACCCATAGCTGGGACCCTAGCAGGTGCTACCACTCCGGATAAGGGTGGACCTGGGAACAACAGCAATTAAGAGGTGGTTCCATGCTCCTCACAACCTCCCAATCAGAGGCCTTGCTGCCAGATGCAGTTTACATTCATACCCAGGACCACTAGTTTATGAATTACAAGATTGGTGAGAAGATCTCATCAAAATGGCTACAAGTAAGACCTATACTAACAGTTCTTTTTCTTGCACGTCTCGCTTGTGGAATTCTCTTCAAGTCAAGTTTGATCTTCACTGTCCAACAACCAAAAAATTACTGAGCAGAGGAGGACTGTTTCTAGGGTAATTTTTTGCATACACATTTTTGCCTATCATTTTTCATAAATCGTGATTGAAATTTTTACATTATTATGTAAATTTTACACTTACATGTAAGTTTCAAAATTACTTAATATATTTTAATTATATTTTAACCCATACTAAAAAATACCACTTAGGTTCATACAACCATAGATGAAAACGCCATAATTCCTTGTAATTTTAAAAATTGCGTGTTCAAAAATTCCCTGCCACATGAGTGTTTAAAAAAAAAATAAACATTACATAAGCGTTCTTAAAAAAAAAAATGATAATCAGTTATTGCAAATTGCCTGAAGTAGGTAGAAACCTAGACTGTGTAATAACTTGTTTACAAATGGAAAATATATTTTAATATATATCTATATATTTTTTTTATTTTCAGGTAGATATAATACTTAAATAAATTAAAATGCCTAGAGGAACTTGTAATAACAATCCAGATAATTTTTGTTATATTTGTGGATGTGTAACAACAAAGGCTTACAAGTGAAAAGTATCAAATTACATCGAAAAACTTTATAAACTATATTTCAAAATTGAAGGAGATCAAGACAAGAAATGGACACCACATATTTGCTGTTTGTTGTTTCTTTGCTCTATCGAAATGGACAAATGGTTCTGGAAAAGGGCTCAAATTTGGTGTTCCGATGGTCTGGAGAGAGCTGCAAAATCACACTGAAGATTGCTATTTTTGTCTTACTAAAGCACAAGGTAAATATATATTAACTTCATATTTTTAATGAAATTCTAGTTTTACCCCTAGTCTTTGTACTCATTAGCCTTCTAAATAAAGTAAAATGGTATTTATGTGTTATTTTTATTTCAGGTATCATGAAAAAAAAACCCGAAAAAATCTGTTTAATACCCAAATCTTAGATCAGAGATCCGTCCTGTGCTACATTCTGAAGAAATATCTGTTTCACCAAGACCAAAGGCTGAAGACTTATTGGAATTTTCCGATTCCGAACAGTCAGAACCAGAAGGTACATCTTCATCTGAGCATGATGAATCTTTAGAGATGGAAGCTTCAAAATCAGAACCAAGTCTCTTTACCCAAACTGAGCTAAATGATCTCATGGGAGATCTCAATTTAACAAAGCATCAGAGAAGTGTTAGCTTCAAGGCAACAAGAAAAGAATATGTTGCATAAAGATGTTCGAGTAAGCAAGTTCAGATCGCGTTCTGATGACTTTGTACATAAATTTTCTTTAAAAAACAATCTGTCATATTGTAATAACATTCTTGGACTGTTCATGGATTTGAATTTGAACTACGACCCTACTGAATGGAAACTGTTTATCGATTCGTCACTTTACAGTACAAAAGCTGTACTTCTGCATAAGAAACACCCTACCATTGATTCCAGTTGCCTATTCAGTGGTTTTAAGAGAAAATTACAAAAATTTGGCATTTATTCTAGAAAAGATAAAGTACGAAGAGCATAAATGGCAAATCTGTTGTGATTTAAAAGTGGTTGCAGTTTTGAGTGGACTTCAATTAGGTTTCACAAAATATATGTGCTTCTTATGCAAATGGGATATCCGCGCTAAAAAAGAACATCCATTCAGAATGGAAACCCAGAGATGGTACACCAGGCTTCCACAACGTCATTCGAGAACCACTCATGGAAAAAGAAAAAAATCATTCTTCCTCCCTTGCATATTAAATTAGGGCTAATCAAGCAATTTGTAAAGGTCCTAGACAATGATAAACCTGCTTTTAAGTATCTGAGAGGAAAGTTTTCCAAATTAAGTGATGCAAAAGTAAAGGAAAGTGTATTTGTTGGTCCACAGATTAAAAAATTTATGCTTGATGATGCTTTTGATGATACTATGACTGAACTGGAACTAGCAGCATGGGTTAGCTTCAAGAGAGTATGCAATAGTTTTTTGGGGAAAGCATAAGTCTGCGGATTAAAAGCAATGAACACGGTGAACGATTTCACCAAGACACAGCTGCAATGGAAACTCGTTACAAAGGAATGTGGAGCCCAGCTATGTTGGCAGATTTTATTTGGAGACTACAATGTGATGAGCCTGGTAGCAAGCATAAGAAGTGTCGTGGATCCGGTAAAAGTTCCAGCAAGAATAACAGAACAACCAAAATAGGAAATAATGAATATATATTAACACAGCAAAATACAACACTTGGAACTTTGTTAGTAGAACAATAATACGGTTAGTGAGTAATGTTATAATTCGACCCTTAAACTCGGACTCGTAATGGTCATTACGGTATCAGTGTTCATAGACGACTCTCGGCTATGTTCAGGGTGTTCTCCTCAGGCTATCTTCTAGCTACTCCCAAGCTACTTACTCTCACCTCTTATGAGTGGGAGGTATATGTACTGGTTGGAAGAGATCATTCTGTTGTGGGTGATGCCGCCATGACATGAAGAATCCTAAGTATTGTTAAACATAGTTCACAGTTTAGATTTGTTTTGTGTATGCCTTTTTCTTGCAATTTAAGTTAATTTTACAACTTTTTGAAACATTTTATCATGTGAAATCATAAAATTAAATAATTAAAATAGTATATTTTCTTTCAAAATTTAAATATAGTTGTATATATTTGTAAAATATGGCAAACAATCATTAAAATTTTCATTTACAAATCACTTAAATTAAGTGAAACAATAGTATTTGGTCTAAAAAGCCTTAATTTATAAAAAAGTATAAAATTTTAGTATGCGATTTTCAAAAAATTGAGACCTGATAGAGAAAAACGGTTTGCAGATTCGGAATCAGCACACCCTAATTACTAAAAGTTACCTACTCTTAGCCTAGTAATTTTTTGAAAGTTAAAAATTGTTAGTGTCTTCAAAAATTTAAATGCAAAGTCAATTGTCATCTCCTGTCTTTATCGTTATAATTCCTTAACATTTTCCTTATATTCTTTCTGTAAACCCTGGTGTGTTCATGATTCTGTTGCCTTACTTGGGGTGAAATGATTACAAAAAATATAAATAAAATTAAATGAAGTGAAAGTTAGGATTCCAATCACCTTTTCAGGGTTAAAATCTTCTTCATATTTATTTCTTCTCACATAGTTTTATATACTTTCAGTCAATAATATATTTTTTTTTTAACATTTGAAAAAAAAGCAGGAATGATGGATCTATTTACAATATGAGATCAAAGTCGATCATTCTCAATATCATTTTGCTCAAACATTTTGATTTTAGCAAAATAGTTGGAAGAGCTAACGTTCACAATGTGTAGAATCCATATTGATCAATTGATGATTTCATGGTTTATCAATCCTTTGTGGGTTACGTAAAGATGAAAAATACTTTTTTGGATTTAAAGAACAACTTTTTTTTTTATTTAGCGAAGGAATATTGCATTAAAAATTTTTTTGAGAAAAAATGATTTTACCAGATACAATTCCTACTAATTAACTGCTATTTGACTTCTTTTAAAATTAAGATAATTCTATAGGAGGTTATGGGAAATGCTTAATTTCCCCAACACTATATTTTTTAGGCACACAAATGAATGACGAAACTTGCTTTTAGAACAACAACAAAGAATGGTTTATTATATAGTAAACGTACAAGATTGGTAGTATGTAAGTGTCCATGGTGAAGCTAGCAGCAGTGTCTTCCGATAAAGCATTCCATGGGGAATCAGTGGCAGCGATGTGAGAGAGGCGTCCGTTACTGCTGCGGGCTCATGGCTCTCTCTTTTCGTCCGTTCTACCAACAGGACTAGGAAAAATAGTTCTAGAGAGGAATCAATGCGCTCCGCCCGTTGATTGGTCAGTGAGTGACCGAATCTCCCGTCGGGGGCATTGATTCGCTAAAGGAAATAGATCTGTGGCTGCTACAATTCTTTTATTTAGTTATTTTTTTAATTCATAAAATATTAGTTATTGTCCCCATTGTAACTTTTCTGCTGTGTCATATTTTGGAATGCTGAACTTTGATTTAAGATAGCGCAAGGTTGGCATGCATTTCTCTTTTCCTTTACCCATCAAAGTAGAAGAAACACCTGCAGAAGAATGGCATATAAAAACATTCTAATCAAAACCAATGAGGAGGAAACTTAACCTGACAGTCAGAACATACAATCATCACAGAACCTCATCTAACAAAATTTTGAAAAAAAAAAAAAAAAATTATGTTGCTTTTATTATTATTTAATATTTCATTGAGAAAAATTCTACAAGTTTGGTTCTTTGTCTCAAGAATTTTCTTATTAATGTGCAAAGTCACTTTCAAATGCTAAGATTTAGAAGTTTATTTTTGCTTTTTTTTTTTTTTTAAAATAATTATGCAACAATAGAGAAAGTCTCATTTGGCTCAAAATATTTCAAGTGTAAGCTTCAATGAATTGCTCGCTTTTCCAAAGAGCCAATTTAGTTAACATTAAGCAGCAGACACACATCATTTGGTGGGTGTGCGAGTTATTATCCAATCAGAATTGCTCACTCTCTTAGAAAATTGCTTAATCTTTCTTGCCTGTTCTACTTTCCTGGTCAGATAAAAACATTTTAACAGCCATTTGGCTTAAATCCAGTTTTCACCTAAATTTGCAATATATATATATATATATATATATATATATATATACAACCTCATTTTTTTATGATAAAGATTTCTATTTCCAGTCTTAACAAGTTAAAGCTCAAGAGAAAAAGATTCCATCAAATTACTCATTTATTTCCTTAATATTTATTGATTAGTCTGATTTTTGTATTTTTGGATAGACATTCTCACAAGGTGAAAAAGTATTCTGAAGACAGAAAATGATTTTATTTGAGGATGGCACCAATCAAATTTGAATAGTATGAAACTGCAAAAACTGTCTTTGGTCATTTATCCTTATTTCTTAGGCTTCAATAGTCATTATATACAAGACAGAAGTCTGTGTAATGACAAGTTTAATTCAGAAAATAACAAATAAAGGTTTTATTGAACAGATACTACACTTTTATCCCAGCCCAATGGCAAAGGAGTGAAAAAAAAACTTAACTCATGTAGTACTGGCTGTTGAGTCAGTGAATGCTTTCATTCTGGTAAGAGGTGTACGTTGCTTATCATGCAAGATAAAAGATAGTTCCCTGTTTGGTCGTCAACAATAAATTCTTTGGTGGCAACATTGAAGTGACCTCTCATGGGTGCAGGCATGGGTGAAGTCATGTGCTGTCCAGACTACATGCCCATCCCTTCTCAGCCATACTGACAAGATCCAAGGGAATACAGAGTATTACATTTGGGAACAGCTTGCCTGCAGGTTTTGCCAGAAAGTTGCCATTGTTAAAAGCCAACTGCCTTCAGGTTTTCTGTTTGGAATTAAAAAAAAACTTACTTTTTCTGTTACATCTAATGGTGTGTAGGGTAGTGTTTTTGCTGTTTCTGTAACAAACTTTTTTTTATGGGGCAAAGTTGTTAGCCCTGTGCCCAACCCCCAAACCTGGAGGAAGGTGATTTTCTAAGCATAGCTAGATGTGACACACTACCGAAAGTATGGGGTACCCAGTGAGGATCGAACTCGCTACTCAGTTATAATGATTCAAGTGAGACTAGCTTGTTAACCATTACACCACGCCGAGGTGCCATGTCCGGAATTATTTAAACTTATAAAGTAGTAGAAGTTTAAAATCAAGCCCCCCCCCCACCCGCCAGATGGACTGCCTTTCTGGACTGCTGAGATACATTTACCTGAATCAGCTCATTATGAGCTGTCAGCTTTCTGCCTTTGCCCTTTCTCCTGCTTGGAACTGGACTTAGGCCAGTTGAGATGCATGCCATGAAAGTATTTTATAGACTGTCTTTTCTATAAATATTTTTATAGTAATTGTTCTAATAAGTTCTCCTTGGTATCACAACTATGAAATGTGGTTCTACAGAAAGATGCTGAGAATACCCTGGACTAGATTGAACATGTGAGCAACAACAAAGTTCTAGAAACAAAGGCAACAAAAAGAACATATATTCAACATCAGGAAGAGACATTTAAAATTTCTGGGGCACATGAGCAAAGAAGGCTTAGAAAATGTGATACAAGTCAGATTGAAATTAAAAGGGCCAGTGAAAAGAACACATTACCTACCTGTTGAGCTTGAGCAAATGGGTAGCAGAACAAGGTTTGAGAGAGATAATAAAAGACAAAAGGTATAAAGAGCTAAAAAGGACAGGAAGTTGTGGAGAGTCCTGAGCATCTAGAAGTCACAGTCTGGTGCTCCTGCTATATATTTCGAGATTCTCAACAAAATCCAAAGAATGGTCTGTTACGATATCAGTCCTGACCTGGTATCTCAACTTCAATTACTTTCTCATAACAGTGGCAAGTCACCCCACTGTCTTTTCTTTAAATATTTTTATAGTAATTGTTTTAATAAGTTTTCCTTGGTATCACAACTACATAAATTTAAGTATAATACTTGATTGGCAAATCCTTTAACTGTGAAAATATTCAGGTGTAAATTCTGTTTTAATAGTCCCCCCACTTACACTTCTCACCTCTAGAACTCTCTTCCAGTTTCTTGCCTCCCAGTCACCTATGTTCTTCAAAAATTGTTATACTATGTCACTCACCAATCTTGTGTCTTTCTGAAACCTGTTCTGTTATTGTCCCTTCTCCTCACTAAAGTCTGGAAACAAATGCGAGAGTCAAGTGGGCCACTTTTTGGTAAGCAGAACTCGTGCTGTGAAATGTAACGTGACTTACTTCTGTCTTTTCTTCAAATGTTTTCATTGTAATTTTCCTGATGAGCTTTCTTTGGTGCCTCAACTTTATGAATTGAAGCATGCTACTAGATTGGCAATTAGGTCTCACCATTTTAGAGTTTTTTTTTTGTTTTTTTTTTAATCATATCACCCCGAGCAAGGTGGTAACGCCACTGATGAGCAGGGAGCTATGTAAGAGTGAAAAGACTAGAAAAGAGAAAGCCGGAAACCACATCCTAAACAGGAAACAAGGGATGAGCCTCTTCACCTGTTCAGTAGACATGGGTGGAGTGTAAACTGGGCGATAGTTTAGTCTATCTACTCCAATTGAGAATAAAAAAAAAGAGTGAAAAGATTAGAAAAGAGAAAGCCGGAAACCACATCCTAAACAGGAAACAAGGAATGAACTAATTAGATGTAACTGTCTGTTCTATTCTAATAGTTTTTTTTTTCTAGCAATTCCTTTCCAATTTCTTGCTTCCCTGTCACTTCAATCAACTAAGGGCTATACATGATATACATTTGGGTGATCATGTCTCAAAAGAGACATGACTGACTGGGCAGAAGGTTTTCCTGCAGTAGGTTGGCATTACTTTTTGCAGTAGACTGGTTGCCTACCAAGGCTATAGAACCGAATCTGTCCTGCTACTCAATGCATAGCTTGGGTGGGAAGGTTATGGCAAGCGACAGATTAATATCTTTCTCATGAATATTTGAGCATAAGTGAATGCAACGAATTCAACAAGAATTTGAATTTGGCTTTCCAATCTCTCATTTTGATTGGAAAGCCATACATTGCACCACAACACTTACAATCTTCAAAAATTTAAATTCAACATCAGTTGGCTTTTTCTGTTTTCCTGGATCCTGCCCCTTAATTGTTCTTCTCACTAAAGTGTTCTCATTGTCTTTCTTTTTCACTCCCAGTGTTGCCTTGTTTGAGGTGAAACGATAAAAAAAAATTTAAGAAAAAAAAAAAATACAGAAATGTATGGGTTCACATCTAAAAATGTAGATGATCAGAGACTAGTAGTTGATCTCTCCCTCAAACAAACTCTTATGGCTCAAAGAGGAGGGTGTAACTGGCTTGTAACAATCACAGTACCTTCAAAGTCAAACTAGTAACTTACCATTATCACCCAGTAGACCCAGAATTTTTATCTCTCTTGATGAATGGTTCTTCCCTTAAGTTGGCTCTTTGCCTTGAACATCTCAAACTTACTAGTGTCTTATAGCCACATCACGTTGAAACACTGGTCCTCATATGCTTCTTCTAGGTGCCCTGTCCTTTCAGGATGTACGCGATCACGGCTTTCCATGTCTCTCTATCCCTGGTGGCTCTTAGCACACTTTCTCCCGTTACACCACGCAACCCCTGTTCTGTCATCCACTTACTCAGGCCCTTCAAATATGTTATCCGCTGCCTTCCTCTGTCTCTTTTCCCCTCTATCTGGCCTGTTAGTATCAGGACTTCTATATGCCATGTCACTTCTCCAAGCCCTTCTTCCTCATTGCGTGTCCCAGGCACTTCAGTTGTCTCTTCCTGATGCTCACTATTAATTTTCTTTTTGTTGCCATTCTTTCCAACACAACATTGCTCACATGCTCAATCCATGATATCTGCAGCATCCTTCTGTAGAACCCCATTTTTGCTGCTTCAAGTTTTTCCTTCATCTTCGATGATATTGTTCAACATTCACTGCCATATTAATCACCAAAATTAAGCAACATTGAACCTGGTCAGTATCTAGATGGGTGACTGCTAGGGAATACAAGATACTCTAAGCATGGATGTGTGAATGTTGTAAAGCAGTGCTACTCAAAGTGTGGTACGTGTACCGTCGCCGGTACTTGAGCCATCATCTGCCGGTATGCAGAGATTTTCCAGAAAAGAAAAAAACAATAGTAAAACTCTATGGCATTATTTATTTTAAATTGTTTTCGAAGTATTAATATTAACTTTAAATATTTTTTCTGGATTTTTAAAGATATATACCCTCGATACCAGTGGCCATAACTAATATAGCACAAATATGGTACCGGTCAATGGCACACTGGGAAGACTTGTTACGTCAATGATGACTGCCGTTAGAATGAACAAGATATCATGTCCTCATGTTTATTACAGATAGTCTCAAAATGTTCCCGAAATAGTACATATCTCAAAAAAAAAAAAAATTCCAAGGTTCACAGTGCCCCCCTTTACTCAGCTGGATTGGTTTGCTTTGCTTGCTGGTCCCTGGCATAATAAATAAAAAAAAAAAACTACCGGTCGGCCACATCAGATAGTTTGAGAAACACTGTTGTAATGGCTAATAGCTCAGAATTGATAATTGGAAAGCCAAGTTACAATTTCCATCGAATTCGATATAGTTCCTTAAGAAAGATATGAAAAAATCTTACAATCTAAAAATATTTTCTGGCTTTGAATCACCTTTGCAGATAATATTCTATTGTAGCTAGAAAATATTTTTTGCTAAGTCACAGAAAATTAATTAATCAAATTTACATCAGACTTCAAGTGGAATTCATGTACAAGAACTATCACTAAAGATGCTAGTAAAATGGCTGGTTTCTTTTATTGCTCCAGTAAGTACTGGACTCAGCCTGTATGTTCTATCCTTACAAGAGAGAGATCAGAACAAAAGTGGAGTATCTATCTGGGCTGGAGCTGACTAATCCCCATGTTATATTAGGACCTTGAATAAGTTCTCGCTGATTTTTCATGAAAAGTAATGTTTTATTTACAAAAATTAGTAAGAAACATGTCACTGAAAATATTGTCCATTGCTAGCCACTACTTTTTCCAATCTTTCTGGCAGGGTTTGAATTCCATGTCAAAAAAAAAAAACAAAAAAAAAACGTCTTTTGAGGCTAGCCATGAGTTGAACCATTTTTTTTGCATCTTCATAAGAATGAAAGGGCTGCTCGGCCAGAGCATGTGCTATTCCTCGGACAAGGCTATTGTAGTGTATCCACTTTCCATCACTGGATGCAAAGAATCCTTTCCTTTTCTGCCATTGAAGAAGCTGTTCACACATGCCAAGATGCCGTTCAACATCTCTCGGCTTCAACTTGTACAATACACAATGCCTTTTCTTCTAAATCATTTCTAATGCTTTCAAATGTTTTGAAACTCCTAATAATTCTTGCACCTGACATGAGATTTTATGAAGTAATTCCTCCAATTCTTTAACTTCAATTAAGTGCCATATGTGATACATGCTTTTGGGTGATCATGTCTCAAAAGAGACATGACTGACTGGGCAGAAGATTTTTTCGCAGTAGGTCGCCATGGCTTTCTGCAGCAGACTGGTTGCTGACCAAGGCTATAGAACCCAATCTGTCCTATTACTTGCTTTTTGTATGATATATAAAGTGTTCATAATGGTATTTGAGTCACTACATGTGTTTCAAGTCTAACTGGAGGGAAGAGATGGATTAATACCTTTCCCAAGGGTATTTGTGCATAAATGAATGTCGAAAGAGCCATGACTGACTGAAGATTATCCCACAGTAGGTTGCCATTACATTCTGTGGTAGACTGGTTGCCAGCCAAGGCTATAGAACTCAATTTGTCCTATTATTTAACCCATAACTGAAGGGAAGAGACAGATTAATTACTTTTCCCAAGGGTATTTGCGGGTAAGTGAATGCAAGGAATTTAACTGGGATTCAAACTCAGCTCTTAAAAAAACACTGTTTAGTGTCTCTCAGCTTTAACTCATATGGCATCCATATCCTTGCATTTGAATCATTCCTAATGCTTTCAATAATTTCAAAACTGTCGTGAAATCAACTCCTAATGATTCTGCAAGTTCTGCTTGTGCCTGACATGACATGAGTCTTCATGAAGTAATGCTTCCAATTCTTCATCTCCAAACATTTTTGTGCACCAGAGCATTCTTTATTTTCAACATCAAAATCATTTTTTAAGTGTCTACCAATCTCTGCATGTTGTTTATGACAGAGTTTGTTCACCGTTAGTCACAAGAAGAATTCCTTGTGCTTCAGCTTCAGATTTCTTTTGAATAAAGTCATGCAGTAAAATTCCCAGCAAATAAACTTTCTTTAGCACAACATCTGATATGTTTAACACTGTGAAATACAAAGTTGTTTCCACTTCAGCAAAAAGACATACACTGAATTTCAAACTTGCTTATAGTACTTCTTTATAAATGCATTACCATCTGAAATTACATGCACCCAGCTTGGGAATGTGATCTGTTGGAAAACAGCGAGAACTTATTCAAGGTCCTAATAGTCTTGATAGAGTTCTGAAGTATCTTCACAGTGTCTTTTTCATAAATGAAATGTTGCAAGCCACAAGCTAATCTATCACTATTTCCATGAAAAATGTGACATTCTACATGCTCTATTTTAGTCAGTTTTGACCCTCACTGCTAAAACCTATGCCACATCCACAGGTTTGAATCATCTTCATATTCCTTTACTCAGAAGAAGGAAGTCCTATTCAGACAGCTCCTTCCTAAGAACTGCTACTTTATGGAACTAACTCCCAAGAGTATACTTCCCTGATCAGTACAATCTGAACATCTTCAACTTTAGATTTAACTGAAAAATTCCTACTTATCTTCATAAACTGCACTTCTTATCTCCTCCTCTTTTGTGCATCAACCTCAATCAACTGCCCCCTGTCTTGAGCAACTGTTGGGCCTAATGTTGGATGAACCATTAGTAAAAAAGGTCAAGAACTTACCAGTAAGGCGTAGTATATTTGGTATCTCCAACTGTTAATGTAGAATGAAAGCAGCGATCTTTTGGACGTTCAACCTAAAAAGGAAGAACAAAGATTTAAAATAATTTTTAGCTTGTATACAGATTGGCAAATACCTTATCTATTAGGAACTGAAATAAATTGTTGAACCCAATTTGGTCAATTATATATATATATATATATATATATAATCTTCTGCTAAGAAAGTTGGTTCTCTGTGTAGGGCCAGGAAGTTTTTCCCGTTTTAAACAATCCTGTACATGTATAACTCCACCATCGGCCCACGCATTGAATACTGCTGCCATATCTTGTCAGATGCTCCTGCTATCCACCTAGAGTCCTTGACAAAATCCAACAGAGAATGTGATCGATTCCGTCTTGGTAGTTCAGATACAGTCACTTTCTCACTGGCGCAATGTGTCTTCTCTGTGTCTCTTCTGCTCCGACGAACTTAGCTCACTGGTGTCCCCTATATATGAATTTACTCAAGCCACAAGATTACCAACTAGGTCCCACCTTTTACTGTGAAACCAATAAAATGTAAATGCAAATTCTACTCCATCAGCTTCTTTTCTCGCACTTCCCACCTGTGGAATTCTCTTCCATTTACTTACTTTCCCGACAGATACAATCTCCAATAGTCATCTCCTATCTCACTAACCTGCATCCTCTCTCTGTTCTTTCTCCGCCCACTCCACTCTCATCAGTATTCTCATCCTTCTCTTACCCACTTCCAGACACCCCGTATAACCTTTCACTCTTTCTCATAACTTTTCTCCTATGTAACACCCTGCAAAACAGTGGCAGTAAAATGCCTTGCTTGGGGCGATATGATTATTTAAATAAAATAAAATATATATGTGTGTGTGTGTGTTTAAGAAGATAAATAAGCATAGATGTCTGTGTATATACATGTAAATACACATCAATATATAAATATTAATCAAGTGTAATTAAAACAATGCTCAATGGCGTATAACAAAGCAAAACATATCAATAAATATACATATCTTACATTTTAAGCACAACTTGAAATTCCATGCATTATGCAATCATCAGGTGCATATTATGCCAGTTCATAATATGCACATGGGGATTGTATAATGCATAAAACTGAGTTGTGCCTAAAATGTAGGATTATATATATATATATATATATATATATATATATATATATAAAAGTGTGAGAAGCCATGAATGTTTTGTTTAAAGTGTATGTTTATTTTTGCTACTATTATAATTATTACTTGCTTTTTATATGATATATAAAGTGTTCATAATGGTATTTGAGTCACTACACGTGTTTCAAGTCTAAAGTTAACTCTCTTCAGGGGGATTAACTTGTGACTTCATATCTCGAGATCCGTTTGCTTTTCTGATGGCCAAGGTATCGTGTATAAACAGATAAATCAAGTGGTAAATTGGTCAGAAAGTTCATATGCATGTGTGCATGTGTGTTGGGCTTTTTTCACACTTGCATGTTAAGTTTCTCCTATCACCTTCATTGAATGGAAATAAATTTTTCACTGACTTGCGAAATTTGATTTTGTCTTTATACTTCAAAATTGTTTTCAGTGATTTTGATTCATTTCTACTCTACAGGTTATCTAGTTTTTTTTATTGTATTTGGGATACTATTTAAATTTAGAGTGTGTGCGTGTGTGGGTGTGTTTTTTTTATCACGTTTGAATTTTGTGTGTCTGTGTGTGTATTAGGTTTTTTTTATGTTGTTTTGTTGAGGGAAGGCTTGTATTTTTTTATAAATATTTCTTCCTGCATCATGAGTGTGTCATAATCTGCATTTTGGTAGATAGGCATTACTCTGAATTTACCTCCACTGCATTCATGTAAATGTTGGGAGACATCATTTCCTGTTATTGGCTAGTTTAATGTTACTTCTGTGCAGGGCTACTCTTTATATTCAGGCCTTGTGTCACCCCCATGTATATTTTTGCGCATTCAATGCATTTTAGAGCATAAATTATGTTTTTAGAGTTGCAGCTCCGATCTGTTTTATTTCGAACATAGATGTGTTTTCGAACTTGAAATGTTTTTCTTCTGTTATCATGTTGCATACCTCACATTTTTTTTGTTGCATTTTGTAACCCCCCTGTGTTGTGTGCTGCTCAAATTTTGATGAGGTTAGGATATTTTTAAATTTTTTTGTTTGGCGTTTGCTTTTAATTATTTTAGTTGTCTTTAAGATTTCCTTTATTTTATCATTTTTGTTGAGTAATTCTATGTGTGTTTGGATCTTTGTAAATAATTCTAGATTGTTTTTGTTGTGTGTGGAAACGTATGCTAGAATGTTTACTTATTTTTTCTTATGTTTTTTTTTATTCTGGAGAGATTCTAATATTTCTTTTGCCAGTTGGAAATCCTTGTTTATTAGTGGAGTCGGGTATCCTCTTATTTGTAATGTTTCCTGTTGTTCCTCTAGGCATATTTTACAAAGGGTTTCGTCAGCTACTATTGAGCAAATTTGTCATGCTAGGGAGTAGGGGATGGATTTTAGACAACTTTTAGGGTGGTTACTCTTGAAATGTGCGTTGTGGTACAGTGGATATTGGCTCAGAACGAGAAACCGGGGAGCTGAGTTCGAATTCCAGTTGAATCCATTGCATTCACTTATGCACAAATACCCTTGGGAAAGGTATTAATCCGTCTCTTCCTTCCAGTTATGGGTTAAATAGCAGGACAGATTGGGTTCTATAGCCTTGGTCGGCAACCGGTCTACCGCAGAAAGCAATGGCAACCTACTGCGGGATAATCTTCTGCCCAGTCAGTCATGTCTTGAAAAAGACATGATCACCTAAGCATGCTTCACATATGGCACTTAACTGACTGACTCTTGAAACAGAGGTATTGCTGGGTGTATGAGGGCTTATGGTAAATGTCTGTGATGATGTAATTGTTTTTGTCTTTTATGAGTATGTCTAGGAATGGCAATTCAATATAGCTATACTCTAGCATGAACTTAATTTTGGGGTGCAAGTTTTGTAGGAAATTGTGTAGTTTATTTACGTCTTTTCACATTGATCTCCAAAAGATAAAACAATCATCTAGATATCTCTTCTCTGATTTAGTGAATTCTGTTTTTATGTCTTCCCCATGTTTATTTCCTATTTAGTTGTATAGGCTTCTTTCCAGATATGCAAGTGTGAGTGTTGCCTATGTCGGTGCCATTTTTGTCCCCATTGTGGTACCGGTTGTTTGAATATAATTTTGGTTGTTTAATTGGAATGAATTGTTGTTTAAAATTAGACCTATACTTTGTATAATAAATTTTTTTGTGAAGCATGTGGGAAGTATTTCTGGATGTTTTTCAAGCCAAAATGTAATGGCTTGTTTACCTAGTTTATGGGATATGTTGCTGTACAGACAGTTCATGTCAAATGTAACTATGAGTGTACCTGGGTCTACTTTTTGTGGTATAAAGCTTAAGAAATGTATGCTGTCTCTGATGTAGCTTTTTATTTTTGTGGTGTATGGTTGTAATATTCTATCTATGAAGTTGCTCAGTCTGCTTGTTAAGCAGGCTGGCCCTGCTACAATTGGTCTGAATATATATATATATATATATATATATATATATATATATATATATTTGAAAATTCAACAAATCAAGCTGACAGTATGATCAATTTATCTTGGTGTATGTGAAAATGTTGAAGCAAAGTCACTAGGGAAAGGTTATTGATATTTCTTCATAACAATAGAAGTGTATTTTTTTTCTTTAGCTTATATTTAAATTTTTTTTTTTGATAATTGATTCGAATGTAAAGTTATGGAAACATATCTTTGGCACAAGTGCAACAATCATAAAAATCTGGTCACTTTCCCTGCATCTTTATTTGGTGGGAGAGAAACAAAGGAGATTGAAAGAGAGTGTGAAAAAAATGAAGAGAAATGGGAATGTGTGTGAGAGAGAGAGGCAAGAGGATCAAGGAGGAGGAAAGAGATCAATATTACAGTGCACCAGATGCTGAAAATTGATATGAGCAGCACCATGAATCAGTCCAAGAAGTCACTATTCTTTAAGACTTTATAACAAATAGGATAAAGAAATAAAATGTCCGAGCTTTTAATGCCTAGTCTAGTAGCTTTCCTTTGGGGTAGCCTCATTCTAAATCTACAAACTTTCTCGAGTGTTGTTTCCATTCATGGAAGCATTCCTGGAACAACTTTTGGGACATTGAATGGCTTATTGTTTGTATTTTCTTGGATTCCTTCAACGTCTTGAAATCTTATATCATTTAAGTGGGGTCCAGGGTATGTCGGTAATCTGCATTGGTTAGCAAGGCCTTTGATTGGGAGGTTGTGAGGAGCATGGAACCACCTTTTAATATATCTTTGGCACAACTGCAACAATCATAAAAGTCTGGTCACACTCACTGTATCTTTATTTGGTGGGAGAGAAGCAATTAATTAATTTTGTCACTATTCTTTAAGACTTTATAACAAATAGGACAAAGAAATAAAATATCAGTCCATGTGTCAGTATGAATGATAATGGTTGCAGGTGAAATTTATAAAATCTATCCATTAAAACAATTTCTTGGAAAATGGGTTTTATCAGCTATTATCACTCCTTCCAGGATTTTCCATTGTAACTTTTTGTTTGAAGTAGTGTGGAATGTCAACATTTTGTTTATGTCATTATTTTCTCTTAAGTCTAGTAGCTGTTAACACTCTTTTCGGTACTGATAAGTGTTTCCTTCCTAACCTTTTGTTTTAAGTAGTGTGGAACATCAACATCTTGGTTATGTCATTATTTTCTTTTATATGTGCTATCCATTTTAGTTAATGCAGCTGCTAAAAGTCCTCATGTGATGTACAAAGTGAGGCAAAAGTTGAGCACCAAAGGGGTTAATGATTAGGTCAAAGAGGTTTTGTTGAGTAGCCAACAAGGTCACCCTTGGATCTTTTTCTATGGGGCCATTTGAAATCAACTGTTTATCAGATGCGCTCAAGAAATATTGAAGAACTTAAAGGAAGAATTAAATATGAACGCAGTAAAATGATGGAAGAAACTCTTTGACGTGTTAATGAATCCTGTAGGCACAGAACTGAAATGTGTTTTGAAAAAAGAAGGTGGACATTTTGAACAGCATATATAACAATAACTAGTAAATAAAACTTTCATGAGTAGGTTATTCCTATGACACAGTTTTTGCCTGGCCCTGTAGTTTGTTTTCTTGTACAGTTCTTTGTGATTCTGTGATGCCAGTCTATGCAGTTTAAAGAAGGATGGTCCTCACTAACACCTACAGGATATCATTCACTCAAAGTCATTTTTAATCATTGATCTGTATATAGCTGACAGTTTAGATATTTTTGAGCAAGTTTGGCACCATTA